>JAWDGP010002932.1:7500-15117 GCA_033675545.1 Elysia crispata | reverse complement strand
TACGTATTGCTACTACAACAAATATAACTACAACTGCAACAAGTACAAGTACAACTAGAAAGTATACAAGTACAACTACAACTAAAACCAACTACAACTACAACTACAATAAGGAACCACAACTACAACAAGTAATAACCATCATCACCATCATCACCATCATCATTATCATAATCACCATCATCACCATCATCATCATCATAATCACCATCATCACAATCATCACCATCATCATCATCATAATCACCATCATCACCATCATCATCATCATCATCATCATCATCATCATCATCATCACTATCATCACCACCATCATCACCATCATCATCATCATAATAACCATCATCATCATCATCATCATCATAATCACAATCATCACCATCATCATCATCATCATCACCATCATCACCATCATCACCATCATCATCATAATCACCATCATCACAATCATCACCATCATCATCATCATCACCATCATCACAATCATCACCATCATAATCACCATCATCACCATCATTATCATAATCACAATCATCACAATCATCGTCATCATAATCAGCATCATCACTATCATCATCATCATAATCACAATCATCACAATCATCATCATCATAATCACCATCATCACAATCATCATTATCATAATCACCATCATCACAATCATCATCATCATCACAATCATCATCATCATAATCACAATCATCACCATCATCATCATCATAATTACAATCATCACAATCATCATCACCATAATCACCATCATCACAATCATCATCATCATAATCACCATCATCACAATCATCATAATCACAATCATCACAATCATCATCATCATAATCACAATTATCACAATCATCATCATCATAATCACCATCATCACAATTATCATCATCATAATCACCATCATCACAATCATCATCATCATAATCACCATCATCACAATCATCATCATCATAATCACAATCATCACCATCATCATCATCATCATCATCATCACCATCATCATCATCATAACAATCATCACCATCATCATCACAATCATCACCATCATCATCATCATCATAATCACCATCATCACCATCATAATCACCATCATCATCATCATAATCACCATCATCAACATCATCACCATCATCATCATAATCACCATCATCACAATCATCACCATCATCATCATCATAATCACCATCATCACCATCATAATCATCATAATCACCATCATCACCATCATCATCATCATCATCATCATAATCACAATCATCACCATCATCACCATCATCACCATCATAACCATCATCATAATCACCATCATCACCATCATCACCATCATCACCATCATCATAATCACCATCATCACCATCATCATCACCATCATCACCACCATCATCACCATCATCATCATCATCATCACCATCATCACCACCATCATCACCATCATCATCATCATCATTTTCATCATCACCATCATCACCACCATCATCACCATCATCATCATCATCATCATCACCATCATCACCATCATCATAATCATTATCATCATCACCATCATCACCATCACCATCATCATCATCATCATCATCATCATCACCATCATCACCATCATCACCATCATCACCATCATCATCATCATCACAATCATCACCATCATCATCATCACCATCATCATAATCACCATCATCACAATCATCCTCATCATCCTCATCACCATCATCACCATCATCACCATCATCACCATCATCACCATCATCACCATCATCATCATCACCATCATCATAATCACCATCATCACCATCATCACCATCATCATCATCACCATCATCACCATCATCACCATCATCATCATCATCATCATAATCACCATCATCACCATCATCACCATCATCATCATCACCATCATCACCATCATCATCATCATCATAATCACCATCATCACCATCATCATCACCACTCATCGGCACCGTCACCATCATCAACATCATCATCATCACCATCATCACCATCATCACCATCATCATCATCATCATCATCATCATCATCACCATCATCACCATCATCACCATCATCATCCTCATCACCATCATCATCATCATAATCACCATCATCACAATGATCACAATCATCATCATAATCACCATCATCATCATAATCACCTCATCACAATCATCACAATCATCACCGTAATCACCATCATCACAATCATCACCATCATCACCATCATCACCATCATCACCATCATCATCCTCATCACCATCATCATCATCATCATCATCATCATCATCATCATCATCATCATCATCATCATCACCATCATCACCATCATCATCATCATCATCCCTCTCATCACCATCATTACCATCATCATCATCATCCCTCTCATCACCATCATTACCATCATCATCATCATCATCCCTCTCATCACCATCATTACCATCATCATCATCATCACCATCATTACCATCATCATCATCATCATCATCATCATTACCATCATCATCCCTCTCATCACCATCATTACCATCATCATCATAATCACAATCATCATAATCATTAGCATCATCACCATCAGCATCACCATCATCATCATCATAATCATCATCATCATCATCATCATAATCACAATCATCACCATCATCACCATCATCACCATCATAACCATCATCATAATCACCATCATCACCATCATCACCATCATCATAATCACCATCATCACCATCATCATAATCACCATCATCACCATCATCATCACCATCATCACCACCATCATCACCATCATCATCATCATCATTTTCATCATCACCATCATCACCACCATCATCACCATCATCATCATCATCATCATCACCATCATCACCATCATCATAATCCTTACCATCATCACCATCATCACCATCACCATCATCATCACTATTATCATCATCCTCACCATCATCACCATCATCACCATCATCACCATTATCATCATCATCACAATCATCACCATCATCATCATCACCATCATCATCATCACCATCATCATAATCACCATCATCACAATCATCCTCATCATCCTCATCACCATCATCATCATCATCATCATCATAATCACCATCATCACCATCATCACTATCATCATCATAATCACCATCATCACCATCATCACTATCATCATCATAATCACCATCATCACAATCATCATCATCATCATCATCACCTTCATCATAATCACCATCATCACAATCATCACCTTCATCACCATCATCATCATCATCATCATAATAACCATAATCACCATCATCATCATCATAATCACCATCATCACCATCATCATCATCATAATCACCATCATCACCATCATCATCATAATGACCATCATCATAATCATCACCATCATCATCATCATAATCACCATCATCACAATCATCACCATCATCATCATCATAATCACCATCATCACCATCATCACCATCATCATCATCATAATCACCATCATGTCCATCATAACCATCATCATCATCTTCATCACCATCATCACCATCATCATCATAATAATCACCATCATCATCATAATCACCATCATCACCATCATCATCATCATAATCACTATCATCACCATCATCACCATCATCACCATCATCATCATCATCATCATAATCACCATCATCACCATCATCATCATCATAATCACCATTATCATAATCATCACCATCATCATCATCATAATCACCATCATCACAATTATCAGCATCATAATCATCATCATCAAAATCATCACCATCATCATCATCATCATAATCACCATCATCACCATCATCATCATCATAATCACCATCATCACAATCATCACCATCATCATCATCATAATCACCATCATCACCATCATCATCATCATAATCACCATCATCACCATCATCATCATCATCATCACCATCATCACCACCATCATCACCATCATCATCATCATCATAATCACCATCATCGTCATCATCATCATCATAATCATAATCATCACCATCATCATCATCATCATCACCATCATCACAATCATCACCATCATCATCATAATCACCATCATCACAATCATCACCATCATCATCATAATCACCATCATCACAATCATCATCATCATAATCACCATCATCACCATCATCATCATAATCATAATCATCACAATCATCGTCATCATAATCACCATCATCATCATCATCATAATCACAATCATCACAATCATCATCATCGAAATCACCATCATCACCATCATCATCATAATCACAATCATCACAATCATCGTCATCATAATCACCATCATCACAATCATCATCATCATAATCACAATCATCACAATCATCATCATCATAATCACCATCATCACAATCATCATCATCATAATCACAATCATCACAATCATCATCATCATAATCACAATCATCACCATCATCATCATCATAAGTACAATCATCACAATCATCATCACCATAATCACCATCATCACAATCATCATCATCATAATCACAATCACCACCATCATCATCATCATAATCACAATCATCACAATCATCATCATCATATGCACCATCATCACAATCATCATCATCATAATCACCATCATCACAATCATCATCATCATCATAATCACAATCATCACCATCATCATCATCATCATCATCATCATCATCATCATCATCACAATCATCACCATCATCATCACAATCATCACCACCTTTATCATCATCATCATCATCATCATCATCACCATCATCATAATCACCATCATCACCATCATAATCACCATCATCATCATCATAATCACCATCATCACCATCATCATCATAATCACCATCATCATAATCATCACCATCATCATCATCATAATCACCATCATCACCATCATCATCATTATCATCATCTTCATCACCATCATCACCATCATCATCATAATAATCACCATCATCATAATAATCACCATCATCATCATAATCACCATCATCATCATAATCACCATCATCACCATCATCACAATCATCACCATCATCACAATCATCATCATCATAATCACCATCATCACCATCATCATCATCATAATCACCATCATCAGAATCATCACCATCATCATCATCATAATCACCATCATAACAATCATAATCACCATCATCACCATCATCATCATCATAATCACCATCATCACCATCATCACCATCATCATTATCATAATCACCATCATCACCATCATCATCATCATAATCACCATCATCACAATCATCACCATCATAATCACAATCGACCATGATATACTATTGGCTCGCGCGCATTCACGTTTTGGCATCGATGGAAAAGCCCTTTATTGGCTTAATGCTTATCTTAAGAACAGAACGCAGACAGTATCCATCGACAATAACAAAGCAACTCCATCTCCTCTAAAATATGGTGTCCCACAAGGTTCTGTCCTGGGACCTCTACTTTTCACCATGTACACAGCACCTGTAGCTGACATTGCAGAGCGGCATGGAGTAAATTATCATCTCTACGCAGACGACACCCAGCTCTATGTACCACTTGATAATACGCTTGAGACTGCATCTTACCAAAAGGAGTCAATCGAGAAACGTGGTTGAAATTGCAGATTGGATGAACTCAACAAACTTAAGTTAAATAGTGATAAAACAGATGTGATCGTGTTTGGGACGAACAAAGCTCTTATAGATCTTAACTTTAATAGTGTTCAAATAAAAAGTTCCAGCGTTCCTGTTTCAAGTTCAGTAAAGAATCTGGGATGTTATTTAGACGCAAATTTTACTATGTCTTGTCAGATCAATAGCATATGTCAGCAATCGTACTACCATCTTAAGAATATTGGCATGATCAGAAGCTATATTAATAAAGATACTGCTCAACTTCTAGTCAGCTCTTTAGTAATGAGCAGAATAGACTACTGTAATTCATTGCTTACTGGAGTATCTCTTAACTCAATAATTAAACTTCAGAGAGTACAAAATCAGGCAGCCAGGATTGTATCCTGTGCTAAAAAGCATCAGCACATTACACCTGTCTTAAAAGATCTTCACTGGCTTCCAGTTAAGCAAAGAATTGATTTTAAAGTACTGACCTTTGTTCATAAATTTTTTCAAAATATATCTCCTTTTTATATTCAAGAAATTTTAGAATGTCATAGGCCTAATAGAGTTTTAAGATCAAGTGGTAATAATAAACTAGCTGTACCACGATCTCATTCAACGCTAGGTGATAGGGCTTTTTCAATTTACTTTTCCATTAAATGGAATGCCCTCGGCATATTTAAAACTATCTTTTACACACGACAATTTTAAACGACATTTAAAGACTTTCCTTTTTAAACAAGCTTCTTTGTGTGACCTCTTTCATGTTTTAGGGTCTTATTGATGTCAAATTATATATCTACTGTTTTTATTGTGAAAAATCTGTACGCGCCTAGAGCATTTTATTTAAGGTGATATACGGCGCTTTATAAATGGTTATTATTATTATTATTATTATCATCATAATCACCATCATCACCATCATCATCATCATAATCACCATCATCACCATCATCATCATCATCATCATCTTCACTATCATCACCACCATCATCACCATCATCATCATCATAATAACCATCATCATCATCATCATCATAATCACAATCATCACCATCATCATCATCATCACCACCATCATCACCATCATCATCATCATCATAATAACCATCATCACAATCATCACCATCATCATCATAATCACCATCATCACCATCATCATCATCATAATCACCATCATCACCATCATAATCATCATCATCACCATCATCATCATCATCACAATCATCACCATCATCATCATCATCATCATCATCATCACCATCATCATAATCACCATCATCACCATCATAATCACCATCATCACCATCATAATCACCATCATCATCATCATAATCACCATCATCAACATCATCACCATCATCATCATAATCACCATCATCACAATTATCACCATCATCATCATCATAATCACCATCATCACCATCATAATCATCATAATCACAATCATCACCATCATCATCATCATCATAATCACCATCATCACCATCATCATCATCATAATCACCATCATCACCATCATCATCATCATAATCACCATCATCACCATCATCACCATCATCATCATAATCACCATCATCACAATCATCACCATCATCATCATCATAATCACCATCATCACAATCATCACCATCATCATCATCATAATCACCATCATCACCATCATCACCATCATCATCATAATCACCATCATCACAATCATCATCATCATCATCATCACCATCATCATAATCACCATCATCACAATCATCACCATCATCATCACCATCATCATCATCATCATCATAATAACCATAATCACCATCATCATCATCATAATCACCATCATCACCATCATCATCATCATAATCACCATCATCACCATCATCACCATCATCATCATCATGATAATCATTACCATCACCATCATCATCATCATAATCACCATCATCACCATCATCACCATCATCATCATCATCATCATCATCATCACCATCATCATCATCATAATCACCATCAACACCATCATCACCATCATCATCATCATAAT
>JAWDGP010002932.1:0-2500 GCA_033675545.1 Elysia crispata | reverse complement strand
ATCATCTTCATCACCATCATCACCATCATCACCATCATCATCATCATAATCACCATCATCACCATCATCATCATTATCATCATCTTCATCACCATCATCACCATCATCATCATAATAATCACCAACATCATCATAATCACCATCATCATCATAATCACCATCATCACCATCATCACAATCATCATCAACATAATCACCATCATCACCATCATCATCATCATAATCACCATCATCAGAATCATCACCATCATCATCATCATAATCACCATCATAACAATCATAATCACCATCATCACCATCATCATCATCACCATCATCACAAACATCACCATCATCACAATCATCACCATCATCATAATCACCATCATCACCATCATCATCATCATCATAATCACCATCATCACCATCATCACCATCATCACCATCATCACCATCATCACCATCATCACCATCATCATCATCATAATCACCATCATCACCATCATCACCATCATCATCATAATCACCATCATCATCATCATCATCATCACCATCATCATCATCATCATCATCATCATCACCATCATCATAATCATCATCACTACAATCATCCTCATCATCATCATCACCATCATCATCCATCATAATAGCCATCATCATCATCATCATCATCATAATCACAATCATCACCATCATCATCATCACCATCATCACCATCATCACCATCATCCACATCATAATCACCATCACCATCATCATCATCATCACCATCATCATCATAATCACCATCATCACCATCATCACTATCATCATAATCACCATCATCACCATCATCATCATCATCATAATCACCGTCATCACAATCATCACCATCATCATAATCAGCATCATCACTATCATCATCATCGTAATCACCATCATCACAATCATCATCATCACCATCATAATCACCATCATCATCATCATCATCATCATCATCATAATCACCATCATCACCATCATAAGCTAGTAAGCCAGTGCGTGTGTCGTGTAATGCCATCATCACCATCATCACCATCGTCATAGTGCAATCATCACAATCATCACCATCATCACCATCAATACCATCACCATCACAATGCATCATCATAATCATATCCACCATCATCAATCACCATCATCACAATGTCTACCATCATCATCGTATAATGCATTATCACAATGCATCATCATCACCATCATCACCATCATCACCATTATCACCATCATCACCATCATCACCATCATCACCATCACCATGAAATCGTCATCATCATAATCACCATCATCACAATGTCATCATTACTCATAATGCATCATCATCACCATCATCATCATCATCATCATCATCATATGTCACCATCGTATCATATACAATCATCACCACCGTCGTCATGCAATCATCACCATCATCACCATCATCATCATCACCATCATCACCATCATCATAATGGCGTCGTCGCAAAATGCTTGATGCTTATTAGTAGTAATGCTTGATAGCAATGTCAACGTAAACAACGAAAGTAGTAAGTAAAAAGCGAAGTAAAGTAAATGCGATAAATGCCGTCATCATTATCATCAAGTAAGTAACCATCATCACCATCATCACCATCGATGCATCATCATCATCATAATCACCATTATGGTAGTATCAGTCCCCAGTAAAATGCATGAAATTAACGATTACCATGCCTTAGTATCATCAAATGCCATCGCCTTAAAGTCAAACCATCATAGCATTAATCGCAATCACCATGCATCACAATGTAATTGGCAGTAAATTAGCATGTGCATAATCACCATCATCACCAAAATCATCATCATCATCATCATCACCATCATCACCATCATCATCATCATCCATCATCGATAAGCACCATCATCACAATCATCATCACCATCATCATCTCATCATCATTTCACCATCATCACCATCATCACCATCATCACCATTCCATCATCATCATCATCATCATCTATCATCATCACCATCACCATCACCATCATCATAATCATTACCATCATCACCGAAATCTTCACCATCACCATCATCATCACTGTCATCATCATCATCACCATCATCATCATCATAATCACCATCATCACCATTATGATCCTCATTAACATCATCACCATCATCATCATCATCATAATCACCATCCTCATCATAATCACCATCATCATCCTCATCACCATCATCATCATCATCATCATCATCATAATCACCATCATCACAATCATCACCATCACCATCATCATCATCATCATCATAATCACCATCATCCTCATCACCATCATCATCATCATCATCATCATCATCATCATCATCACCATCATCATCATCATCATAATCACCATCATCACCATCATCACCATCATCATCATCATCATCATCACCATCATCATCATCATCATAATCACCATCATCACCATCATCACCATCATCATAATCATCATAATCACCATCATCACCATCATCACCATCATCATAATCACCATCATC
>JAWDGP010002931.1:147500-234929 GCA_033675545.1 Elysia crispata | reverse complement strand
GTATTGCTACAGACTTACAACTACAACTACTACAACTACAACTACAACTAATACAAGTACAACTACAACTACAATTTCAACAAGTACAACTACAACTACAATTACAACAAGTACAAGTACAACTATAACTACAACAAGTAAAACAACAACTTCAACAAGTACAAGTTTAACTTTAATTAAAACAAGTACAACTACAACTAAAAAAAGTACAAGAACAACTACAACTACAACAAGAACAACTTCAACTACAACAATTACAACTACAACAAGTACAACTACAACTACAATTGCAACAAGTATAAGTACAACTTCAACTACAACAAATACAACTACAAATACAACAAGTACAAGGACAATAACAATACAACATGTACAACTACAACTACATATACAACAAGTACAAGTACAACTACACGTACAACGAGTACAACTACAACAAGTACAAGTACAACTACAACATGTACAACTACAACTACAACTAATACAAGTACAACTAAAACTACAACTTCAACAAGTACAACTACACCTGCAACTGCGCATGGCAACAATTACAACTACAACTACAGCAATTTATACGGCACAATTACAACTGTAAATAAGCACAAGTACAACTATGACATGTACAAGTACATCTCTACAACTACAAAAAGTATAACTACAATTCCAACAAGTACAGGTACAACTACAACTACAACAAGTATAATGTACAACTACAACTACAACTACAACTAAAGCAAGTACAAATACAACAACAACAAGTACAATTACAATTACAACTAAAAACAAGTACAACTAAAACTACAACAATTACAACAAACTCTAAGCAACTATACCAAGTACAATTACAACTACAACTACAAATACAACAAGTACAACTACAACTACAACTACAACAAGTAAAAGTACAACTATAACTACAACAATTATAAGTACAACTACAACAATTACAACTACAACTAAAAAAAGTACAACTGCAACTACAACAGTACAATTACAACTACAACTTGAACAACTACAACTACATTTACAAATACAAATAGTACAATTACAACTACTAACTACAAGAAGTACAACTACAGGCAAACTACAACAAGTACAAGTACAACTACAAATATAACTACAGTATAAATACAACTACATCAAGTACAACTACAATAAGTACAACTAGAAGAAGTACAACAACAACTACAACTACAACAAAAACAACTACAAGTACAACTACAATAAGTACAACTAGAAGTAGTACAACTACAACTACAACTACAACAAGTACAACTACAACTACAATAAGTACAACTACAATTACAACTACAACAAGTACAATTAAACTACAACAAATACAAGTGGAACTACAACTAGAACGAGTAAACCTACAACTATAACTTTAAATAATACAAGTACAACTACAACTACAACAGTACAACTTTAACCCCAACAAAAATAACTACAACTACAACAAGTACAACTACAATTACAACTACAACAAGAACAAGTATAACTAAAACTACAACAAGTACAACTACAACTACTACTATAAGAAGTACAACTACAACTTTAACGAGTACAAGTACAACTACAAAAAAACAAGTACAACTACAACTACAACTGCAACTAAAAGAAGTACAAGTACAAGTACAAAGAAAACTACAACAGGTACAACTACAACTACAAATACAAAAGGTACAACTAAAACTTCAACTACAACAAGTACAAGTACAACTACAACTACAACAAGTACAAATACAAGTACAAGTACACCTACAACTACAACATGTACAACTACAACTACAACAAATACAAATACAATTACACCTACAACAAGTACAACTAAAACTACATTAAGTACAACTACAACTACATTTACAACAAGTACTAACTACAACTACAACAAGTAACTACACAAGTACAAGTGCTAGAATCAAAAAAGAACTTACAACAAGTACAACTACAACTACAACCAGTACAAGTACAACTACACACAAGGCATAACTACAACTACAAACAAGTAAGTAACTACAATTACAACTACAACAAGTACAACTACAACTTCAAATACAACAAGTACAAATATAAGTACACATACAACTATAACAAGTACAAGCTACAGTACTACAACTACAACAAGTACAACTACAACTACAACAAGTACAAGTACAACTACAAACAAGTAATAACTACAAGTACAACAAGTACAACTACAAAAAGTACATCTACAACTAATATTACAAGAAGAACAACTACAACTACAAAATGTACAACTACAACTACAACTACAACAAGAACAACTACAACGACAACTAAAACAAGTACAACTACAACTACAACTAAGTAAGTAAAAGTACAACATCAACAAGTACAACTACAACAAGTACAACTATAACAAAAACAAGTACAACAAGTACAACTACAAGTACAACAAGTACAATTTTAACTACAACTAAAACAAGTACAACTTAAATTACAACAAGCATGAAGAACAATCAAGAACTACAAATAAGCATACAATTGCTAATTACAACTACAACTACAACAAGTACAACTACAACTACAACTAGACTACAAGTACAAGTACAACTGCAACAACTGTTACCAAGTACAACTAGAACTACACAAGAAGAAGATTTACAACTACAACAAGTACAAGTACAACTAAAACTACAACCAAAGTACAACTACAACTACAAAGCTACAACTACCAATACAATTGCAACAAGTAGAAGTACACCTCACAACTACAACAACAACAATGATAACTACAATCAACAAGAAGTATGCAAGCAAAAACTACAATTAAAACAAGTAAACAAGTACAAATTACCTTTACATATACAACTATGACTTACAAAACAAGTACAACTTAACTATAACTATAACAAGTACAGCTACAACAAAAATGTTGAAGAAGGTGACAACTACAACTACAAGGAATACAAGTAAAACTTAAACTACATCAAGTACAACTACAACTTCAACAATACAAGAAGTACAAATACAACTACAACAAGTAAAACTACAACAAGTAAAGCAACTATAACATGAAAAAGTACAAGTACAACTACAAGTACAACAAGTACAACTTGTAACTACAACTACAACAAGTACAACTACAACTACATTTACAAAGACAACTACAAATACAACTACAACAAGTACAAGTAAAAACTACAACTAAAACAAGTACAAGTAGAAGTACAAATACAACAAGTACAACTACAACTACAACAAGTACACTACAACTACAACAAGTACAACAACAACTACAACAAGTACAACTAAAAGTTCAACAAGTACAATTACAAGTACAACTACAATTATAACAAGTACAAATATAAATACAAGAAGTACAAGTACAACTGCAACTACAACAAGTGGAACTACAAGTACAACAACTACAACTAAAACAAGTACAAGTACAACTACAACAAGTATAAGTACAAGTACAACTTTAACAAGTACAACTACAACTAAAACTATAACAAGAACAAGTACAACTACAACTACAACAAGTACAAGTAAAACTAAAACTACTACAAATACAACTACAACAAGTACAACTACAACTACAACTAAAACAAGTACAAATACAACTACAACAAGTACAACTACAACTAAAAATTCAACAAGTACAAATATAAGTACAACTACAATTATAACAAGTCCAACTACAACTACAACTGTAAAAAGTACAAGTACAACTATAATATATACAAGTACAACTACAACTGCAACAAGTACAACTATAACTACAACAAGTACAAGTACAACTACAACTAAAACAAGTATAAATACAACTACAAGAAGTACAACTACAACTATAAATAAAAACAACTACAACTACAACTAAAACAAGTACAAGTACAACTATAACAAGTGCAACGACAACTACAAATACAACAAGTACAACTACAACTAAAACTACAAGAAGTACAAATACAACATGTACAACTGTAAGTGCAACTACAACTACAACTACAACAAGTACAACTACAACTACAAAAAGTAAAAGTGCAACTACAACTACAATTATAACAAGTACAACTACAACTACAACATGTACAAGTACAACTACAACTACAACAACTACAACTACAAGTAAAACAAGTACAAGTAAAAGTTCAACTACAACAAGTAAAAGTACAACAAAAACTACAACAATTAAAACTACAACTACAACAAGTACAACTACAACTACAACTTCAATTACAACAAGTACAACTACAACTGCAACAAGTATAAGTACAACTACAACTACAAGTACAACTACAACTAAAACTACAACAAGTACAAGTACAATTACAACTACAACAAGTACAAGTACAAATACAACTACAACAAGTACAAGTACAAGTACAACTACAACTACAACAAGTACAAGTACAACTACAACTACAACAAGTACATGTACAATTACAACTTAAACTACGAGAAGTAAAAGTACAACTGCAACAAGTACAAGTACATTTAGAACTACAACAAGTCCAACTATAACTACAACTGTAACAAGTACAAGTACAACTATAACATGTACAAGTACAACAACAACTGCAACAAGTCCAACTATAACTACAACTGTAACAAGTACAAGTACAACTAAAACAAGTACAAGTACAACTACAACTACGACAAGTACAACTACAACTACAAATAAAACAAGTACAAATACAACTACAAGAAGTACAACGACAACTACAACAAAAACAACTACAACTCCAACAAGTACAACTACAATTACACCAAGTACAAGTACAAGTACAACTGAAACAAGTAAAAGTACAACTACAACTACAACAAAAACAAGAACATTTACAACTACAAAAAGTACAAGTACAACTACAACTACAACAAGTACAACTACAACAAGAACAACAAATACAACTACAACTACAACTTCAACAAGTACAACTACAACTACAACTACAACAAGTACAACTACAACAAGTACAAGTAAAACTACAACTACAACAAGTACAACTACAACAAGTACAACTACAAGTACAACAAGTACAAGTACTAGTACAACTACAACAAGTACAAGTACAACTACAAAAAGCAAGTACAACTACAACTACAACAACTACAACTTTAACTACAACTACAGCAAGTACATGTTCAACTACAACTACAACAAGTACAAGTACAACTACAACTACAACAAGTACATTACAACTACAAGAAGTACAACTACAACTAGAACAAGTACAAGTACAACTACAACTACAACAAGTACAACTATAAATACAACAAGTACAAGTACAACTACAACTACAACTACAACAAGTACAACTACAACTACAACAAGTGCAACTACAACTACATCTACAACAAGTACAAGTACGAGTACAACTACAAATAAAACAAGTACAATCACAACTAAAACACGTACAAGTACAACCAGAACTACACAAGTACAACTTCAAGTACAACAAGTACAACTACAACTATAACTACAACAAGTACAACTACAAGTACAACAAGTACAACTACAAGTACAACAAGTACAACTAAAACTATAACAGTATAAGTACAACTAAACCTAGAACAAGTACAAGTACAACTCCAACTAAAACAAGTACAAGTACAATTACAACAAGTACAAGTAAAACTACAACTACAACAAGTACAACTACAACTACAACTACAACAAGTACAAGTACAACTACAACAAGTACAAATACAACTACAACAAGTACAACTACAACTACAACAAGTACAACTACAACTACAACTACTACAACTACAACTACAACAAGTACAACAAGTACAAGTACAACTACAACTACAACTACAACAAGTACAACTACAACTATAACTACAACAAGTACAAGTACAACTACAAGGAAAATACTGCTTCAACTACAACTAGTACAACTACAATTACAACTAAAAGTACAACTACATCTACAACTACAAGTACAACTACAACTACAAGTACAAGTAGAACTACAACTACAACAAGTACAACTTCAACTACATCTACAACAAGTACAACTACAACTACAACAAGTACAACTACAACTAAAACTATAACAAGTACAATTACAACTACAACAAGTACAACTACAACAAGTACAACTACAATTACAACTACAACTAGTACAAATACAACTACAACTACAACAAGTACAATACAACTACAACTACAACAAGTACAAGTACACTACAACTACAACAAGAAAAACTACAACTACAACAAGTACAACTACAACTACTACAACAAGTACAAGTACAACTACAACTACAACAAGTACAACTACAACTACAACAAGTACAAGTAAAACTACAATTACAACAAGTACAAGTACAACTACAACTACAAGTACAAGTACAACTACAATTACAACAAGTACAAGTATAACTACAACTACAACAAGTACAACTACAACTACAACAAGCACAAGTACAAGTGAGAAATGCAACAAGTATAACTACAACTACAACAAGTACAAGTACAAGTACAACTACAACTACAACTACAACAAGTACAACTACAACTACAACAAGTACAAGTACAACGACAACTACAACAGTACAAATAAAACTACAACAAGTACAAGTGCATCTACAACTACAACAAGTAGAAGTACAACAACAACTACAAATACAGTAAGTAGAACTACAACTACAACAAAAAGTACAACTAAATCTACAACTAAAACAAGTACATCCACAACTATAACAACTACAACTACAACTACAACAAGTACAAGTACAACTACAACTACAACAAGTAAAACTAAAACTACAAGTACAACTACAACTACAATAAATACAAGTACAACTACAACTACAACAAGTACAACTACAACTACAACAAGTACAAGTACAAGTACAACTACAACAAGTACAAGTACAAATACAATTAAAACTACAAGTACAAGTACAACTACAAATACAACAAGTACAAGTACAAATACAACTACAACTACAACAATTACAAGTATAACTACAACTACAACAAGTGCAACTACAACTACAACAAGTACAAGTACAAGTACAACTAAAACTACAACAAGTACAAGTACAACTACAACAAGTACAAGTACAACTACAACTACAAAAAGTACAACTACAACTACAACAAGTACAAGTACAACTACAACTACAACTACAACTACAACTACAACAAGTACAAGTACAACTGCAAGAAGTACAAGTACATGTAGAACTACAACGATTACAAATATAACTACAACGAGTGTAACTACAACTACAACTATAACAAGTACAAGTAGAACTATAACAAATACAAGTAAAACTACAACAAGTACAACTACAACTACAACAAGTACAAGTACAAGTACAACTACAACTACAACAAGTACAAGTACAACTACAACAAGTACAACTACAACTACAACTACAACAAGTACAACTACAACTACAACTACAACAAGTACAAGTACAACTACAACTACAACAAGTACAACTACAACTACAACAAGTACAAGTACAACTACAACTACAACAAGTACAACTACAACTACAACAAGTACAAGTACAAGTACAACTACAACAAGTACAAGTACAAGTACAACTACAACTACAACAAGTACAACTACAACTACAACAAGTACAAGTACAACTACAACTACAACAAGTACAAGTACAACTACAACAAGTACAAGTACAACTACAACTACAACAAGTACAACTACAACTACAACAACTACAAGTACAAGTACAACTACAACTACAACAAGTACAAAAACAAGTACATTTACTTTTACAACAAGTACAAGTACAACTACAACTAAAACAAGTACAAGTACAACTACAACTACAAAAGTTACAACGACAACTACAACTAAAACAAGTACAAATACAACTACAACGAGTACAACTACAACTACAACTACATTAAGTAGAACTACAACTATAACAAGTACAAGTTCAACTACACGTACAACTACAACTACAACAAGTTCAAGTACACCTACAACTACAACAAGTACAACTACAACTAAAACTACAACAAGTACTAGTACAATTACAACTACAACAAGTACAAGTAAAAATACAACTACAACAAGTACAAATACATCTAATACAACTACAACTACATCTGCAGCAAGTACAACTACAATTAAAACTACAACAAGTAAAAGTAAAATTAGAACTACAACAAGTACAAACACAACTGTAACAAGTAAATAACAATTACAACTACAACAAGTACAAGTACAACTACAACTATAACAAGTACAAGTAAATCTACAACAAGTCTAAGTACAAGTACAACTAGAACAAGTACAAATACAAGTACAACTACAACCACAACAAGGACAACTACAACTACAACAAGTACAAGTAAAACTAAAACTGCAACAAGTACAACTACAACTACAACAAGTACAAGTACAAGTACAACTAAAACTACAAGTACAAGTACAACTGCAACAAGTACAAGAACAACTAGAACTACACAAATTACAACTACAACTACAACAAGTACAACTACAAGTACACCTATAACAAGTTCAAGTACAACTATAACAAGTACAAGTACAACTACAACTACAACAAGTACAACTACAACTAAAACTACAACAAGTACAAGTACAATTACAACTACAACAAGTACAAGTACAAATACAACTACAAGTACAAGTACAAGTACAACTACAACAAGTACAACTACAACTACAACAAGTACAAGTACAACTACAACTACAACAAGTACAACTACAACTACAACAAGTACAAGTACAAGTACAACTAAAACTACAAGAAGTACAAGTACAACTGCAACAAGTACAAGTACAACTAGAACTACAACAATTACAACTACAACTACAACAAGTACAACTACAACTACAACTATAACAAGTACAAGTACAACTATAACATGTACAAGTACAACTACAACTACAACAAGTACAACTATAACTACAACAAGTACAAGTACAACTACAACTACAACAAGTACAAGTACAACTACAACTACAACTAAAACAAGTACAAATACAACTACAACAAGTACAACTACAACTACAACTACATTTAGTAGAACTACAACTACAACAAGTACAACTAAAACTAAAACTACAACTACAACAAGTACAAGTACAACTACAACTACAACAAGTACAAGTACAACTACAACAAGTACAACTACAACTACAAGTACAACTACAAATACTAATAGAAGTACAAATACAACTACAACTACAATTATAACAAGTACAACTACAACTACAACTATAACAAGTACAACTACAACTACAACAAGTACAAGTACAACTTCAACTACAACAAGTACAACTACAACAAGTACAAGTACAACTACAACTACAACAAGTACAACATTTATATCTACAACAACAATAACTAGAAGTACAAATACAACAAGTACAAGTACAAGTACAACAAGTGATACTACAACTACAATAAATACAAGTACTACTAAAACTACAACAAGTACAACTACAATTACAACAAGTACAAGTAAAATTACAATTACAACTACAACTATAACAAGTACAATTACAACTACATTAAGTAGAACTACAACTACATTTATAACAACTACAACGTTAACTGTTACAAGTAAAACTACAACTACAACTACACTAAGTACAAGTACAACTACAACAAATACAACTATAACTAAAACAAATACAAATACAAGTACAACTACACCTACAACAAGTACAAGTTCAACTACAAGTACAACTACAACTACAACAAGTACAGGTACAGCTACAACTACAACAAGTACAAATTCAACTACAACTACAACAAGCACAACTTTAACTAATACAACTGCAACTACATCTGCAGCAAGTACAACTACATCTACCAAAAAACTACAGCTTTCACAAGTACAACTACAACTACCACAAATACAACTATAACTTCAACTACAACAAGTACAAGTACAGCTTCAACTACAACAAGTAAAAGTACAACTACAACTACAACAAGTACTGTTACAACTACAACAAGTACAAAAAAATTTACTTCTATAACAAGTACAAGTACAACTACAATTAAAACAAGTACAAGTACAACTACAACTACTACAAGTACAACTACAACTACACCTAAAACAAGTACAAACACAACTACAACAAGTAAAACTACAACTACAACTACATTAAGTAGACCTACAACTATAACAAGTACAAGTACAACTACAATTTCTTTCTGTAGTTGAAGTTCTACTTTTACTTGTTGTAGTTGCAGTTGTTCTTGTTGTAGTTGTAATTGTAATTGTACTTGTTGTAGATGTAGGTGTATGTCTTGTAGTTTTATTTGTATTTGTACTTGCACTTGTTGTAGTTCTAGTTATACTTGTTGTAGTTATAGTTGTACTTGTACTTGTACTTATTGTAGTTGTAGTTGTACTTGTTGTAGTTGTAGTTGGACTTGTACTTGTACTTGTTGTAGTTGTAGTTGTACTTGTTGTAATTGTTCTTATACTTGTGGTAGTTATAGTTGTATTTGTATTAAATATAGTTGAAGAATTAGTTGTACTTGTTGTAGTTGTAGTTGTACTTGTTGTAGTTCTAGTTGTACTTGTACTTGTTGAAGTTGTAGTTGTACTTGTTGTAGTTGTAGTTGGAGGTTTAATTGTACTTGTTGTAGTTGTACTTCTTTTAGTTGTACTTCTTTTAGTTGTAGTTGTACTTGTACTTCTTGTAGTTGTAGTTATACTTGTTGTAGTTGTAGTTGTACTTGTTCTTGTACTTTTACTTGTATTTGTTGTAGTTGTACTTGTTAAGGTTGTAGTTGTAGTTGAACTTGTTATAGTTGTAGTTGTAGTAGTACTTGTACTAATATTTGTTGTGGTTGTAGTTGTCTTTGTTTTAAATGTTGTTGTACTTGTACTTGTACTTGTTGAAGTTATACTTGTTGTAGTTTAAGTTGTACTTATACTTGTTGTATTTTTAGTGGTACTTGTTGTAGTTGTAGTTTTACTTGTCCTTGTTGTAGTTGTAGTTGTTGTAGTACTTGTTGTACCTGTAGTCGTACTTTTACTTTTTGTGGTTGTACTTGTACTTGTTGTAGTTTTAGTTGTACTTGTACTTGCAAGTGTTGCAGTTTTAGTTGTACTTCTTGTAGGTGTACTTGTACTTGTTGTAGTTGTAATTGTACTTGTACTTGGACTTGTTGTATTTGTACTTGTACTTTTTGTAGTTGTAGTTCTACTTGTACTTGTTGTAGTTGTAATTGTATTTGTTGTAGTTGTACTTGTACTTGTTGTAGTTGTAGTTGTAATTGTACTTGTTTTAGTTGAACCTGTACTTGTAATTGTTGTAGTTGTACTTGTACTTAATGTCGTTGTAGTTGAAGTTGTACTTGTTTTAGTTGTAGTTGTACTTCAACACTTTGTATTTGTATTTGAACTCGTACATCTATTTGTAGTTGTAGTTGTACTTGTAGTTGTAGTTTTACGTGTTGTAGTTGTAGTTGTACTTGTTGTTTTACTTGTACTCTACTTGTTGCAGATATAGTTGTATTTGTACTAGTACATTTGTAGTTGTATTTGTAGTTGTTGTAGTTGTATTTGTACTTGTGTCATAGTTGTATTGTACTTTTTTTGTACTTGTTGAACATTTAGTTGTAATTGTTGTAATTGTTGTTGTCCTTGTTGTAGTTGTAGTTTTACTTGTATTTGTTGTAGTTGTAGTTATAGTTGTACTTATTGTAGTTGTAGTTGTACTTGTTGTAGTTTTAGGTGTACCTGTACTTGTAGTAGTTGTAGTTCTACTTGTGCTTGTTGTAGTTGTACTTTTACTTCTTGTAGATGTATTTGTACTTGTTGTAGTTGCAGTTGTACTTATACTTGCACTTGTTGTAGTTGTACTTGTTGTAGTTGTAGTTGTACTTGTACTTGTTGTAGTTGTAGTTGTACTTGTTTTAGTGTAAGTTGTATTATACTTGTTGTAGTTGTGGTTTTACTTGTTTTATTTGTAGTTTTACTTGTACTTTTTGTACTTGTATTTTAACTTGTACTTCTAGTTGTAGTTGTACTTGTACTTGTCGTAGTTTTAGTTGTACTTGTTGTAGTTGTAGTTGTACTTTTTCTTCTTGTAGTTGTAGTTGCAGCTGTACTTGTACTTGTTGTACTTGTAGTTGTAGTTGTATTTGTGGTAGTTGTATTTTACTTGTTGTAGTTGTAGATTTACTTGTACTTGTTGTAATTGTAGTTGTAGTTTTATTTGTGGTAGTTGTAATTGTACTTTTTGTAATTGTAATTGTACTTCTACTTGTATTAGATATAGTTCTACTTGTTGTAGTTTTAGTTGTACTTGTACTTGTTGTAATTTTAGTTGTAATTGTTGTAATTGTATTTATACTTGTTCTAGTTGTAGTTCTACTTGTTGTACTTGTACTTGTACTTGTTGTAGTTCTACTTGTACTTGATGTAGCTGTAGTTATACTTGTTGTAGTTGTAGTTGTACTTGTTCTTGTACTTTTACTTGTATTTGTTGTAGTTGTAGTTGTAGTTGTACTTGTTTTAGTTGTACTTGTACTTGTATTTATACTTGTTGTAGTTGTAGTTGTACTTGTACTTGTACTTGTTGTAGTTGTAGTTGTACTTGCACTTCTTATAGTTGTAGTTGAACTTGTACTTGTTGTAGTTAGACTTGTACTTGTTGTAGTTGTACAGTACTTGTTCTTGTTGTAGTTATAGTTCTACTTGTTGTAGTTGTATTTGTACTTGTTGTAGTTGTACTTGTACTTGTACTTGTTCTAGTTGTAGTTGTTCTAGTATTTGTACTTGTAGTTGTAGATATACTTGTACTTCTTGTAGTTGTAATTGTACTTGTTGTAGTTGTAGTTGTATTTGTACTTGTTGTAGTTGTAGTTGTAGTTGTACTTATCATAGTTGTGGTTGTAGTTGTCCTTGGTGTAGTTGTACTTATACTTGTTGTAGTTAAACGTGTAGTTGAAGTTGTATATTGTTGTAGTTGTAATTGTTGTTGTACTTGTTGTAGTTGTTTTTTGTACTTGTTGTTGTTGGAAATGTAGTTGTACTTGTTTAGTTGTATTTGTACCTGTTGTATTTGTACTTGTCCTTGTGGTAGTTGTAGTTGTACTTGTACTTGTAATTTTTGTAGTTGTATTTGTACTTGTTGTAGTTGTAGTAGTAGTAGTAGGAGTCGTACTTGTTGTAGTTGTAGTTATAGTTGTACTTCTTGTAGTTGTATTTATGTAGTTGTAGTTGTAGTTGTAGTTGTACAAGTGGTATTTGTACTTGCACTTGTACTTGTTGTAGTTGTACTTATATTTGTACTTGTACTTGTTGTAAACGTAATTGTACTTGTATTTGTTGTATTGTAGTTTTAATTAAACTTCTTCTAGTTGTATTTGTAGTTGTACTTGGTGTAGCAGTAGTTGTACTTGTACTCGTTGTAGTTTTACGTGTTGTAGTTAAAGTTGTAGTTGTACTTGTTGTAGATGTAGTTGTACTTGTTGTAGTTGTCTCTGTAGTTGTACTTGTTGTAGTTCTAGTTGTACTTGTTGTAGTTGTAGTTGTACGTGTTAGAGTTGTAGTGGTAGATGTACTTGTAGCTGTAGTTGTTGTTGTACTTGTTGTTGTAGTTGTAGTTGTACTTGTTGTAGTTGTAGTTGTACTTTTGTAGTTGTACTTGTACTTGTTGTAGTTGTACTTGTTGTATTTGTTGTAGTTGTACTTGTATTTGTTAGTTGTAGTTGTAGTTTTAGATGTACTTATTGCACTTGCAGTTGTACTTGTTGTAGTTTTAGTTGTAGTAGTACTTCTTGTAGTTGTAGTTGTACTTGTAGTTTTAGCTGTAATTTTACTTGTTGTAGTTGTACTTGTACTTGTACTAACTGTAGTTGTATTCGTTGTAAATGGTGTAGTTAAAGTTGTACTTGTTGTAGTTGTAGTTGTACTTATACTTGTCGTAGTTGTAGTTGTAGTTATACTTAATGTAGTTGTAGTTCTAGTTGTACTTGTATTAGTTGTACTTGTACTTGTTGTAGTTGTTGTTATAGTATGTTGTACTTGTTGTAGTTGTAGTTCTACTTGTTGTAGTTCTAGTTGTACTTCATGTAGTGGTAGTTGTATTTCTTGTAATTGAACTTGTACTTGTTGTAGTTGTAGTTGTACTTGATGTAGATGTTGTTATAGTTTTACATGTTGTAGTTGTAGTTGTACTTGTTGTAGTTGTACTTGTACTTGTTTTAGTTGTAGTTGTAGTTGTACTTGTTTTATTTGAAGTTGTATTTGTACTTGTTGTAATTCTAGCTGTAGTTGTAGTTGTAGTTGTAGTTGTACTTGTAGTTGTAGTTGTAGTTGTAGTTGTACTTGTACTTGTTGTAGTTGTTGTTGTAGTTGTAGTTGTACTTGTACTTGTTGTAGCTGTAGTTGTACTTGTACTTGTTGTAGTTGTAGTTATACTAATACTTGTTGTAGTTGTAGTTGTTGCAGTTGAGTTGTACTTGTAGTTGTTGTAATTGTAGTTGTGGTTGTTGTAGTTGTTATTGTAGTTGTACTTCTATTAGTTGTAGTTGTACTTGTACATGTTGTAATTGTAGTTGTATTTGTTCTTGTTGTAGTTGTAGTTGTAGTTGTAGTTGTACTTGTAGTTGTACTTGTTGTAGTTGTAGTTGTAGTTGTACTTGTTGTAGTTATAGATGTAAAATTAGATGTTGTAGTTGTAGTTGTAGTTGTTGTAGTTGTAGTTGTAGTTGTTGTAGTTGTAGTTGTAGTTGTAGTTGTTGTAGTTGTAGTTGTAGTTGTAGTTCTTGAAGTTGTAGTTGTAGTTGTTGTAGTTGTAGTTGTAGTTGTTGTAGTTGTAGTTGTACTTGTAGTTGTAGTTGTAGTTGTAGTTGTAGTTGTTGTAGTTGTATTTGTAGTTGTAGTTGTTGTTGTTGTAGTTGTAGTTGTAGTTGTTGTAGTTGTAGTTGTTGTAGTTGTAGTTGTAGTTGTAGTTGTTGTAGTTGTAGTTGTAGTTGTTGTAGTTGTAGTTGTACTTGTAGTTGTTGTAGTTGTAGTTGTAGTTGTTGTAGTTGTAGTTGTAGTTGTAGTTGTTGTAGTTGTAGTTGTAGTTGTTGTAGTTGTAGTTGTAGTTGTAGTTGTAGTTGTAGTTGTAGTTGTTGTAGTTGTAGTTGTAATTGTACTTAAAGTTGTAGTTGTAGTTGTGGTTGTTGCAGTTTTAGTTAATATAGTTGTAGTTGTAGTTTTAGTAGTAGTAGTTGCAATTGTAGTTGTAGTATTTGTAGTTGTCGTTGTAGTTGTAGTGTTTGTACTTGTTGTAATTGTAGTTGTTATAGTTGAAGTTGTTGTAGTTTCCTATAGTTGTAGTTGTAGTTGTACTTGTTGTAGATAGTTGTAGTTGTTAGTTGTAGTTGTAGATGTACTTGTTGTACCTGTTGTTGTAGTTGTTGTAGTTGTAGTTGTAGTTGTACTTGTAGTTGTAGTTGTAGTTGTTGTAGTTGTAGTTGTAGTTGTAGTTGTTGTAGTTGTAGTTGTAGTTGTAGTTGTAGTTGTAGTTGTAGTTGTTGTAGTTGTAGTTGTAGTTGTTATAGTTTAGTAGTTGTAGTTGTAGTTTTTATTGTAGTTGTTGTAGTTGTAGTTGTAGTTGTTGTAGTTGTAGTTGTAGTTGTAGTTGTTGTAGTTGTAGTTGTAGTTGTAGTTGTAGTTGTAGTTGTAGTTGTTGTAGTTGTAGTTGTAGTTGTAGTTGTTGTAGTTGTAGTTGTTGTAGTTGTTGTAGTTGTAGTTGTAGTTGTAGTTGTTGTAGTTGTAGTTGTAGTTGTTGTAGTTGTAGTTGTAGTTGTTGTAGTTGTAGTTGTAGTTGTAGTTGTTGTAGTTGTAGTTGTAGTTGTTGTAGTTGTAGTTGTAGTTGTAGTTGTTGTAGTTGTAGTTGTAGTTGTTGTAGTTGTAGTTGTAGTTGTAGTTGTAGTTGTTGTAGTTGTAGTTGTAGTTGTAGTTGTTGTAGTTGTAGTTGTAGTTGTAATTGTGTTAGTTGTAGTTGTAGTTCTAGTTGTTGTAGTTGTAGTTGTTGTAGTTCTAGTTGTAGTGTTGGTTGTTGTAGTTGTAGTTTTAGTTGTTGTAGTTGTAGTGTAGTTGTAGTTGTAGTTGTAGTTTTAGTTGTTGTAGTTGTAGTGTAGTTGTAGTTGTTGTAGGTATAGTAATGTTGTAGTTGTTGTCTTAGGTGTAGTTGTAGTTGTAGTTGTAAGTGTAGTTGTAGTTGTAGTTGTAGTTGTAGTTGTAGTTGTAGTTGTTGTAGTTGTAGTTGTAGTTGTAGTTGTAGTTGTTGTAGTTGTAGTTGTAGTTGTAGTTGTTGTAGTTGTAGTTGTAGTTGTAGTTGTTGTAGTTGTAGTTGTAGTTGTAGTTGTAGTTGTAGTTGTAGTTGTTGTAGTTCTAGTTGTAGTTGTAGTTGTAGTTGTTGTAGTTTTTTGGTTGTAGTTGTAGTTGTAGTTGTTGTAGTTGTAGTTGTAGTTGTTGTAGTTGTAGTTGTAGTTGTAGTTGTAGTTGTAGTTGTAGTTGTAGTTGTTGTAGTTGTAGTTGTAGTTGTAGTTGTAGTTGTTGTAGTTGTAGTTGTAGTTTTTGTAGTTGTAGTTGTAGTTGTAGTTGTAGTTGTTGTAGTTGTAGTTGTAGTTGTAGTTGTTGTAGTTGTAGTTGTAATTGTTGTAGGTGAAGTTGTAGTTGTAGTTGTAGTTGTAGTTGTTGTAGTTGTAGTTGTAGTTGTTGCAGTTGTAGTTGTAGTTGTTGTTGTTGTAGTTGTAGTTGTAGTTGTTGTAGTTGTAGTTGTAGTTGTAGTTGTTGTAGTTGTAGTTGTAGTTGTTGTAGTTGTAGTTGTAGTTGTAGTTGTTGTAGTTGTAGTTGTAGTTGTAGTTGTAGTTGTTGTAGTTGTAGTTGTTGTAGTTGTTGTAGTTGTAGTTGTAGTTGTTGTTGTTGTAGTTGTAGTTGTAGTTGTTGTAGTTGTAGTTGTAGTTGTAGTTGTAGTTGTTGTAGTTGTAGTTGTTGTAGTTGTAGTTGTAGTTGTAGTTGTTGTAGTTGTAGTTGTAGTTGTAGTTGTTGTAGTTGTAGTTGTAGTAGTTGTAGTTGTTGTAGTTGTAGTTGTAGTTGTAGTTGTAGTTGTAGTTGTAGTTGTAGTTGTTGTAGTTGTAGTTGTAGTTGTAGTTGTAGTTGTTGTAGTTGTAGTTGTAGTTGTTGTAGTTGTAGTTGTAGTTGTAGTTGTAGTTGTTGCAGTTGTAGTTGTAGTTGTAGTTGTAGTTGTAGTTGTAGTTGTAGTTGTAGTTGTAGTTGTAGTTGTAGTTGTTGTAGTTGTAGTTGTAGTTGTAGTTTTAGTTGTAGTTGTAGTTGTTGTAGTTGTAGTTGTAGTTGTTGTAGTTGTAGTTGTAGTTGTTGTAGTTGTAGTTGTAGTTGTTGTAGTTGTAGTTGTAGTTGTAGTTGTTGTAGTTGTAGTTGTTGTAGTTGTAGTTGTAGTTGTAGTTGTAGTTGTAGTTGTTGTAGTTGTAGTTGTAGTTGTAGTTGTTGTAGTTGTAGTTGTAGTTGTTGTAGTTGTAGTTGTAGTTGTAGTTGTTGTAGTTGTAGTTGTAGTTGTAGTTGTAGTTGTTGTAGTTGTAGTTGTAGTTGTAGTTGTTGTAGTTGTAGTTGTAGTTGTAGTTGTTGTAGTTGTAGTTGTAGTTGTAGTTGTTGTAGTTGTAGTTGTAGTTGTTGTAGTTGTAGTAGTTGTAGTTGTTGTACTTGTAGTAGTTGTAGTTGTAGTTGTAGTTGTAGTTGTTGTAGTTGTAGTTGTATTATTTGTAGTTGTAGTTGTAGTTGTTGTAGTTGTAGTTGTAGTTGTAGTTGTAGTTGTAGTTGTAGTTGTAATTGTAGTTGTAGTTGTTGTAGTTGTAGTTGTAGTTGTAGTTGTAGTTGTTGTAGTTGTAGTTGTAGTTGTAGTTGTTGTAGTTGTAGTTGTAGTTGTTGTAGTTGTAGTTGTAGTTGTAGTTGTTGTAGTTGTAGTTGTAGTTGTAGTTGTTGTAGTTGTAGTTGTAGTTGTAGTTGTTGTAGTTGTAGTTGTAGTTGTTGTAGTTGTAGTTGTTGTAGTTGTAGTTGTAGTTGTAGTTGTTGTAGTTGTAGTTGTAGTTGTAGTTGTTGTAGTTGTAGTTGTAGTTGTAGTTGTTGTAGTTGTAGTTGTAGTTGTAGTTGTAGTTGTAGTTGTAGTTGTAGTTGTAGTTGTTGTAGTTGTAGTTGTAGTTGTAGTTGTAGTTGTAGTTGTAGTTGTTGTAGTTGTAGTTGTAGTTGTAGTTGTTGTAGTTGTAGTTGTAGTTGTAGTTGTAGTTGTAGTTGTTGTAGTTGTAGTTGTAGTTGTAGTTGTTGTAGTTGTAGTTGTAGTTGTAGTTGTAGTTGTAGTTGTAGTTGTAGTTGTTGTAGTTGTAGTTGTAGTTGTTGTAGTTGTAGTTGTAGTTGTAGTTGTTGTAGTTGTAGTTGTAGTTGTAGTTGTTGTAGTTGTAGTTGTAGTTGTTGTAGTTGTAGTTGTAGTTGTTGTAGTTGTAGTTGTAGTTGTAGTTGTAGTTGTAGTTGTAGTTGTTGTAGTTGTAGTTGTAGTTGTTGTAGTTGTAGTTGTAGTTGTAGTTGTTGTAGTTGTAGTTGTAGTTGTAGTTGTTGTAGTTGTAGTTGTAGTTGTAGTTGTTGTAGTTGTAGTTGTAGTTGTTGTAGTTGTAGTTGTAGTTGTAGTTGTTGTAGTTGTAGTTGTAGTTGTTGTAGTTGTAGTTGTAGTTGTTGTAGTTGTAGTTGTAGTTGTAGTTGTTGTAGTTGTAGTTGTTGTAGTTGTAGTTGTAGTTGTTGTAGTTGTTGTAGTTGTAGTTGTAGTTGTTGTAGTTGTAGTTGTAGTTGTAGTTGTAGTTGTAGTTGTTGTAGTTGTAGTTGTTGTAGTTGTAGTTGTTGTAGTTGTAGTTGTAGTTGTAGTTGTTGTAGTTGTAGTTGTTGTAGTTGTAGTTGTAGTTGTAGTTGTTGTAGTTGTAGTTGTAGTTGTAGTTGTTGTAGTTGTAGTTGTAGTTGTAGTTGTTGTAGTTGTAGTTGTAGTTGTAGTTGTTGTAGTTGTAGTTGTAGTTGTAGTTGTAGTGTAGTTGTAGTTGTAGTTGTAGTTGTTGTAGTTGTAGTTGTAGTTGTTGTAGTTGTAGTTGTAGTTGTAGTTGTTGTAGTTGTAGTTGTAGTTGTTGTAGTTGTAGTTGTAGTTGTAGTTGTTGTAGTTGTAGTTGTAGTTGTTGTAGTTGTAGTTGTAGTTGTTGTAGTTGTAGTTGTAGTTGTAGTTGTAGTTGTAGTTGTAGTTGTAGTTGTTGTAGTTGTAGTTGTAGTTGTAGTTGTTGTAGTTGTAGTTGTAGTTGTTGTAGTTGTAGTTGTAGTTGTAGTTGTAGTTGTTGTAGTTGTAGTTGTAGTTGTTGTAGTTGTAGTTGTAGTTGTTGTAGTTGTAGTTGTAGTTGTAGTTGTAGTTGTTGTAGTTGTAGTTGTAGTTGTTGTAGTTGTAGTTGTAGTTGTAGTTGTAGTTGTAGTTGTTGTAGTTGTAGTTGTAGTTGTTGTAGTTGTAGTTGTTGTAGTTGTAGTTGTAGTTGTAGTTGTTGTAGTTGTAGTTGTAGTTGTTGTAGTTGTAGTTGTAGTTGTAGTTGTTGTAGTTGTAGTTGTAGTTGTAGTTGTAGTTGTAGTTGTTGTAGTTGTAGTTGTAGTTGTTGTAGTTGTAGTTGTAGTTGTAGTTGTTGTAGTTGTAGTTGTAGTTGTTGTAGTTGTAGTTGTAGTTGTTGTAGTTGTTGTAGTTGTAGTTGTAGTTGTTGTAGTTGTAGTTGTAGTTGTAGTTGTTGTAGTTGTAGTTGTAGTTGTAGTTGTTGTAGTTGTAGTTGTAGTTGTAGTTGTTGTAGTTGTAGTTGTAGTTGTAGTTGTTGTAGTTGTAGTTGTAGTTGTAGTTGTTGTAGTTGTAGTTGTAGTTGTAGTTGTTGTAGTTGTAGTTGTAGTTGTTGTAGTTGTAGTTGTAGTTGTAGTTGTAGTTGTTGTAGTTGTAGTTGTAGTTGTTGTAGTTGTAGTTGTAGTTGTAGTTGTTGTAGTTGTAGTTGTAGTTGTAGTTGTTGTAGTTGTAGTTGTAGTTGTAGTTGTAGTTGTAGTTGTAGTTGTAGTTGTAGTTGTTGTAGTTGTAGTTGTAGTTGTAGTTGTTGTAGTTGTAGTTGTAGTTGTAGTTGTAGTTGTTGTAGTTGTAGTTGTAGTTGTTGTAGTTGTAGTTGTAGTTGTAGTTGTTGTAGTTGTAGTTGTAGTTGTAGTTGTTGTAGTTGTAGTTGTAGTTGTTGTAGTTGTAGTTGTAGTTGTAGTTGTAGTTGTAGTTGTTGTAGTTGTAGTTGTAGTTGTAGTTGTTGTAGTTGTAGTTGTAGTTGTAGTTGTAGTTGTAGTTGTAGTTGTTGTAGTTGTAGTTGTAGTTGTAGTTGTTGTAGTTGTAGTTGTAGTTGTAGTTGTTGTAGTTGTAGTTGTAGTTGTAGTTGTTGTAGTTGTAGTTGTAGTTGTAGTTGTTGTAGTTGTAGTTGTAGTTGTTGTAGTTGTAGTTGTTGTAGTTGTAGTTGTTGTAGTTGTTGTAGTTGTAGTTGTAGTTGTTGTAGTTGTTGTAGTTGTAGTTGTAGTTGTAGTTGTTGTAGTTGTAGTTGTAGTTGTAGTTGTTGTAGTTGTAGTTGTTGTAGTTGTTGTAGTTGTAGTTGTAGTTGTAGTTGTTGTAGTTGTAGTTGTAGTTGTAGTTGTTGTAGTTGTAGTTGTAGTTGTAGTTGTTGTAGTTGTAGTTGTAGTTGTAGTTGTTGTAGTTGTAGTTGTAGTTGTAGTTGTTGTAGTTGTAGTTGTAGTTGTAGTTGTTGTAGTTGTAGTTGTAGTTGTAGTTGTAGTTGTAGTTGTAGTTGTTGTAGTTGTAGTTGTAGTTGTAGTTGTAGTTGTAGTTGTAGTTGTAGTTGTAGTTGTAGTTGTAGTTGTAGTTGTAGTTGTTGTAGTTGTAGTTGTAGTTGTAGTTGTTGTAGTTGTAGTTGTAGTTGTAGTTGTAGTTGTAGTTGTAGTTGTTGTAGTTGTAGTTGTAGTTGTAGTTGTAGTTGTAGTTGTAGTTGTAGTTGTAGTAGTTGTAGTTGTAGTTGTAGTTGTTGTAGTTGTAGTTGTAGTAGTTGTAGTTGTTGTAGTTGTAGTTGTAGTTGTAGTTGTTGTAGTTGTAGTTGTAGTTGTAGTTGTTGTAGTTGTAGTTGTAGTTGTAGTTGTAGTTGTTGTTGTTGTAGTTGTAGTTGTAGTTGTAGTTGTAGTTGTTGTAGTTGTAGTTGTAGTTGTAGTTGTTGTAGTTGTAGTTGTAGTTGTAGTTGTAGTTGTAGTTGTTGTAGTTGTAGTTGTAGTTGTAGTTGTTGTAGTTGTAGTTGTAGTTGTAGTTGTAGTTGTTGTAGTTGTAGTTGTAGTTGTAGTTGTTGTAGTTGTAGTTGTAGTTGTAGTTGTTGTAGTTGTAGTTGTAGTTGTAGTTGTAGTTGTTGTAGTTGTAGTTGTAGTTGTTGTAGTTGTAGTTGTAGTTGTAGTTGTTGTAGTTGTAGTTGTAGTTGTAGTTGTTGTAGTTGTAGTTGTAGTTGTAGTTGTTGTAGTTGTAGTTGTAGTTGTAGTTGTTGTAGTTGTAGTTGTAGTTGTTGTAGTTGTAGTTGTAGTTGTAGTTGTTGTAGTTGTAGTTGTAGTTGTAGTTGTTGTAGTTGTAGTTGTAGTTGTTGTAGTTGTAGTTGTAGTTGTAGTTGTAGTTGTAGTTGTAGTTGTTGTAGTTGTAGTTGTAGTTGTAGTTGTTGTAGTTGTAGTTGTAGTTGTAGTTGTTGTAGTTGTAGTTGTAGTTGTAGTTGTAGTTGTAGTTGTAGTTGTTGTAGTTGTAGTTGTAGTTGTAGTTGTTGTAGTTGTAGTTGTAGTTGTAGTTGTTGTAGTTGTAGTTGTAGTTGTTGTAGTTGTAGTTGTAGTAGTTGTAGTTGTAGTTGTTGTAGTTGTAGTTGTAGTTGTAGTTGTTGTAGTTGTAGTTGTAGTTGTTGTAGTTGTAGTTGTAGTTGTTGTAGTTGTAGTTGTAGTTGTAGTTGTAGTTGTAGTTGTAGTTGTTGTAGTTGTAGTTGTAGTTGTAGTTGTAGTTGTAGTTGTAGTTGTTGTAGTTGTAGTTGTAGTTGTAGTTGTTGTAGTTGTAGTTGTAGTTGTAGTTGTAGTTGTTGTAGTTGTAGTTGTAGTTGTAGTTGTTGTAGTTGTAGTTGTAGTTGTAGTTGTAGTTGTTGTAGTTGTAGTTGTAGTTGTTGTAGTTGTTGTAGTTGTAGTTGTAGTTGTTTTAGTTGTAGTTGTAGTTGTAGTTGTAGTTGTAGTTGTTGTAGTTGTAGTTGTAGTTGTAGTTGTTGTAGTTGTAGTTGTAGTTGTAGTTGTAGTTGTAGTTGTAGTTGTAGTTGTTGTAGTTGTAGTTGTAGTTGTAGTTGTTGTAGTTGTAGTTGTAGTTGTAGTTGTTGTAGTTGTAGTTGTAGTTGTAGTTGTAGTTGTTGTAGTTGTAGTTGTTGTAGTTGTAGTTGTAGTTGTAGTTGTAGTTGTTGTAGTTGTAGTTGTAGTTGTTGTAGTTGTAGTTGTAGTTGTTGTAGTTGTAGTTGTAGTTGTAGTTGTTGTAGTTGTAGTTGTAGTTGTTGTAGTTGTAGTTGTAGTTGTAGTTGTAGTTGTTGTTGTAGTTGTAGTTGTAGTTGTAGTTGTAGTTGTAGTTGTTGTAGTTGTAGTTGTAGTTGTTGTAGTTGTAGTTGTTGTAGTTGTAGTTGTAGTTGTAGTTGTTGTAGTTGTAGTTGTAGTTGTAGTTGTAGTTGTAGTTGTAGTTGTAGTTGTTGTAGTTGTTGTAGTTGTAGTTGTAGTTGTAGTTGTAGTTGTTGTAGTTGTAGTTGTAGTTGTTGTAGTTGTAGTTGTAGTTGTAGTTGTAGTTGTAGTTGTAGTTGTAGTTGTTGTAGTTGTAGTTGTTGTAGTTGTAGTAGTTGTTGTAGTTGTTGTAGTAGTTGTAGTAGTTGTAGTAGTAGTTGTAGTTGTAGTTGTAGTTGTAGTTGTAGTTGTAGTTGTAATTGTAGTTGTTGTAGTTGTAGTTGTCGATGTCGCTGTCGGTGTAGTTGTAGTTGTAGTTGTAGTTGTAAATGTAATTTCAGTTGTAAATGTAGTTGTAGTTGTAGTTGTAGTTATAGTTGTTGTAGTTGTTGTAGTTGTAGTAGTTGTAGTTGTAGTTGTAGTTGTTGTAGTTGTAGTTGTAGTTGTTGTAGTTGTAGTTGTAGTTGTAGTTGTAGTTGTAGTTGTAGTTGTAGTTGTAGTTGTAGTTGTAGTTGTTGTAGTTGTAGTTGTAGTTGTAGTTGTTGTAGTTGTAGTTGTAGTTGTAGTTGTTGTAGTTGTAGTTGTAGTTGTTGTAGTTGTAGTTGTAGTTGTAGTTGTAGTTGTAGTTGTTGTAGTTGTAGTTGTAGTTGTAGTTGTTGTAGTTGTAGTTGTAGTTGTAGTAGTTGTAGTTGTAGTAGTTGTAGTTGTAGTTGTTGTAGTTGTAGTTGTAGTTGTAGTTGTTGTAGTTGTAGTTGTAGTTGTTGTAGTTGTAGTTGTAGTTGTTGTAGTTGTAGTTGTAGTTGTAGTTGTTGTTGTTGTAGTTGTAGTTGTAGTTGTTGTAGTTGTAGTTGTAGTTGTAGTTGTTGTAGTTGTAGTTGTAGTTGTAGTTGTTGTAGTTGTAGTTGTAGTTGTTGTAGTTGTAGTTGTTGTAGTTGTAGTTGTAGTTGTAGTTGTTGTAGTTGTAGTTGTAGTTGTAGTTGTTGTAGTTGTAGTTGTAGTTGTAGTTGTTGTAGTTGTAGTTGTAGTTGTAGTTGTTGTAGTTGTAGTTGTAGTTGTAGTTGTAGTTGTAGTTGTTGTAGTTGTAGTTGTAGTTGTAGTTGTTGTAGTTGTAGTTGTAGTTGTAGTTGTTGTAGTTGTAGTTGTAGTTGTTGTAGTTGTTGTAGTTGTAGTTGTAGTTGTAGTTGTAGTTGTAGTTGTAGTTGTAGTTGTAGTTGTTGTAGTTGTAGTTGTAGTTGTTGTAGTTGTAGTTGTAGTTGTAGTTGTAGTTGTTGTAGTTGTAGTTGTAGTTGTTGTAGTTGTAGTTGTAGTTGTAGTTGTTGTAGTTGTAGTTGTAGTTGTAGTTGTTGTAGTTGTAGTTGTAGTTGTTGTAGTTGTAGTTGTAGTTGTAGTTGTTGTAGTTGTAGTTGTAGTTGTAGTAGTTGTAGTTGTAGTTGTAGTTGTTGTAGTTGTAGTTGTAGTTGTTGTAGTTGTAGTTGTAGTTGTAGTTGTAGTTGTAGTTGTTGTAGTTGTAGTTGTAGTTGTAGTTGTAGTTGTTGTAGTTGTAGTTGTAGTTGTAGTTGTTGTAGTTGTAGTTGTAGTTGTTGTAGTTGTAGTTGTAGTTGTAGTTGTAGTTGTTGTAGTTGTAGTTGTAGTTGTAGTTGTAGTTGTTGTAGTTGTAGTTGTAGTTGTAGTTGTTGTAGTTGTAGTTGTAGTTGTAGTTGTTGTAGTTGTAGTTGTTGTAGTTGTAGTTGTAGTTGTTGTAGTTGTAGTTGTAGTTGTAGTTGTAGTTGTTGTAGTTGTAGTTGTAGTTGTTGTAGTTGTAGTTGTAGTTGTAGTTGTAGTTGTTGTAGTTGTAGTTGTAGTTGTAGTTGTAGTTGTTGTAGTTGTAGTTGTTGTAGTTGTAGTTGTAGTTGTAGTTGTAGTTGTAGTTGTAGTTGTTGTAGTTGTAGTTGTAGTTGTAGTAGTTGTAGTTGTAGTTGTAGTTGTAGTTGTTGTAGTTGTAGTTGTAGTTGTAGTTGTAGTTGTTGTAGTTGTAGTTGTTGTAGTTGTAGTTGTAGTTGTAGTTGTAGTTGTAGTTGTTGTAGTTGTAGTTGTAGTTGTAGTTGTTGTAGTTGTAGTTGTAGTTGTAGTTGTAGTTGTAGTTGTAGTTGTTGTAGTTGTAGTTGTAGTTGTAGTAGTTGTAGTTGTAGTTGTAGTTGTAGTTGTTGTAGTTGTAGTTGTAGTTGTAGTTGTAGTTGTAGTTGTTGTAGTTGTAGTTGTAGTTGTTGTAGTTGTAGTTGTAGTTGTAGTTGTTGTAGTTGTAGTTGTTGTAGTTGTAGTTGTAGTTGTAGTTGTAGTTTTTGTAGTTGTAGTTGTAGTAGTTGTAGTTGTAGTTGTAGTTGTTGTAGTTGTTGTAGTTGTAGTTGTAGTTGTTGTAGTTGTAGTTGTAGTTGTAGTTGTAGTTGTAGTTGTTGTAGTTGTAGTTGTAGTTGTAGTTGTAGTTGTAGTTGTAGTTGTAGTTGTAGTTGTAATTGTAGTTGTAGTTGTAGTTGTTGTAGTTGTAGTTGTAGTAGTTGTAGTTGTAGTTGTAGTTGTTGTAGTTGTAGTTGTAGTTGTAGTTGTAGTTGTAGTTGTAGTTGTAGTTGTTGTAGTTGTAGTTGTAGTTGTTGTAGTTGTAGTTGTAGTTGTAGTTGTTGTAGTTGTAGTTGTAGTTGTTGTAGTTGTAGTTGTAGTTGTAGTTGTTGTAGTTGTAGTTGTAGTTGTAGTAGTTGTAGTTGTAGTTGTAGTTGTTGTAGTTGTTGTAGTTGTAGTTGTAGTTGTAGTTGTTGTAGTTGTAGTTGTAGTTGTAGTTGTTGTAGTTGTAGTTGTAGTTGTAGTTGTTGTAGTTGTAGTAGTTGTAGTTGTAGTTGTAGTTGTAGTAGTTGTAGTTGTAGTAGTTGTAGTTGTAGTAGTTGTAGTTGTTGTAGTTGTAGTTGTAGTTGTAGTTGTTGTAGTTGTAGTTGTAGTTGTTGTGGTTGTAGTTGTAGTTGTATTTGTTGTAGTTGTAGTTGTAGTTGTAGTTGTAGTTGTAGTTGTAGTTGTAGTTGTTGTAGTTGTAGTAGTTGTAGTTGTTGTAGTTGTAGTTGTAGTTGTAGTTGTAGTTGTAGTTGTAGTTGTTGTAGTTGTAGTTGTAGTTGTAGTTGTAGTTGTAGTTGTTGTAGTTGTAGTTGTTGTAGTTGTAGTTGTAGTTGTAGTTGTTGTAGTTGTAGTTGTAGTTGTAGTAGTTGTACTTGTAGTTGTAGTTGTAGTAGTAGTAATTTTAATTGTAGTAGTGTTAGTTATAGTTGTAGTTAAAGTTGTAGTTGTAGTAGTTGCAATTATAGTTGTAGTTGTAGTAGTTGTAGTTGTAGTAGTTGTATTTGTAGTTATAATTGTAGTAGTTGTAGTTGTAGTTGTAGTTGTAGTTGTTGTAGTTGTAGTTGTAGTTGTAGTTGTAGTAGTTGTAGTTGTTGTAGTTGTAGTTGTTGTAGTTGTAGTTGTAGTTGTTGTAGTTGTAGTTGTAGTTGTAGTTGTTGTAGTTGTAGTTGTAGTTGTAGTTGTAGTTTTAGTTGTAGTTGTTGTAGTTGTAGTTGTAGTTGTAGTTGTAGTAGTTGTAGTTGTAGTTGTAGTTGTAGTTGTAGTTGTAGTTGTTGTAGTTGTAGTTGTAGTTGTAGTTGTAGTTGTAGTTGTAGTTGTAGTTGTTGTAGTTGTAGTTGTAGTTGTAGTTGTTGTAGTTGTAGTTGTAATTGTAGTTGTAGTTGTAGTTGTTGTAGTTGTAGTTGTAGTTGTAGTTGTAGTTGTTGTAGTTGTAGTTGTAGTTGTAGTTGTTGTAGTTGTAGTTGTAGTTGTAGTTGTTGTAGTTGTAGTTGTAGTTGTAGTTGTTGTAGTTGTAGTTGTAGTTGTAGTTGTAGTAGTTGTAGTTGTAGTTGTTGTAGTTGTAGTTGTAGTTGTAGTTGTAGTTGTAGTTGTTGTAGTTGTAGTTGTAGTTGTAGTTGTTGTAGTTGTAGTTGTAATTGTAGTTGTAGTTTAAGTAGTTGTAATTGAAGTAGTTGTAGTTGTAGTTGTAGTTGTAGATAATGTATTTGTAGTTGTAGTTGTAGTAGTTTTAGTTGTAGCTGTAGTTGTTGTAGTTGAAGTTGTAGTTGTAGTTGTAGTTGTAGTTGTAGTTGTAGTTGTAGTAGTTGTAGTTGTAGTTGTAGTTGTTGTAATTGTAGTTGTAGTTGTAGTTGTAGTTGTAGTTGTAGTTGTAGTTGTAGTTGTTGTAGTTGTAGTTGTTGTAGTTGTAGTTGTAGTTGTAGTTGTTGTAGTTGTAGTTGTAGTTGTAGTTGTAGTTGTAGTTGTAGTTGTAGTTTTAGTTGTAGTAGTTGTAGTAGTTGTAGTTGTAGTTTTTTTAGTTGAAGTTGTAGTTATAGTAGTAGTAGTAGTAGTAGTAGTTGTAGTAGTTGTAGTTGTAGATTTAGTTGTAGTGGTAGTAGTTGTAGTTGTAGTTGTAGTAGTAGTAGTTGCAATTGTAGTAGTGTTAGTTGTAGTTCTAGTTGTAGTTCTAGTTGTAGTAGTTGAAGTTGTAGTTGTAGTAGATGTAGTTGTACTTGTAGTTTTAGTAGTTGTAGTTTTAGGTGTAATCGTAGTAGTTGTAGTTTTTGTTGTAGTTGTACTTATAGTTGTAGTTGTAGTTGTAGTTGTAGTGGAAGTAGTGGCAGTTGTAGTTGTAGTTGTGATTGCAGTTGTTGTTCTGGTCTTAGTAGTAGTTGTAGTTGTAGTAGTTGTGGTTGTAGTTGGAGTTGTAATTATAGTTATAATTTGTAGTTGTATTTGTAGTTTAGTTTAGTTTAGCAGTTGTTGTTTTAATAGTTGTAGTTTTAGGTATATTATAGTAGTTGTAGTTGTAGTTGTAGTAGTAGTAGCAGTAGTTGTAGTCGTAGTTGATGTAGTTGTAGTTGTAGTAGTAGTTATAGTTCTAGTAGTTGTAGTAGTTGTAGTTTTAGTTGTACTTGTAGTATATGTAGTTGTAGTAGTTGCAGTTGTAGTTGTAGTAGTTTTAGTTGTAGTTGTAGTTGTAGTTGTTGTAGTTGTAGTTGTAGTTGTAGTTGTTGTAGTTGTAGTTGTAGTTGTTGTAGTTGTAGTTGTAGTTGTAGTTGTTGTAGTTGTAGTTGTAGTTGTAGTTGTAGTTGTTGTAGTTGTAGTTGTAGTTGTAGTAGTTGTAGTTGTAGTTGTAGTTTTTGTAGTTGTAGTTGTAGTTGTAGTTGTGTTGTAGTTGTAGTTGTAGTTGTAGTTGTTGTAGTTGTAGTTGTAGTTGTAGTTGTAGTTGTTGTAGTTGTAGTTGTAGTTGTAGTTGTAGTTTTAGTTGTAGTTGTAGTAGATGTAGTTGTAGTAGTTGCAGTTGAAGTTGTAGTAGTTTTAGTTGTTATAGTTGTAGGTTTATTGTAGTAGTTGTATTTGTAGTTGTAGTTATAGTTTTAATTGTAGTTGTAATTGTAGTAGTAGTAGTAGTAGTAGAAGTAGTTGTAGTTGTAGTTATTGTATTTTAGGAATAGTTGTATTTGTAGTTGTAGTTGTAATTGTTGTATTTTAGGAATAGTTGTATTTGTAGTTGTAGTAATTCTAAAAGTTGTAAATGTGGTTGTAGTAGTTAAAGTTGTAATTGTCGTTGTCTTAGTTGTAGTTGTGCTTATACCAGTTGTAGTTGTAGTTGTAGTTATAGTTTTGTTTGTAGTTGTAGTTGTTGTAATTGTAAATGCAGTTATTGTAGTTGTAGTTGTACGTGTAGTTGTAGTTTTAGTTGTAGGAGTAATTATAGTAGTTACAATTGTAGTTGTAATTATAGTTATAGTTTTACATTTAAATGAATTGGTTGTAGTTGTAGTTGTAGTACTTGTAGTTGTAGTTGTTGTAATTATAGTAATGATTGTAGCTGTAGTTGTAGTTGAAGTAGTTGTAGTTGTAGTTGGAGTAGTTGTAGGTGTAAGTGGAGTTGTAGTTATAGTTGTAGTTGTAGAAATTGTAGTTGTTGTACTACGTGAAGTTGTAGTTTTTGTTTTAAAACTTTTAATTATACTTCTAGTTGTTATTGTAGATGTAGTTGAAGTAGTTGTAGTAGTTGTTTTTGTAGTTGTAGTTGTTGTTGTTGTAATTATAGTTGTTCTTGTAGTTGTAAATGTAGTTGAAGTAGTTTTAGTTGTATTTATAGTAGTTGTAATGATAGTTTTAATAGTAGTTGTAGTTGTAGTTAAAGCTGTTGTAATTTCAGTTGTAGTAGTTTTAGTTATAGTTGTAGTTTTAGTTGTAGTTGTAGTTGTTGTAGTGGCAGTAGTTGTAATTGTAGTTTTAGTTGTAGTTGTAGATGTAGTTGTAGTAGTAGTACTTGTAGTTAAAGTTTTTGTAATTATAGTTGAAATTGTAGTTGTAGTTGTAGTTGAAGTAGTTTTAGTTGTAGTACTCGTAGTTCTAGTTGTAGTTCTAGTTTTAGCTGTAGTATATAGTTTTACTTGTAGTAGTTGTAGACGTAGTTGTAGTAGCAGTTGTTGTAGTTGTGGTTGTAGTTGTTCTTCTAGTTCCAGTTGTAGTTGTAGTTGTAATTGTAGTTGTAGTAGTTGTTGTTTTAATAGTTGTAGTTTTAGTTGTTGTAGTAGTTTTAGTTTTTGTTGTAGTAGTTATAGTTGTAGTTGTAGTTGTAGTTGTAGGTGTAGTTTAAGTACTTTTGTAGGTGTAGTTTAAGTACTTGTAGTGAAGTAGTTGTAGTTGCAGTTGTTACTGTAATTGGAGTTGTAGTTGAAGTATTAATGGTATTTGTAGTTGTAGTAGTTTTAGTTGTTGTTAAAGTAGTAGTTGTTGTAGTTGTAGTTGTTAAAGTACTTGTAGTTGTAGTAGTTGTAGTTGTAGTTGTTTTTGTAGTTGTAGTTGTAATCGTAATTGTAGTTGACGTTACAGTAGTAGTTGTAGTTAAAGTAGGTTTAGTTGAAGTTGTAGTTGTAGTAGTTGTAGTTTTAGTTGTAGTTGTAGTAGATGTAGTTGTAGTTGTTGTAGTTGTAGCTGTGGCAGTTCTAGTTGTCGTTGTAGTTGTAGTTGTAGGTGTATTTCAAGTAGTTTTAGTTGTTGAAGATGTAGTTTTAGTTGTAGTAGTTGTAGATGTTGTAGTTGTAATTGTAATTTTACATATAGTTGTAGTTTTAGTTGCAGTTGTAGTTGTAATTCTCGTAGTAGTATTTCTAATTTTATAACTTGTAGTTGTAAATTTAGTTTTAGTAGTTGTAGTTGTAGATGTATGTATAGTTGTATTTTTGGTTGTAGCAGTGGTAATAATAGTTGTAGTTGGAGTTGTAGTTGGAGTTGGAGTAGTTGTATTTGTAGTTGTTGTAGTTGTTGTATATATAGTTGTGGTCGTAGTTGTAGTTGTAAATGTAGTAATTTTAGTTTTAGTAGTTATAGTTTTAGTAGTTGTAGTTTTTTTTTACAGTTGCAGTAGTTGTAGTTGTAGTGGTTGAAAATGTAATTCGAGTACTTGGAGTTGGAGTTGTAGTTGTAGTTCAAGTAGTTGTAGTTGTAGCAGTTGTAGTTGAAATATTAGTAGTAGTTGTAGTTGTATTAGTTGTAATTATTGTTGTTGTTGTAGTTGTAGTTGTAGTAGTTGTAGTTGTAATTATAGTTTTAGTTGTATTGTTTGTTGTTATAGTTATAGTTATAGTTGTAGTTCAAGTAGTTGTAGTTGTAATTGTAAAAGTTGTACTTGTAGTTGAATTTTATCTGTAGTTGTTGTTTTAGTTTTAGTAGTTGTATTTGTAGTTGTAGTAGTTGTAGTAGTAGTAGTAGTAGTAGTAGTAGTAGTAGTAGTAGTAGTAGTAGTAGTAGTAGTAGTAGTAGTAGTAGTAGTAGTAGTAGTAGTAGTAGTAGTAGTAGTAGTATTTAAAGTAATTGTAGTTGTAGTAGTTGTAGTTGTATCTGTAGTTGTAGTAGGTTGAGCTGTAATTGTAGTTGTAGTTGTAGTTGTAGTTAGAGTTGGAGTTTTAGAAGTGGTAGCTATAGTTGTAGTTGTAGTTTTAGTTGTAGTTGTAAATGTAGTACAAGTATTTGTAGTTGTAGCAGTTTTAGTTGTAGTAATTGTAGTTGTAGATGTAGTTGTATTTGTAGTTGTGGTTTTAGTTGTACTTGTTGTTGTAGTTGTATTTATTGTTTTTGTTGTAGATGTAGTATTTGTGGTTATGGTAGTTGCAGTTTTAGTTGTAGTAGTTGCAGTTGTAGTAGTTGTAGTTGTAGTTTTTTTATCATAGTTGTAATTGTAGTTGTTGTTGTAGTTGAAGTATATGTAGTTGTAGTTTTAGTTTTTTATCATAGTTGTAATTGTAGTTGTTGTTGTAGTTGAAGTATATGTAGTTGTAGTTGTAGTAGTTAAAGTTGTAGTTGTAGTTGTAGCTGTAGTTGTAGTTTTAGTTTGTGTAGTTGTAGTTTTAGTTGTAGTTATAGTAGTTGTAGTTGTAGCAGTTGTATTTGTACTTGTAGTAGTTGTAGTTGTAGATGTAGTTGTAAATGCAGTTGAAGTTTTAGTTGTAGTAGTTGTAGTTTGATTAGTTTTTGTCAAAGTTGTAGTAAATGTAGTTGAAGTAGTAGTTGTAGTTTTAGTAGTTGTAGTTGTAGTTGTAGTTGTAGTTGTATTTTTAGTAGTAGTTGTAGTAGTTGTAAGTTTAGTTAAAGTTGTAGTTGTAGTTAAAGTAGTTGTAGTTGTAGTTGTTTTTGTAGTAGTTGTACTTGTAGTTGTAGTGGTTCTAGTTGTAGTTGTAATTTGAGTTTGAGTTGGAGTTTTAGTAGTGGTAGTTGTAATAGTAGTTGAAGTTTTATTTGTTCTTGTAGATGTAGTCACGGCTCTAGGAAGATCTCTGGGCCATAGTTTTGAGTCATGAAAGCCGCATGTCACATCTGTAAAGGTGAGTCATGACCCTAGGAAGATATCTGGGCCACAGTTGAAGGCAAGAACGCTGCATGTCACATCTCGACAAGTTTGCCATGGCTCAGGGAAGATCTTTGGCCACAGTTGGAAACATGAACGCTGCATGTCATATCTGGACAGGTGAGTCATGGCTCTATGAAGATCTTTTGGCCACAGTTGGAGTAATAAATGCTGCATGTCAGATCTGGACAGATGAGTTATGGTTCTAGGGAGATCTCTGGGCCACAGTTGGAGTCCTGAACGCTGCATGTCACATCATGACAGGTGAATTATGGCTCTAGGAAGATCTCTGGGCCACAGTTTGAGTCATGAACGGTGCTTGTCATATCTGGACAGGTGGGTCTTGGTTCAGGGAAGATCTGTGGGCCACAGTTGGAAACATGAACGCTGTATGTCTCATCTGGACAGGTGAGTCATGGCTCTAGGAAGATCTCTGGGCCACAGTTGGAATCATAAACGCTGCCTGTCACATCTGGACGGGTGAGTCATGGCTCTAGGAAGATCTCTTGGCTATAGTGGATTCATGAACGCTGCATGTCACATCTGGACAGGTAAGTCGTTGCTCTAGGAAGATCTCTTGGCCACAGTTGGAGTCATGAACGCTGCTTGTCACATCTGGACAGGTGGGTCATGGCTCAGGGAAGATCTATGGGCCACAGTTGGAAACATGAACACTGCATGTCTCATCTGGACAGGTGAGTCATGGCTCTAGGAAGATCTCTGGGCCTGAGTTGGAGTCATGAACGGTGCATGTCACATTTGGACAGGTGAGTCATGGTTGAGAGAAGATCTCTGAGCCACATTTGGAAACATGAACGCTGCATGTCCAATCTGCAAAGGTTATTCATGCCTCTAAAAGATATCTGGGCCACAGTTAGAGCCATGAACGCTGAATGTCACATCTAGACAGATAAGTCATGGCTCTTGGAAGATCTCTGGGCCAGAGTTGGAGTCATGAACAATGCATGTAACATCTGCAGAGGTGAGTCATGGCTCTATAAAGATCTCTTGGCCACAGTTGGAGTAATGATTGCTGCATGTCACATCTGGACAGATGAGTTATGGTTTTAGGGAGATCTCTGGGCCACAGTTGGAATGATGAACGCTGCATGTCACATCTCGACAGGTGGGTCTCGGCTCAGGGAAGATCTCTGAGTCACAGTTGAAAACATGAACGTTAAATGTCACATCTGGACAGGTGAGTCATGGATTTAGGAAGATCTCTGAGCCACAGTGTAAAACATGAACGCTAAATGTCACAATTGGACAGGTCGGTCAAGGATTTAGGAAGATCTCTGGGCCACATTTGGAGTAATGACGCTGCATGTCACATCTGGACAGGTAAGTCAAGCCTCTAAAAGATCTCTGGGCCACAGTTGGAGGCATGAACGCTGCATGTCACATCTGGACAGGTGGGTTATGGCTCTAGGAAGATCTCTAAGCCACAGTTGGAAACATGATCGCTGAATGTCTCACCTGGACAGGTGAGTCATGGCTCCAGTAAGATTTCTCTGCCACAGTTTAAGTCATGAACGCTGCATTTCACATCTGGACAGGTGAATTATGTCTCTAGGAAGATCTCTTGGCCACAGTTGGAGCCATGAACGCTGCATGTCAAATCTGGACAGATGAGTTATGGCTCTAGGGAGATCTCTGGGGCCACAGTTGGAGGGCTGAATGCTGCATGTAACATCTGGACAAATAAGATATGGCTCTAGGGAGATGACTGGGCCAGAGTTGGAGTCATGAACGCTGCATGTAACATATGCACAGGTGAATCATGGCTTCATAAAGATCTCTTGGTCACAGTTGGAGTAATGATTGCTGCATGTCACATCTGGACGGATGAGTTATGGTTTTAGGGAGATCTCTGGGCCACAGATGGAATCATGAACGCTGCATGTCACATCTGGACAGGTGGGTTATGGCTCTAGGAAGATCTCTAAGCCAAAATTGGAAACATGTTCGCTGAATGTCTCACCTGGACAGATGAGTTATGGCTCTAGGAAGTTCTCTGGGCCACAGTTGGAGGGCTGAAAGCTGCAGGTCACATCTGGACAGATGAGTTATGGCTCTAGGGAGATCTCTGGGCCGGAGATGGAGTTCTGATCGCTGCATGTCATATCTGGACAGGTGAGTTATGGCTCTAGGAAGATCTCTGGGCCATAGTTGGATTCATGAACGCTGCATATCTCATCTGGACAGGTGAGTCATGGCTCTAAGAAGATCTCTTCGCATCAGTTGGAATCATGAACGCTGCATGTCACATCTGGACAGGTGAGTTATGGTTCTATGAAGATCTTTTGGCCACAGTTGGAATAATGAACGCTTCATGTCACATCTGGACAGATGAGTTATGGTTCTAGGGAGATCTCTGAGCCACAGTTGGAGTCCTGAACGTTGCATGTCACATCTGGACAGGTGAATTATGGCTTTAGGAAGATCTCTGGGCCACAGTTGGAATCATGAACGCTGCATGTCAATTCTCGACAGGTGGGTCTCGGCTCAGGGAAGATCTCGGGGCCATAGTTGGAGGCATGAACGCTGCATGTCACATCTGGACAGGTGGGTTATGGCTCTAGGAAGATCTCTGGGTCAGATTTAGAGTCATGACGCTGCATGTCACATTTGGACAGGTGAGTCATGCCTCTAAATGATCTCTGGGTCACAGTTGGAAACATGAACGCTGAAAGTCTCATCTGTTCAGGTGAGTCATAGCTATTGGAAGATCTCTAGGCCACAGTTGGAGTCATGAACGCTGCATGTCACATCTGGACAGATGAGTCATGCCTCTAGGAAGATCTCTGGGCCACATTTGGAGCCATGAACGCTGCTTGTCACATCTGGACGGGTGAATTATGGCTCTACGAAGATCCCTGGGCCACATTTGGAGTAATGACATTGCATGTCACATTTGCACAAGTGAGTCATGCCTCTAAAAGACATATGGGCCACAATTAGAGCCATGAACGCTGAATGTCACATCTGGACAGATAATTCATGGCTCTTGGAAGATCTCTGTCCACAGTTGGAGTCCTGAACGCTGCATGTCTCATTTGGACAGGTGAATCATGGCTCTAGGAAGATTTCTGGGCCACAGTTGGAGTCATGAACGCTGTATGTCACATCTGGACAGGTGAATCAGGGTACTAGGAAGATCTCTAAGCCACAGTTGGAAACATGATCACTGAATATCTCACCTGGACAGGTGAGTCATGGCTCCAGTAAGATTTCTGTGCCACAGTTTAAGTCATGAACGCTGCATGTCATATCTGGACAGGTGATTTATGTCTCTAGGAAGATCTCTGGGCCACAGTTGGAGGGCTGAAAGCTGCATGTCACATCTGGACAGATGAGGTATGGCTCTAGGGAGATCTCTGGGCCGGAGATGGAGTTTTGATCGCTGCTTGTCACATCTGGACAGGTGAATCATGGCTCTAGGAAGATCTCTAGGCCACAGTAGGAGTCATGAACGCTGCATGTCACATCTGGACAGGTGAGTCATTCTTCTAGGAAGATCTTTGGGCCACATTTGGAAACATGAACGCTGAATGTCACATCTGGACAGGTAAGTTATGGCTCTAGGAAGATCTCTGGGCCACAGTTGGAGGCATGAACGCTGCATATCTCATCTGGACAGGTGAGTCATGGCTCTAGGAAGATCTTTGGACTGAAGTTGGAGTCATGAACGCTGCATGTCTCATCTGGACAGGTAAGTTCTGGCTCTAGGAAGATCTCTGGGCCACATTTCGAATCCTGAACGCTGCATGTCACATCTGGACAGGTGAGTCATGGCTCTAGTAAGATCTCTGGGCCACAGTTGGATTCATGAACGCTGCATATCTCATCTGGACAGGTTAGTCATGGCTCTAGGAAGATCTCTTGGCTATAGTGGATTCATGAACGCTGCATGTCACATCTGGACAGGTAAGTCGTTGCTCTAGGAAGATCTCTTGGCCACAGTTGGAGTCATGAACGCTGCTTGTCACATCTGGACAGGTGGGTCATGGCTCAGGGAAGATCTCTGGGCCACAGTTGGAAACATGAACACTGCATGTCTCATCTGGACAGGTGAGTCATGGCTCTAGGAAGATCTCTGGGCCTGAGTTGGAGTCATGAACGGTGCATGTCACATTTGGACAGGTGAGTCATGGTTGAGAGAAGATCTCTGAGCCACATTTGGAAACATGAACGCTGTATGTCACATCTGGACTTGTGAGTCATGGCTCTAGGAAGGTTTTAGCGCCACAGTTGGAGTCATGAACCCTGCATGTTTCATCTGCACAGGTGAGGCATGGCTCTAGGAAGAACTATGGGCCATAGTGGATGGGATATGCAGTGTTCATGATGCAAACTGTGGCGCATAGCTTTTTTTAGAGCCATGACTCATATGTGCAGATGGGACATGCAGTCTTTATTATCAAACTGTGGTGAACAGCTCTTTATAGAGCCATGACTCAGCTCTCCAGATGTGGCATGAAGTGTTCATGATGCAAATTCTGGCGCACAGCTCTTCCTAGGGCCATGATCCACTTGTCCAGATGAGATATGCAGCGTTTATGACTCCAAATGTGGCGCACATCTCTTCATAGAGCCATGACTCACCTATCCAGATGACACATGCTGTGTTTAGGACGCTCTTTATGGCGCACAGCTTTTCATAGAGCCATGATTCATCTGTCTAGATGAGATATGCAGTGTTGACGTCGCAAACTGTGGTGCATAGCTCTTTATAGAGCCATGACTCAGCTGTTCAGGTGGAACATGCAATGTTTATGACGCAAACTGTGGTTCTCAGGTTTTCATAGAGCCATGACTCACCTGAACAGATGGTACATGCAGTTTCGATGACTCGAACTATAGCCTCAAGTCACTTTTTATACAGCCATCACTCACTCATCTAGAGTGAACATGTTGTGTTGATGTGTCCAACTGTATCATTAGTCTCTTCATAGAGCCATGGCTCTTTTTTCCAGAAAGGACATACTGTGTTTATGACTCCAACTTTGATCCCATGGCTCTTTAAGCAGCGATGATCTCCTGTCATGATGGGACATATCATATTGATGACTCCAACTGTGGATATATCTGACTTAACACAGCTATGACTCAACTGTCCTGATGGGAAATTCCGTGTTTATGACTCAAACTGTCCCTTCATAAAGCCTTGACCCACCTGCTCCTCTGAGATTTGCCGTATTGATGACTCAAACTGTGGCACAAGTCTATCATGCAGACATGACTCACCGATCTAGATGGGACATACCGTGTTGATGACTCGATATGTGGCCCCACGTCTTTTTAAACGGCTATGACTCACTTGTCATGGTGGGAAGGGTCATGCTCCAATTGTGGTGCACTTATATTCATTCAGCAATGACTCACCTGTCTAGATGAGAAACACCGTGTTTATGACTGCAACTGTGGCGCCACGTCTCTTTATGCAACCATGATTCATCTGTCAAGATAGGCTATACGATCTTGATGAATTCTCTAGAGGATGATATATCTGCCTTCATACAGCTAGACTCACTTTTCTAGATTGGACACTCCGCGTTAATCACTTTAACTGTTGCCCCACGTCTTCAGTTTTTGCCAGATAGGAGCTTAGTTGATAAACAATCACTTAGCTGTGAAGACTTTTTCTAGCACTAAATCTGTCCAACACCCATCCTTGCCAGGTGTCAATACTCGACAAATTTAGCTGATTGGTAATAAAATATGTAATATTGCTCCACACCATTGTATTCTGGTATACCTGCGGGTGAATTTTGAAATCTCACCTGTTTAAGTCTGCCCAACGGGACAGTTTTCTTTTGAGAATCACTGTAAGCTCTTCAAACTTATGATCCTCACAGAAAAACTTACCTCACGTATTCTTGTGCAATCACCACTGCATTTTGAGATAAAAGTTTTGAATTATTCAAGCGTTGCCTTGAGTGCCACCTTTTTTAGGTCTGGGGAAAAAAATTTAATATTCTCAATTCATTTTAACCAAAAAGGTTTCTTTATTTGAGAACAGGAAACCATGAGACTTTGCAACAAAATACGCTCCTTATGATAGCCTCGTAGTAACACGTGCATTATTATTAGAGGTAGAAGATAAAAGTGTGAATGGACAGGGCCTACTTGACGTGGCATATTACGACAGCAATTATTGAATTTAATTAATGTAAATGTTCGATGCACTTTAATGAAAAGACACATAAAAGAACGTAGTAGTTGAAATTATTTGGCTAAATGTCAACCCTCTTGATTCAGTGGTTATATCATCTGGGTCAAGGGTCACAGCTTTGTAAATGATACATTTGGTTAGTGTGGCGATAGTTTTAGGGGAATTATGGAAAAAAGGAACTCTTCTGTTTAGGGCAATAATAATTGCCTTTCGAGCTTTAAGATTGATAATGTCTTATCTTTTTTTTACGGTAATGTTTCTTACTACGGGTATCTGAGTCTAGACTGTGTAAACTACCTATATCTTAACCTGTGCTGGGAGGCAAGATATAATTATTTCTGGGTTTTATTTTGTTGTTGTTGGTGGTGATGGTGGTGTTTTTTTTTTGTTTTTTGTCTTTTTACTGGTTAACTTGAGGAATTGAGGGAAAGAGGGGGGAGAGGATTCAAAATTTCCGACATCGTAAGTTAGTTTGGAATATCGTGTATAAGGGAACGTCGGATTTAAATTGTATCAGGAAACTATACCTAATTAAAGTTGAACTGTCCATAGTCATGATTGAAATCTTAGTAGTTTTGGCCTAAAGCAAAAACTTGAGTAGATCAGAAGACTTGTGATATGTGCACTCTTTCCAGTTAACTACAGCCTCCTTAGCTAAAAATGGAGACATGCCTTGTCTCCTGAACTTTGTAACAGTAATTACTAAAATGATGGAACTTTCTGAAATCTATTTCTTGTTATACGTTCTGATTCACCGTCGAAAAAGATAAGTTTATAAAAGCATCACGAGATTGTAATGGATTTTTGTTGAATACACAATTTTTCTGTCAAAGGATTTTATTGTACTAATTGTTAGGAATTAGCACAACGTATTTTTGATGGTGCTTTTGTTTTACATTCCGTATTACTAGTCGCTAGTTTTCTCTGATCCACCTTAACATGCGTCAGTTATCATGTGCCAGTCTTGATCCTGCATAGTGTGAGGAAAAACTCTCATTTCTTTTCTTGTTTTCTTTGTTCATCTGTTTTTCTCTATTTTTGTCTTTGGCTGCCCTGTGTATATTTATCTGGATGCATATCTTTTTGTCTGCCTGTCAATTTATTATGTCTGTCTATCTTTGTGTCTGTATGTCTGTCTGTCTATTTGTCTGCCTGTCTATCTCTCTATCTATCCGTATGTATGTCTTTATGCCTGTCTGTCTCTCTGTCTCTTCGCCACATTTTGCCATATGGTACAAAAATGATTGTCTTTGTGTCTCGAATAATTGCAGTGGAATAAACAAACAACTTTTTTATAGTACAGTATCAAACAATTTTTGTGGTCACGGTTCAGAGCATTATAACTTATAAAAAGTATTGGTATTCTCTAGTAGAAAATACTGGATCATGCAGTTATTTACCTGAAAATTTTCAGTTTTTATTTATTGGAGAATAACACAATGACAAGCGTGCTTTGAAAGTTTTGAGATTGAAGTTCTGTGTGGTTACGTTTAGTAACACCCTTGTCTCTCACACTGCCAACTATCTTCGGTGCATGTTCTAGAAAAAAAATCAATGGAACCTTTTCGGTTTAAGCTTTTCTTTACGGTTTTTTTTTGTTTTTTTTTTTTTGGCATATTTAATTCTTGAATACGTGCTTCTTGGTCTATCAATGATCCAGAGGTTGGTGATATGCTCTGGCAATATTTCGGTTAATGTTTTGCATTTAAATTTGAACGACAGATGTTCTAAAGTCACCCTCCCATAGGACTAAATCAAATAATCATATCTAAAGTTTGTTTAATCAAGTGTTAGTTGGTGTTTATGCAAACGTAGTGTCTCATGATGGAACTTTAGAGCGGCGAGTTTCAACCTTAAATCTAATCATTATAGAGAAGTCATTTTTATACTGGCGTATTTGGAATCCGGCTAAAATGTGCAAGTTTTAAGTTCTATACAAACAGTCAAACCAAAATATATCCACTGCAGCTTGATTAATTGGTTTTCTCGTAGAATTTTCCGATTTTTAAATTCCAATCCTCAATATCTAGTAAGCTTTCCTTGAAAAAGTAATCGAACTTAGCAATAAATAATGATCTTTAAAGACATTTTTTTCAGCTCAGTGAATCATTCCCTTTTGACAAGGCTAATATACAGTTTGTCCTTAATATATTTAGCGCATCTGCAAGTCTCACTATTGTATTGGTATTGCAGGTTTTTTTTCCATAATGCATGCCCATCTTTTTTTTTTCTCCCCGCATCCCATAAGTATGTTACTAGCTTGCACGTAACTTAACTTGCACTTGCACTTAACCCCTTGTATATATATACACACACACACACATATATATATATATATATATATATATATATATATATAGCTAGATAGATATATAATTATGTATGCATATTAACGAGCGCATCTATTCAGAATCACTATTATAACAGCATAGGGTTAAGAACACACACACACACACACATATATATATATATATATATATATATATATATATATATATATATATATATATATATATATATATATATATATATATATATATACATATATGTATAAATATCGAGGGTCGCAAAGTAAACTATCGTACCTCCTGTTTTGCAAATTTTACAGGAGGTACAAAAAAACTTAATAACTTTGTAACTAATGGTCCAATATGATTCATTTTCACGTGAAATGTATTTGAAATATCTTTACACAGTTTGGTTGTGTATTTTTTAGTTTAAATTGTAATTCAACTTACGATATTTTATTCAACCAAAGTTCACTCGTAAACAATCGTATCTCAAGTTACGATAACCTTCATTGATAATTGTTCACACGTATACTATCGTATGTTATAGTTACGACAGTTTACGTTTAAATTCTATGTCATATAGACGAGTTACGACAATAACAAGAAACAGTGTTAAGAAACAAAATAGCAGCAACACTTTTATAATTATTTTAAGCGTAAAATATGATTTTAATAAAAGTTTGCACATTTAATTTAAGGATACATATTTTACTAAAAATGATTAAAGTATGTTCAGAATGTTATAATATGTATAAACTTCAATTTACAGAGTCACATCACTGATACTTTCGCGGATGCATGAATGAGGTATAAAATACACATAATTTATTTTGAGAGTTATTAAGAACGACATCTGGGTATAATCTTAGACTAAATATTATAGACGATGACAGAAATGGAAGACCAAATATAATTACTATAGAGGAAAGAGGATGCATGGATATTATTATTCTTATTATTAAAATATAGGCCTACATGATATATAAATAAAGAACAAAGATAGGTACTTCAGAGATTAGACAGTTATCTTGAACCGTGTTTATTTAAAAAAATCAATATACTATTTAAGTGTCAACATACACAACTTAATTGGAAAAAAGATTAACATAATTAAATCATGGACCTCAAGAGTTGGATTTAATTTTAAACAAGTTAAAAAAACAGTTACTGGTGATAAGTTTCAGGAAAAACTTAGCATTGAAGGTCATTATACTTGTCTATGTCTATGCCAGGGCCCTTTCCATTATTTAGAACATAAAGCTGAATGTAGTTGAAGTGCCCCTTGGCTTGCACTTTCCGTATTCTTTTTGACATGTTGAGACGATGGTATTCACCGTCAAAATCATACTTGGATATGTACAAGATCGGAGTCTTGACTGGTCAACTTCAATGGTTTGATGTTAAACAGCTTCACCTTTGTTTTCATCTAGGTCAAAATTTTTCAAATTTAAGGCTGTCTATTTGAAGTCGGAAAACCGAGATTCGTCAGGCTCCTTTACAATATAGTTTTGTCTCAACTGCTTTGCAGCACTGCTAACACCTGCCCAATGAGGAGTGGTAGATCTCCAAATGCTTACTCACTCTTTCTATCATTGTATGCACACTGTCATTCTCGTTCTTGATGTGGCCCTTTATAAAAAAAAAATTGTGCTTAATCTCTGTAGAGTTGAATTTGTTCAATGCACACCTAAGCATCGCCAAAAGATATCTTTTCCGGTTCTGCCCGCCACATGAATCTGAATATAGTTTAACATGAGTCACGCCTTTCTCTCACTTGCATTAAGCAGATAATTTTAATCACATGAACCAATCTCATTTGACCCTCTTGCAGCTATCCCTTCATGTCAAACATTGCAGATAGCTTGACCTGATCCAAGATGAAAATATTGAAAGATTGTATAAATTCAGTTTTCTCTTACAATACAGTACTGATGCAATGGAATGACGGTGTTATCTCTGAATAGTGCCCTCTCATATCAGGAAGAATACGACCATCCCCATCTTTTTTCTCAAAGAGAGTAAATACAAACTGCTCGCTTATCCCCAGGATGTCCGAGAATATGGTTTTGCGTATAGCTTGCTTCAGTCCTGCTATTTCCAAATGGTGTTTTTCTGGCGCCTTGTCTTTTTGCTCGACTCTTCCACATTGGTGCACACTTACCCTCTCCTTTTGTGAATGTCCCCTTTATGCCAAAAGTAATTGAATACAGTCTCCCTGTAGTCCTTACCGATACGGTCTTGGCACCTCATTCTGCACTTCTCACCACATTCATCCTTCATTGTCTTTCTATTCACATAAGCTTCTCCTATATTTAAAGCTCTTTTTTCTTTTGCTGTCCTTATAATTAACTTCATTACGTTTCCTTTTTCTTCTCCTACTTGGAGACTCGACATCAGGGCTATCCAAAATGCTGGAAACCGGTGAGATTTCTAATCGAACAAATACGGTGTTTTGTTCTTTTCAAAGGCAATAAATTGGAGGTATGAAAATTTGTTGAATTGACAAATATATTTTTCGTGTTTGGAAAAGGCAAACCGATGCACTTGTACCGAACAAAACAGAATAAAACGTCTTGGCAACACGTGGAGTCAAATTTAATTCTACCTACAAGTTGGCTTTTTTTATTATTTTGTTTTAAACACCAACATTTTTATTTGTTTTACTTATAACAGTACAGGTAGCATGTAATAGACAATAAATTTATGAAATCATTTACTAAACTTATTCCACCTCTTTTCCTCAACACGCCATTAGCTTTCGAGGATAATTTTGCCTAAGTTGTCCATTTCCGAAGTCTTGATGCTCGAGTTCTTCAAACACATCCACAACCACAAATTAAGGAGCGGATGTTTGTGCCCACAATAATCCGAAGGCAATCTCTCGATGTAAATTTTTATAAATTTATAGAGTATTTATAGCGGCCCTTAGATCTATTCATCCGATTTATATTCACTCAAAGGAATGAAACAATGTAAAAGATAATTCATCGCATGCTTTTTTCTAAGTTTTCAAATTTCATTTCTTTCTTTTCTTTCTATTAAATATTTATAAAATGTATATATCGTGCGATAAATAGCTTGGCCCATCGATGATGAATTTTTTTTAGAAAATCTTTAACTACTGAAGTTACGAAAATAAAATAATGCAGTCTCCAAAGTTCGAAGACAAAATATTTCGTTTCGTCTGGCGGCGCCGCTAATGAAAGCAACTGAAAACAGTCTAAGGGCACGATGTTCAGGGAAGTAACGGTGCCAGTAAGTAATTCAACGCGATGGAAATCAATAACAATTTGTACAGGTATGTTAAATTAAAGAAAACAAACTTGGAAATTTCCTGTTGGTACGCACAGTTCATAAGACACAATCGATTGCTTAGCCTTCTAATCTAGATCTAGATCTAATTTCTAGTTTCAGCTCTTCTAATGTAAATATATAGAATCCTAGATCCAGAATCTTGTTTCATAACCCAACCGAAAATATGGTTTTTAAATCTAGATTATCCATCTATATCAGATTTTAAATTGAAACCCTAGCTTTAGGCGTCGATAGTCGATTTGTAATAGTAGGCTACAATGTAAGGGAAAAAATAGTGCTGTTGACAGTGTTGGCTTAGATCTAGATCTAGTCTAGATCTAATCATTTCATAAATTTATATTAAAAGCTAGATCTAGATCTACATCTAGATCAATCTGAGGCAAAGTCTTTGACTTCTTTCATGACTATCTTGTCCGAAATTGTTCAATGTACAACAATGAAGTTAAAATTGAATTTTGATCTGCCATTAATAATAGTCTTCAATGTGACCAATAAAATTATAAAAACTGAGAAAAAAAATACAGATTTATAGTTAGACTAGGATCTAACTCTATTCTAGATCTAGGTCTACATTCTCTTTAAAATTCCTAACTGTATTTTGTTGAAATTTTTGCCAATAGATGTTGCTTAATAAGCCATCGTTGGGAAAGGACTCAAGGAGCATTTAGAGTTTCATGAGCAACACATATATATGGAGGCATCCGAGGCTAAAGGTTCAGCTGTGTTACCCAAATATAAGACTAAAGGGTGTAGATCTAGATCTAGCACTAAATCTTTACTTGAAGATTCTTTCAAGCATTGATGTTGATACCTTGATTAATGACCTCACCTTTACAAAAGTATACAAAAAAGTGAGCTTTTTTCGGATGATGATGGGGGGAAGAAAAAAAACAACCTATCTTTCATTTATATAATAGATCTTAGTAATTTTCGTTGAAACAATCACAACCGTGTTTATCCAGAGGCTCTTCAATTTCTCAAGAAAATCAAGCTCAATATTTCTCAGCCTTCTAGTTCAAATTCAATGTCAGTTCTGTGCATTTTTTTAAAGATTTTTAATGAAGTCAACTCATAATGTTACTTCTAAGTTTGCAGTAAAAGTATTTCACAAGTTCTGTTTTTAATTTATTTATAGACATGTGACCAGTCTCTACCTTTTAAACTCAACCTGACCTATATCACCCTCCATGGCCTGCATGGACCATTTTATTCAATGATAGTGTACAAATATCGCCCAATCACTTTCACTTTCTGGGTGACTATATCTTTCTTTCCAACTTGCTACCGCCAATATCATGTAAACTTCTTATTCTTATATTTATTGTATTCTTAGTTTTGTTTTCACACTAGGATTACATCTAATGAAGCGTTTTGAAATCAGCTATTTTTGTTGGCAGTTATTGGCAATTTTAAGGCCCTAGAGGCTAGATCTAAACTTTGCGTTGAGATGGATGATGGCTTGAATCTTTCCAGGATACAACAGAAACTGTTCATTAAGGTTATCCCTATAATCAGGATGAAAATAACGACCATGGCCCATTTGAGATGGGGAGTCAGATTGTGGTGTAGTGGGCCATGGGATGTTTATGTTGAAAAAAGTGAATGGTGGTGAGTCAGCCTTGCATTGAAGAAGTCTTAGAAAATTGGCTTTTAAAAATGTTTTAACATCAAAGTTCATTTTAATAAAAATGCAAGACCACTAATTGTTTTTTTTTTAGCTGGGATTGTGTTAAACCGAAATTCGGTTAACAAGCAGTATTGTATCATGTATACACTTAGAAGCTTTGAAATAAATAAAGAAATCAACCTGAAATCATCATGACTTTACTTTGAATTAAATCTATGTACATATAAAGCTCACTGTTTAAAATCTTTAAATTATTAATAAATGTCTCTCTGTGAGTTCCTCCTTATATTCCACAAATATCAACAATTATATTAGCGGTCAGGACCAATAGTGGGCTTACGTAATTTTTATAATTCACCTTTTCATTATGTCACATTTTGCACTAGATGACTACATCTGCATGGGGTCACATCAGCACATCATAATTACAGTCATAATAAAGAAATATACCAAATGAGGATTGTGTGAAGAAAAGCACCTATATTTGGTTTACTTTTTTGCTTAACATTCGTACTCCATTTATAACAGAAAGAATGTCCGATTGGCGACTTATATGTAAGGTTTAAAATATAATAATTGTGAAGTTTGATTTTCTTCAACATAAATGTCTTCCCCACATGTTTATTTGAACAGAGAATCATGTTTGTTACTTTGCAGGTATATTAGGAGCCTTTGAATAACTACTGAAACTTAGTGCAGTTATAATGCCTTGTGCTCGACATATATTTATCGCTGCAAAGGAAAAAAAAATTAAAGTCCAGTGTGGTCAAAAATATTCATACAAATCTAGATGTTTAGTGAGAGCATATCAAAAGAATAATAATCAGCTAATTCTTTAATTTCGTAATGTATTTAAAAATTTTCTTTAAAGCCTATTTGTAGGCTATGAATTCCGACAAAAAGGGCCTAAAGGTGAACTGCCTTGCAGGAGTTCATAACTGCTATTTACTTAAACCTCCTAATTATAGTGAAATTTTTAAATGATCAATGAATAGATAAATTTTACTCAATAAAATAGCTTCTAATTCATTGGAAATGGGCATGAGGAGAAATATGAATTAAAGACAGTAATGATAGGTCAAGTCTGAAATAAACCTAATTGTAAGAAACTTAATTTCTTCGTTAAAACAGCCAGAGAAAGTTAACCAAAGAGGATGATATTCTACTAGTAATATTTTTAAAAGAAAAAAGAACTTTAACCCGTTATCAAATTGTGTCCACAGGTGCATCAGCCAGCACATTGCAGGACATCAAAGTGCCAGAGAGTTGCGGAGGTTACACATACCTGGATAGCGGGGTAGCTGCCTCTGGTGCTCGTAACAGGTTCATCTACTGGTGAGTGCTTATCACACAAATAAATCTATGTCATCTTCTGAACTACCAAAACTCAAAATTGACAGAAGTGTAGTATGTTTGTCTTCCTATTCCTTTGCAGCATTATGATTATATATTGTAAGGCAGATTAAATTTGTGTATAAAGATCAGCATGATGTAAATGACAAGTAATGGTACACTTCAAGATTGTTCCAGCCATTTGTGATGCATAGTATCAAGCCAAGAGATAGCATAATCTTTTCTTATTCCAATTTTAGGCGCACATATCAGGATGTGTTGGAGCTGGTGGAGGAGTCAATGGACACCACACTGTCTGGCAATATGGTGCGCTATCGGTTCCAGGATTCTCCTATACTGCCCAATGTGTCCATTCATGAGGGACGGGGCAGTGTGATTGTACTGGTACCCACTGTGGCAAGCATCCACCGCCTTGTATTCCCACATCCCAGCAGGATGGCCCGGCAGGTAGGTGATACCATTTCTGCTATTTAAAAAAATTCTATTCATACTCATAGCCTCATTTGTGCAAGAGTATGATAATTTCTGAAGCAAAACCCCATGCTCATCAGAGAGCTGTAGAGGCCTGAGAAAATTGATCTACAGGAGGCATTAAATGTTTAAATCTAAGAACATTTCATTGGTTTTGATTTTCTTGTGTGGTATATACTATGCTTGATGGTCACGCTAGCATTATGTGATAACACTCGACAAATAGGAGTGTTACCAATAATGGAATGATTTCCTAGATATTTGTGGTCATTACATGGACAGAGTTTAGAGCCATATATAAAAATATTATTTTTATATTTCACAGCAAACATTTGTTTTGACGGAGCAAGTGACCTCATCCATCTTCTATGATGCATCATTGCCTGACGACCAAAAAAACCAGTTCCTGTTGGCTCCGGGTGGTTCTTTAAATGCCCAGCTTGTAAGAGCAGCCAGCTTTGTGACGGAGGATGGTCATGCCCTCTTTGCCATGGCAACTACCACAGGAACCATTTTGCTCATAACAATGCCCCCTTTAGGTGTTAATGGTCAGTAAAGATTTCCATCATAAAGTGATTCTGTTGTTTTGCTTTGAGAGTTGTAATGAACTACCTTACAACCATTGTTTGGATTTGGATTTAATATTATTTAACCTAATGTATGACACTCTACACTGTTTGCAATTTTTGCACAGAACCGTGATGTTATCACAGAGTCAGTAGCTCAAAACTAGTGATTTTGAGGAGGATCTAATATTTATTTTTTTTTACATGTCAACCTCTTGACAAACAACATCTGTTTTCAATATTCAAGGAGAAGAATTTTGAGTAAATTTACGGAATTCGGTATATTTTGGAAATTGTTGTGATCTTCCATATATCCTGTCCTTGTGCCAGACGAAAACTTGAATCCATAAGGTTGAACGTCTGTAAAATTTTACTGAAAAATGAATTGTGAAAAGATAATTTTACGATGAGTACAATATTTTCCGGTAATTGAGCATCAACCTGTGCGGAAGTGTAAAACTGGGCGGTATAATGCATCGATACCATGTGTTTTGTATTATTCTTATTTCTATTTGAAATTACAATATAGAGATTTGCATCCAAGTTGAAACCATTTAAAATATTAGTGCTCTTGAGTCATTTACTTTATTGTATAATTATATATTTTCAAACCCAGACTGTGCCATTATTTCCAACAAAGAATGATTCCTTTTTTCTTCATCTGAAAGCAGTTATTACGACTGGACATTTTTTTTTTCGTTGTCAAGATACATTATCTAAATCTAGTAGATTATCAAGATAAGTGGAAAATTCTCAGTTGAGCTAGATCTAGAGTAAATCTTAGTCATGACATGCCTTGAGACTATAATTATAAAAGGTAATTTTCATTTCAAGTAAATAATTATAAATCTGTGTCTAAATGTTAGTTATTTTTCATTAAACAAGGCCAGGTGGAGCCTAGTGAGAAATTTTAAGACTATCAATATTGATCATGTTCAGGTGAAATGTCTTAAGAAAAGATATAGATGAGGAAAGCAGCTAGACTATAGGTCTTTATGTATACTGTGATTAGTAGCCTTTATGGTGCTCAGTTGATTCAGTAAAACACATAAAGCAGTAAGACTTATGGACAGCTGTAGATGGGCTACAACAGCTTATTCGCCCTCATAGTGTTAAGATGAGCTAAATCATTAAGGAAAAAAATGCTTCACAATCATGGCTCTGTGCACAATCACATTTTGTTTTAATGAGGGGAGGGGGGGCTCAAATCCTCCTGCCTACGCTGCTCGCAATGACCAATTTAAAAAAGTTCAGTAAAAAAATTGTGTCCAGTTCTTATCCCTGCAATATTGAATCTCTGTGGTTTTATCCTTAAGTTTCCAATTTAGTACTATAGGGTTGTTTTGTTTTAATATACTAAAGAGTCAAAGTTCAAAAATGTATAATTCTTCTTATTTCTCAGATCTTATTAGTTTCACTTAATCAGTGAATTTGCTTATATTGTAACGTCCTCATATCCGAATTGTATGCTGAGCTCTTGTCCCACAGTCATTCTTAAACACTCTCTCTCTCTTTTTTTTAAATGTTGATTATTCCCAGCTCCATAAATCTGAATTGTTTTTTTTTTCATCACTTTGTATTCCTCGGTATTCTTGATTGAAAAAAAGCAAAAGGAAACTCATAATCTAAAATATTTTCACCTCTCCAGTAAGTTTGTTTTCCACATTTTTAATCTTCTTCACCAGGAACTATCCTACAACAAGAACTGTCGTGCTCATCAGTGATGAAAAAGCTCTGGAATGGACTGATCCCTGGTACCATGAGGTAGAAAGCACAATCACTTTAAGGCCAAAAGTGTAGCTCCCTAAAATTATTAATATCCTTAGATGAAATAAAAATCATTTTTAAAACATTCTAAATTAAGATTTTTTAGACCAAAATAGATGGAGTTAGCAATTTTATATCTGAATGTAGCTTATGCACGAATCATTTCTTTCAAAGTCAAATATCATCATACCAGGTGCTTGAAGAATAAAGAGAATGGCCTCCTGAAATGAGTTTGTTTTTGTCATCATATAATTAAGCTTTCTCTCTCACCAAGACTTCACTCTGATTGGCATATGAGCTAGGAAAATTTCAGACTCTCTGCAAAAATATCCAAGTTTCAGTTCAGAAAGTTGTAAAAAGGTATAAGGAGGATAAACACAAGTATCAGTCGCAAGTTTATTCTGTGCTATTGAAAGAGTTTTTTTCTATTCTACTGCGGGTGAAAAATTTGGATTTTGCTTGATCTTTTTCCCTTATCAGGGGAAATCAGCCAGCGGGAGAGTCTGCTCTGAGTCTGGAGTTGATGCTCTTGGGAAGTGACATCTACATATTTACTGCCTGCAGAGATTTCAGAATGCGTGTGTGGTCCACAAAGGTACTGTTTTGCTTTTTGCATCTTTACTGAGCTACCTGTAATAGAAGGGCAAGGTTGTTTTTCTTTCTTTTTTTTAACTCATTGTGTGCCAGAGCGTTTTCCACTGTTGTGCCAGGCCATTTTTACTGTGCATATTGTCTTTAGAGGATGCATTGGAAATTGGGTTCCAGTTTGGCTTATTTTTGTGTAACTATGACTTATTATATATTTAGAGTTATCTCTAATAAGAAACTTAAAAAGTTTCATGACCGGGCTACCAATGGCGAAACAAACATTGGTTCTTATATCGACGATACATCGTTGATTGGCACAGCTGCGGCTCACTATATCGACGATACATCGTCGATTGGCACATAATGAGTTAAATACACATATATATATATATATATATATATATATATATATATATGAATCCACATAATTTTATAATTTTTGTCAGGTGTTAACTTGATAGGGATCAGACCAAGATAACTATTGAAGCTTTTGCAACTGCAATTATTTCATGACTGCTCTCCATATGTCTAGTTGGCAATCATTTGTCTCCAAGGCTAATTTTAGTTGATAATCAGCAGCCTTAGATTAGAGAGTTATGATTAAGCATAATTGGCTTATTGTTTTCTTGATTTGTTTTGGTACTAAATATGAGAATCCATTTTCTGTATGTTATTACTTAGTTGGTAACTTAATTTTTTTTTCTATTTCCAACACCTTTAAAGACAAAGGAATGTGTATTAGTGGAGAACCTTTTAGACTTCACCAGTGAGGAAGCAGAGGACAGCGCCAATCCTGTATCATACAGAGGTAAGTAGAGACCAATAACCAAAATATAAAACTGAAATTTTTCTCTGTCCCTAAATCCTACGTCATCAGATATACCAATTGTTCCAAAAAAGTTTTAAAGTTTGTTTGTTTTCTTTGTTATTCCCAGATGAAATTTTGGTCACTTTTCAAAAATAATAATGGAACTTCAGTTTTTGTTGCAATTTTCAGACTTGGGTGCTGGACATCTTACAAGTTTCAATAAAACTAAGAGAAATACCTCAAATGGCATCAGTATTGAGACAATCCAAAAAATAATTTTTATTTTGGCAAGTGAATAATTGTTCATATTGATACCTCACAGCTATCATTTAAATTATTATCAAGAGGCTTCCTATTTTGAAATTAGTCAAGTTTTGCTTCTTTTACTTTTAGTTCAAAAGTAAAACACCTTCCTTTTCAAAACATTACGTGTATCATGAATGAAATCATGGACAAATGTGGCTATCTACTCCAGAGAAGCCTATATCTAGATCATGTGATGTCCTTTATCTCCCACTCTTATTTCATCCATTATATACTGAATTTATAGTTCTAATTGAGATCCCTCTTGCTAGACTGGTATTGTAGTGAAGATTCTTTCTAGAAGGAAGGATGACCTAAATAACTAGAACTAGAGAGAAATCCATCATTCTCTTGCATAAATAGAATAGAAGAAAAAAAAAATATTTTTTTTTAAAGAGATTTAGGTGTAACTTATTTAATTGCTGGGAAAAATTTATGATCAATTTATTTGTCACTGCAACATCTTTTCCCTTGACATTTGGCCACATCTAGGCTTGTAGAATGAGACTTAGTAAAGTGGCATAATGTGCAGACTATTTGTATTAGATAAAGATATGATACATCACAATATTGTGAAGATATGTCCAATACTCTCCTTTGGATATCTGTATCACCATTTCATACTTTAAGTAGGATAATTCAAAAGTATTTTTTAAATAAAAAAAAATCATGAGGCAATTTTGAGTCTATAGTAGAAGAGACATAGGAAAACAGGGGCAAAAAGTTAAGTATACGCTTTGATTTACCATATATATATATATATATAAGATCCATTGTGATTGTTTTTGATTGGAATTTATCACATTTTTATAATTGATGAAAATTGTGTGAGAGGCTGAATTTTGTCACAAAATGTTTACATTTTTGTTTATAAGTTGGTGTCTTTAGGTCCCTTGGTTTACCATGAAGACCTAATTTTCTTTGTGTATAACTCTGACACGTGTCATGAATGTTGTGAACTACACACAAGTTGTCTGAAGGAAGCGTTAGATCAAAATCAACATTTGAATAATGGTATATATATATATATATAAATTGTGGGTTTTTTTTTTATGTTTCTCATCTTTCCTCTCTAATCAACAACAAAATGTTTTATTTGTTTTTAGGCTCTGGGCATGTTTTGAAAACAGTTCTTGGGGGCAACTCAAATGGCATCTGCATTTTCTTGTCTTTGCAGAACAAAACTAAGGTAGACTTTCAATTTGAGAAACTTGCTACTAATACTGGAAATTTAAAGACATACACCCATGTTCATTATGTGTTTTGAGGTCGTATTTGTTAAAGATAAGAAGTATGGAGTTTGAAAAATGACCATTTTTTTTCCCATTTTTGCTTCTGTTTATTTGCTTGGTCAAAAGTTTCAATTGCCTGTAAATGGTGGCTTCAGCTTGAGAATCACAGACACATAGTCTTATTGAACCAACTTTATTTACATTCAATATGTATGGTATTTACTTTAAACACTTAATTCTAGCAGATTTTATGAGGGATGGATGGTAACCAGTCTTGTTTATAATGACAAATTCTTGTGAACTAAAGGCCTTTTCTGCTTTACTTTGCAGTTTGTGTTTTTGACTCCAGTTATGAAAAATGGTCGCCTTAAAATGGAACATCTCACCACATTGGACAAATCTCCTCTCGTAGGTTCATCTCTTATCACTCTATTTGTGTTTTGCCTGAGTGTTGATTCTTTAAAAAAATGTGTGCTTTTTCATTATCAGAGGTGTCACTGTTTTCCAATTTGTAGAAATATGATTTTATTTAAAATGTAGAAATGACTAGCAACCTCTCAAAAATGACTAATTCATTGATTACTATTGCAAGGATTTTTTCACTCCTTGTAAATGAGGGTACCCAAATATTTCTTGCTCTTCATAACAACTTAAACAAGAGTATAAGCATGTGTGAAAGTTTAGACATTATCCCCATCACTGCACAGTGCATGGATCATCCCTTTAATTGCTGCTAATTGTTTCCCAGGAGGACCTGCTGGACTTTGTCGTGACTGAGACCTTCCTTCTGTCTCTGTGGACCACTCAAGCAGGCGACACTCAAGTCCTGGCCATACCTTTATCTCAGTAAGAATAACTTTGGCTCTCTACAACATAAAAAGTTATTAGTGAGGTATCCTTTTTGAATCAGCTACAAGTCATTGGCACTGTTGAGTGACCTCTCTTCTTCTAAGAGTGTGAAAAAATGTCTCCAGGATTTCATGCCTAAATATTTTTTTTTAATGTTCAAAATGAAATGTGCTCTAGCTCTAAACACTTATGAGTGACGTGTCCTTGGATTAGCCTTAATGTCTCACATTTCTTTTACATCCATCCACACAAAACATTTGGATAAATATGACCTTGACAAGAGTCCAAATCTGCCATTAACAATAAAATTAATTTATTGATATACCTAGTTGAGTTTCTAAAAATCTCTAAAATAGAAACTATGTCTGAGAGCCTGTAATTTGTAATAGGTCCTGAATAATTTAAATCTGGTGATATAAAAGATTACAAAATTTGGTCAAAATTTTGTCAAGCGATCATTAATGTATGCATGTTTTATTTTTCTTTTCTTTTCTTTTTTTATTTCAGGCAAGAAGAAAACCAGGTCTCAGAATGGGAATCTATTTATCTATCTCAGGCATTAGATCAGGTTGTTGTGCCTCAAAACAGGGATCCTCGTGAGTTTTTCCTGGCCAAGATCTTCTCCCCTGGTTTATTCTCAGCACAAGACATTGTTCGAGCACTCAGCGTAAGATCTTTGGGGAACGGATTCTTGTTTAACTTTATAGTAGCTTGTGTTGATAATGTAGCAAGATGTTAAATCGGCTTAAACAATATATTTGTAAAAGTCTGTGGTGATAATATAGCAAGATATGATATAAGAGTTAACAACTTATTTGTACAGGAATCCATGTTGATCATGTAGTACAAGAATCCATGGTGATCATGTAGTAAGTTAAACAACAAAATAAGCGTTAAAAAATGTTATAACAAAATACACAACTTTTACTACAGGTGTATCGCCGTTGTGCAGCTCCAGCGGTAGAATCTGAGGCATTTTTCAACATGGCTGCTCTCAGGGAAGAAGTCACTAATGCTGTTGATACAGAGGTAATCTTATGATTCTTTTATTTTACACAAATATAAAAAGGCCACAAAATGCTAACAAGTCTTGTAATGAAATGAGCTTATAAAATACCAAGTCAATCATAGTTACATGTTAGAAGTTCTTTCTCCCATACAGTCAATATTTGTGCCTAAAAAATTGTTTATGCACTGTAATCCACGAATGCTATGAAAGTTTGGGAGGGCAAATTTTTTGGCAATCTAGGAAATAAAGAATTATTCCTAGCAATTTGGTATACCATCAACTTCTTTAAGATGTAAGAAAAAATAATGGCACGTGAAATATTCAGTCATAAAGCCTCAAAGTTATAGTTTTCATTATGGTCTAGGTGGACTGTCTTCATTTATATTCTAATTATTTTCATTAGTTCTTTAAGTTGATGAAGTGGTATTCATTAAACCTCACAAGTAAATATATTGAAATTCTTTACTTTTCTTCCTGGGTCTCCCTCTCCTCTTTGACATCACACTTCAGATCCGAAACAGTGTCTCCGATTATGAAATCCAAGAGGAAGCTTACATGGACATTCAGCAAGAACAGTGGGAGAAATTCTACTCATGCTGTTATCAGTACAACCAGGTTTGTGAGAAGACTAGAGGTAATATTGTGCTCTTACATTATATCATAGTCAAACAGGACATTTTATTGAATGAAGAAATCAATGCATACACTCTCTGTCTTGGGCACAAGTCATGTTTTGGACATCATGACCCTATTATACTGATGCATGGTGATTTTCCAGTTTGGCTTGCTTTAGTTTGTAATTCACAGGCAATGATGCTATCTTTTAATTATTTTCATTCCTTTGTCAGGTCTACAAGTTTCTTGATTTGCTTTAGATCGTATTTGATTAATTTTATCTGTTTTTCACAACCAGGTTGGAGGGAAGGCAAAGGGCCTATTTGCAGACCCCATAACTGGCCTTTTTGGCATTATAAAAAAGGTAAGTTTTCAAGTTTGCCGTGCTTCCATAAAGTACAAGGCTTTGCTTACTTCTTTACAGGTCAGCTTTTGCAAACAAACCATCAGACCAAGACAAAAGATAATCTTTCATAGTTTTAAACGTGATTATGAAAGTTCTTGTTTAGAATCATTTTACCCTTTAATTTTTATTCTCATCCATTTAAATGATTTTTGTATCAATTATTTTTTGAAGCTTAAAAGATTCTATCTCAGGAGAAAGAAAAGAAGACACCTTAAACCTTTTTATTCCATCATGAAGAAATATCTGTAATTTGTCCCTTCCAGTCTACGTTTAGTGTCCTTCGACCTTGCGACAGGACAGAAATGTTGTACTTGTCTCCAACCTGCCGACTTTCCGAGACTGTTATTGAGAATGAGGGACTGGCAGGTGATGGTAGGTTTCTCTTTTCAAGGAACCCAAAATTAAGTATAGAGCTTAAAAGTGTGAAGTAAAGCTACAATAAAACATGTTTCATGAAACGACGAATTTTCCAAATTACATAATCCTCCAGATCTTGACAGAGCTTTTAGCTTTGTGAAATATTTTCATGTTCAACAATAATCTCCCCTGAGCAAAAGAACATAAGTATCTCAGAAACCTTTGAATGTTGACACATCAGTAAGTTGAGATCTATGAAAAGGTGTTAACTTCTTGTTGCGTCAATTTTAACAGTACATGTCTATCGTCCCATCCAATGCTCCCCCAGATTTTTCAGCAGCCCAGTTTGCAAATGATATGCGATTAGTCTGTGATGCAGTCCAACTGATCAGTTCACAGATTCCCCCAGATGTTTCTGTGGTATTTTACTCAAACTTTCAGAGTGTGCAAGAACCAGACGATCTCATTACAAATATGTGTCGTCAGCTCAGGTAAATGCGTGCCTCATTTTCTTGTAGTTAACAGGTTTGGTTGATATGTGGCTGATTTCATATAACAGTATGCCAGATTATGAATCTCCATTTTTCTCTTTCTCTATGAGTTTTTTTTGATTATTCAGATCTTTAGACTGTCATATAAACAGTGCAGTCATGGTTTGGGGGAATGTTGTGGATAAACTCCAAGCAAGCTTAGTTGTATTGCACAAAGTTCATTATTTAGGCCTTTGATGTGTCATCATGTTCTAGGTTTCTCATCCTTCACCTAGGAACAGAGTGGACTGCAGTGGAGTGGAAAATGATCACTAAAGAGAAACTCTCGCATCTTGTATATAAGAAACTATACATATACAGAATCAAAATTTGCTCAGTATTTTTTATTGTAATTAAAGATGTCTTGTCATAAATTAAAGAACTTGTAAAACCCCTAAAGCTTTCAAGGCTGAAGATGTTAGACTTTATAGTTTTCTTTGGATTCACCATCTTCATCACTTTCTCTTTTCTTCAAAATGCTCTGTAATCTTCTGCTAATTAAGACTTAATGAAATTATTGTCTTTACAAGCATGGTGGGGCCTAGACCATTGTGCATGGACTCTTTTAGACCCCTTCAAGCCATCAGTTGATAGTTAAACTAGCACACATTGTTACTCAGTCTGATTTTGAGGGCAGAAATGGGGCAACACAAAGAAAGATCTAAAAGTAAAACATTTTCACCTTGTATAATGAATTTGTTTACGCATTATAAAATCATATGTACTTTTCCAATTACTTTCTGCCTTGTAAATGGCACAGCTGTGACGCGGAGGTTACAGATGGTTTGGTCCGCCTTGTGTGTGAGATGTCCTCGCCCGTGTCAGCTCTGGAAGCCATCTTCAACATGCTGCAAGTGGTGGATGACCTGGGATCTGATCTCATGGATACTGCAGGTAAAGCGTGGTCTAAGGGAACACAGATGTGTGTATGTTTCTAGTCTGAGGGTGATGGATAATTACTAAATATCATGATTCACATATTTACAGGTGTTTGTATGTTTCAAATCTGAGTATAATATGGAACAGAAAGAAAATTTCATATGGTTCTCTAGTGATTTTCAGTCACTCTGGTTGACAGTTTGAAATGTTTTGTCTTCTTTATTATACCTAAAAAGTTTCTGAATAGAGTTTGTATATCAGAGATAAGATTATTTTAGCAAGATATCAGAACTTATGTGCACTTTGTTAGTTTATGTATGTGACTCTTTTCAGATAAAAAAAAAAACTTAAGTGATGGTAAATATTCTCATTTTGACTACGTTTGTGATAAATCTGAAACATATGTGTGGCAGATTACATGACATTCCAGAGCCTTGCAAGTTTCTGTATGAATATTAAAATCAATTTTAAAGTTCTCAAGGAAGTATAAGATACAAATGAATCATCATTCTATTGTTTACCCAGCATTTATTAGTGTGCTCCTTGTTTCATTGTACACAATATGTGATTAGGATATTTTTCAGAAATGTAATTTTTGTGACAAATACCTCTGCAACAGGTTTCAGTGGTTCTCATAAATACTCTCTTCATGGTATACTAAATTAGATAAGTGAATAAAAAAAAAATAAGTATTTACTTGACTCTGGTTCCAGAGGCAGTAGGCCACGCCCACTACAGTCACCTTTTCAGCGGCAGTCTAGGTGTGTCCATCATGACCCAAAGCTTCCACCAGCTGGCCTCGTTGCGGTTCTGCCTGATCCGTGATCTCACACTATTCATTAGCATGGTGACCAACCTGAGGGAGAGAGTAAGCAAAACTAATTATCTGGTTTTTGTGAAAAGATCATTAAATTCTCACTTTCAGGATCAACCCTTGGAAGTTTTACTACTCAGATCTTCACTCAATAAGGGAAATTCAAACCTGCCAAACAGTTCGATTTAATGAGAATCATTCCGATTTTTTATGGAAATTTGATCCTTTTAGGAATTTGTCCGAAGTAAATTTTCACCTCCACGATTTAAAACATTTCAGTTGTTTTTTTTTTTATTACAAGATTAACAGACAGCCTGCACAAAAGAATAAAATCAGACAATATAGTTATATTTTACCGATATTGGTTTTTTAATATATATCATCAACTGCAGTATCAAAATCGGTATTAATATTTTAGTTGTACCACTCCCAATATTGATTCTGCAGAGTTGTTTTCTCTATCTTTATTTCGCCTGCATTTTACTGTCTCTCTGTCTTCACATCCAGACTTCGCCATGATTTCCAACAAAGGATTATTTTTATTTAATCTTCTAAGAGTAATTTCTACCACAGGACAGCTCTTTTTTTCATCTAGATCTTGTCAGTTATCAAGATCGATTGAGAAATTCTAAGTAGATCTACATCTGATATTTCTTTTTTGGAGTCTTTACCGAATGCAATTTTGCAATCTGCTCAAGATTTATGATTTTGATCATGTTATCTAATGTAGATAGGCTAGCCTACATCTAAATCATGCTTAACTACTCTCAGTGTCACAGCATAGTTAGAATTTGTCACCATAGAAGAATTACAAGCTAAGAAACCTTGTTTTTATCAGAATTCAGAGCTATACTGATAAATGAACATTCATCAAAGACCTTTTTATGTGTTTTGTAATGTTTGCTGTAAAAGGCAAAATAAAGCAAGTCATTCAGATTTTTTGACAGAATCATTCAGATTTTCTTTCCCTGGAAAGTGGCAGATCTGGAGATTCAGGCTAGGATGAATCACCTCCACGCCAATATTTACATGTTGGCTAATTTATTAAGCTGCTTGGTCTTGAGGTTTTAATATTTCAAATTGGATTGGAAATTTGGGGAAAAGATTATGAAATAGTTATAGAATCATTCAGATTTTCTTTCCCTAGAAAGTGGCAGATCTAGAAATTCAGGCTAGGATGAATCACCTCCTTGCCAATATTTACATGTTGGCTAATTTATTAAGCTGCTTGGTCTTGGGAGAAAGATTATGAAATAGTTATTTCTGTGAATCAGTCTTTGATTTTATAATTCCTACCTGAAAGAAAGATTACAGCAAAGTGTTTTGAAATGCATACCTACTGCACAGAGAAACATATTTAGTTGTAGCAGACACCTGAATTTTTTTCCCGTGTCTGACTAAAGATGGCTAGAAAATGGAAGCATTAAGATCACTGATCTGCAGTTCAAATTTAGTTGTAGTTATGAAGGTTGAGTAACAGTTTAGGAACAAGTTGAACCAAGCTCAGACAATACCAAGTTTTCCATTAGTCTTTAAGATCTTTGTTGATTTTCTTCATTTTTGACGTTGACTGCTTTTGTTACTGCAGGTTGGGCTCGACCACACGGTTCTAGACACATTTGTGAATGAGCTGCTTCCCAGCGGTGTCCACCTGCTGCGCTGCTACAAGCTGCTAGTATGGGGATCCGAGGCTCTTAGCACTGTCAGCTCAAACAACACCCAGTGAGTCACATTGGGTTCTCAACGCATTTTACTGGAATTTGGATTGATTTGAGTTTTGAGACTTATGTAGCTGACTGGATGTGATTCGAACAAGATTTACCTGCCTTACAGTTTTCTGTAATATACATGCCCACATGTTTGAATTAGGCCCCATAAAAACACAACTGCTTTTTTTTTTTACTTTTATTTGAAATGACATGGGTGAGATGGAAGTTGGGTTTTGATCATTTCTCCAGTGTGCTTCACTCATATTTAACTATTTGACAAGAGAAGTTTTTTTTTTAGAATTTAACTCCTTGATTTTATCATATTCAGTTTAAAACTTCATATTCTGTTGTTTTGTTTTGTTTTTTTTTTGCTTTTTTTATCATAAACATTTCAGGAAAATATAATGCTATGAAGGAACTGAGATGATCAATTTCTTTGTGTAATGAGATTTAAAAGAAAAGAAAAATCTTTCTACTATTTACTTTTTTATATGCAGTTTTTGCATATTGAACATTCGAACATTCAACTCATAAGAAGTGGTTGTGAGATAAGCAACACAGAAAACACAATGGTGCAATTTTGTATAGCTGCTCAGGCCAAGTAAGTTAAAGCTCTGTTTGCAGAACTGCTTAAAGAAACTATATACTTATTTTTTTATTTCAAATACCAGAGACATCAATCTACGTCAGCTGGAGAGCTTGAACATTACAGAGAAAACTCCCACTGTGCCTACAAATGTGCATGGTAAGGTTTAGCATGATTCAGTTTGAATATTAAATGTTGGAAACTAATTGCATTGATTGATTCATATGATCATTATAACCCCATATATCTTCCCTTGGAAATTTGTAAAAGTAAAATCTGAACTAGAACTGAATTTTTTTGTTCTGATCTTCAAATCCATTCTCTTACTTTTAAGCTGTTGCTTTTTTACTTGAGTTGATATAATGAGAGCCCGCTCATATTCTGGGGCTGTGATATGTTCACAACTGTTTAGTAGTATATTTTATTGACTTTTCTACAGATCATAAGGCTTTCATTGCAGTTAAAAATGTTTTATTTTAAAAAAAGTTTTTGAAATCTAGATTTAATAATAAAGCGTGTTTCAAATATAGTCCGGTTTAATTAAATTAACCCTTTTTTAGTGAGATATTTGGGGGTTTTGTTACATTCTGTCAAGATCATGAATTTTTATGATGTGATATGTTGAAATAAGAGGTTATTAGCTTTATTAAAGTGTGAGATGAATTGCTTTGTTGAAATACTTACCCTTCTTGTAAACTTCTATCTTTCTTACTGTGTGACTAGGTTCTCAGCCGACGCACTTGATGAAGTTATTCCTAGAGCAGGTTGGAGGTGAGCAGGTGCGGCGCCGGTTGGCAGCGGTTGGAGAGGGCAGTCAAGCAGTGTGGGCTGAAGACCTACAGCAGTTCTTGCTGACCCTGTCTGTCCTCATGTATCCTCTTCCTGCAATCTGATAGGTTCTGGGTTTAGTCACTTCTTCTTTTTCACGTCTCACCAGTAGAAATTTTGCAACAAAGTAACTCATGAGGGGAGGTGTTGTGCTAACTTTATGCTCAGTTTCTTCTTAATTACACCTGCTTATTGAATTTGTACCAATTTCCATCGTCATTCTTGATTTTTTTTTTTTATTTCTATTGAAATTTCAAGATTTTTCGATGAAAACCGCTATGAATTTTTTAGGCCACATGTAGGCCTGTTCATAGGCATCAAAAGTTTCAGCCACCAATCTTTCAGAATATAATCTCAACTGGCGAGAGATTCAGTGCTCAGGATAAGAAGTAGAAGTTGCAACAACGTATTGCAGAAGGGATGCGTATCAAAGTAACATTGTTTTTTTTTTCATCTTGGATTTTGCTGATAGCTTTGGCTAAATCCAGATTCATCAATATGCTGTGCTCAAAAAGTCATAATAAATTAGTAGTGAACATGAAAAGAAGATATTTAATCTGATTGAAATGATAATCTTTTTTCTTTAGGGGTTGGGGGTTGAGGTCTCTGAATATTTTCCTTCACTGTTTGACAAGCTGGCCCGCAAGCGAAGACACCATCCTACCGGAGTTTTTAGTTCGGTCATGCCAATATCTACGTTTAGAGGAGTATGTCCACTTGTTGACCCCATGGTGCACCTGGAATGAGGGCTCGAGGGCTTTCTTTCTCGGTCTCGCTTACCTGCACTTTGAGTGAGTTCTTATCTAACACATACAGGTCTAGCATTAAAAAAATTAAAGAACTCTTCACACCTCCTTTATTCATAAGATTCAAAGTCATTGCTGAGAAACTGCACAATTTTGACAAAAATTATTTTTCTCCAAGTTTTTTCCAATAAAGATAAATTAAATTCATTTTGCTGTCATTAGAAGTTAACACATTCATTTTGCTTCAGAAATGAAAGGATAGTTTATTTGTGAGGGCAACTGATCATTCAAGTAAAGAGTTATATCACTCTGAGATTTTCTGAGAAATTCAGTGTTTGGGAATGACCAGCTGGAAACTTGACTACATTTATATTCATCTGTGGCCTTAATGTATACCAAGACAGATAAAGAATACACACAGAAGCACTGGGTCTTTGAAATATGTGAGTCATTCAAGCAGTCAATCTTCCAAAGCATACTAGGTTCAATAGGGAGTGCAATTTCACAAAGAGTTATGATACCTAGTTGGAAGTCATGAGCTCTACTTTAAGCTGTTGTTAGCATATCAAGCGATAGCATCTGCAAGAAAGCACATTGGCGTGATATTTGAAGCGAAAAAAAAAGGAAACGTAATTAAATGTTTACATCAGAAAACATTTACAATAAAATTATTTGGTTTTGCTTAGTTCTTCAAAATGATATTGGTTGTTAAACAGAACTCACGACTTCCAACAAAGCGACATAACTTTTTGTCAAATAGCATTCCCTATAGAAATTATTAAAGCTCAATTTTAGTAGTGTTAATGATACTAATTATAGGAAATGCAAACTTTTCATCTTGGAAAAAAAATAAAAGAAAAATATATTTCTTTGTCTTTGATAAGTGAGCCTGTGAAGGCGGTGAAGCTATTTGTGGATGCTAGTGATGGTGTGGCCACTGAATCATTCCTGCTCGATAAACTGCTACAGACGGAGGAGACAGACTATACTTGCCTGCAGATCCTTTACTATCTCAAAGTTAGTTGAACACTGTTCTCTAGGCAATCATTCAATTAAATGAATTAAGTTTAAAAAAAAAAATGAGTTATCGAAATTTACAGAAGGAAAATAAATATTTTTATTTAGAATGAATTGCCAATTTTCATTTTATATGACCGAATCACTTGCTTTCTCTTCAGCTGAGTCCTTGCTTAAAGCTCTACAAGTTGTAGCAACATACAAATAATTATAATTAATATTTAGTATATTATGGGTGAGAAAAGAAATTAAGATTTTTTAAATTGTCCACAGTTTGAATATCTTCTCACATAGGTTTCAGCTACTCTTGACTTTTCATAGTTTGAGCAATATTGTTTTTACAGAACAAGCATATTTCACACAATTATTGTTTGTGATATTTTCTTCTTTTTATTCTAAGGTTATCAAACAGCTGGAGGAACATGGTTTACCAGATCTTGTCATCACCATGGCAACACAAGCTATTAACAAAGCCAAGCCAGACGATCCAAACCTTGTAAGTTAAACTGCATAACATAAGCATGTTTCTAGGTCTGAAAAAAACTAAATTAGTCCTACAACCTATTTATGGGAATTTCTCTGAACAAAATTTTGGCGTAAAGTTACATTTGACTCCAGGCTGGACTAAGTAATTAAAATTTAGCCATAAGGCTATTTCTTTCCTCCAAAAAATAAATAATGATTACTTCTGTTTTCTTCCAATAATAGAGGGATTGTTTAATAATCTACTCTGACCATTTCAGCAAAATAAATGATGTTTCCAAGCCCTTTAATATATTTTTATTATTTAGTTTTATAATCTTAATTCAGGTGCAAAGGAAACACCCATTTACAGGATCAAAGAAATTAATGATGGATCTTGATTATAATGGTTTTTAATTTTCAACATTTTAAATTCATTTCCTTAAAATTCAACATGGCTCCCCCATTGAGAGACTTTCCCTTCTTTTTTTCTGACGTGGCTAGTCTAAGTCCAAAATTTCTCATAAATACCGACTATTTAAATTTTTTAAGAAATTAGAGTACCTGCTAGACTAAGTTAAGCATTTGATATGAATATGCATTCTAGTGTATTCCTGTAAACAATTTTTTTTTTAATGAACCAAGCTTGGGCTATTGGCAGGATTGGAAATTTGGAACTCAGCTGGCTATCCTTGCTTTCATAGAGAGAAAATTTCATTATTCAATGTACAGAATAGCAAATTTTGTAGTCCTAATGAAATTTTTTCAGATGCTTTTTTTTTCTCCCTTTTTTACTCCCCAGTGAGTATAAAAATGTCCTTGTTGATTAAATGTTGTCATGGGTTTATGTTCTGATTAATCTTTTTAAACAATGGCTGTGAAAGTTGTATTAACATTGATTTTTTTCTTGCCTGCATCCTCTTATTTCCATAAGATTATGTAAACCAGACCTGCCATTCATACCAATTTCATCGGAATCATTCCGATTTTTTTGTGCAAATTTCGTCTGTTTCCGATTTTCCGAATATTTAGGAAATATTCCGATTTTTTTTCAAACTAAGTTTTCACCTCCACAATTAAAAACATTTTCATTTTTTTTTTAAATTAGACCTACAAGATCGTCAGACAGCCTGCACAAAAGAATAAATACGGACTATATAGTTATAATATCGATATTTTTTTTTATTATTTTTAAATGCGGTATCGAAATTGATATTAATATTTTAGTTGTAACCATCCCGAGTATTGATTCTGTCGAGTTGTTTACTTTATCTTTTATTCGTCTGCACTACCTTCTCTCAATCTTCACATCCAGACTTCGCTGTTATTTCCTACGAAGGATTATTCTTATTTTATCTTCTAAGAGTAATTTCTTTTACAGGACAGCGCTTTTTTCTTCTATATCTTGTTAGTTATCAAGATCAATTTAGAAATCCTAAATAGAACTAGAGTAAATGAAGATGAAATGACACAAAACTCAGTGATTGTAGATTTGTGAAAAGTAAAATCTGAATCTGATAATGGGCCTAAGAAGTTTTATCCGGATGCAAACTTTACAATCTTCACAAGATCTATGATTTTGATCATTTTATCTAATGTAGAATCTAGATCTAGATCTAAGTTACATGCTAACTCATGCTTAACTAGTCTCAACGTCACAGCGTAATTTTTGTACTTAAATTGACCTGTTTCTCAATGAAGTGATTGAACAATAGAGAGGATTACGCTCTTTAGATTATTTGTAAAATAAAATATGACAACTTTCCAACAACTTGTCAATTTGCTCCTCTTGAAATATGTGATTTCAACTGCTGGATCCAGCAAAATTCATAAGATTTTTAATTTTCCGAGTCAAGTGTGAGAAAGGCCTATACATCATGTAGAAAAATTATCTAAAAGTAGGAAAGAGCATCAAATATGTCATTTTCTAACCTTTTCAGTAAGGAGTACATTTACTCCTTTTCATATAAAAATAAGCCTTTTGAAGTCATGTACACTTTCCACAGGAGCAAGGTTGGCAGCTCTGCTCTTTATGAATTTATCAAATGCTGCATAATGCCCATGCCTTTCAATTTATTAAGTCACTTTAAAGTATTTTAAGGCATAGGGTGCTTGATTTAAACTGAAATAGTTATGGAAAAAAGATCTTACAATTATGTAGAATTTTTCACCATTGAAGAATTACAAGCTAAGAAAACTAGTTTTTATCACATTTCAGAGCTAAAACGATGAATGAACATTCACCAAAGACTGCATTATATGTGTTTTGTAATGGATGCTGTAGAGGGCAAAAATAAAGCGAGTCATTCAGATTATTTTTGACAGATTCAGATTTTTTGACAGAATCATTCATATTTTCTTTCCCTGGAGAGTGGCAGGTCTGTTTAAACATGTACTAACAGAATAATCAGGGAGGGCAAATCAGAATGATGTGTGCTTACTGTGATGTATATTTCTCCATCTGTTTCTCCCAGCCAACCCTCCAATCAAAAATCTTCATGCAACACCTGGAGCTTGGCCACAATCAAGAAGCTTTCATAGCCATGATGAATAATCCAGACACAGACAGGTAACTGGCCAATACACACACTAGCTCTCTCTCTCTCAAACAATCCTAGTTCTAGCTCATCAGATTATCAGGGTTTTGGTCTCGACAGCCCATGGAAATCTATTATTTCACTGTTTTTTGTATAAACATTTGGCTTAACATAGAAAGTCTTAACACACTGGAAAGTTCTGAAAAAAAGCAAGTAATTAAAAATAAATGAAAATGTATCTCTATGCTTTACCGATAAAAGGCAATATTAAATAAAATGAAAAAATCCTTAGAATTTTAAATTCAGTCATTGTTATGCCCTGGTAGATAGCAAGTTAAAAAACAGCTTTTTCAAAAGCATAAAATTTTTGCAGTATGGAAATTTCTCCACCTTTTTTCACTGTGTTGTTCTTCTTCAGGAGAAAGGACTGTTTGCGCCAGTTTCTCATCATCATGTGTGATAGAGGTCATCTCTCTGATCTGGTCTCTTTTGATTATGGTGATCTGGAGGAAGAGGTATGACAGAGTCTACATTGATCTACTCATGCAGTTTGATACAAAATTTTAAAAGTTTCAAGAGAAAGTTACTTGCATTTTAAAATGCTTATGAACTTGACTTGAAGCTGACTTTTCAGATTTTTATTTTTTTTTAGCTTCCTCCCAAATTTTCATAAGAATAATTTCCTTGGATGCTATCTTAAGGCTAGTTTAACATAAAGATTATCTTCAATAATCCCTGTCCCATTTTCTTTTCTTTTTATTTCTTAAGTTTAGCTTGAATATACACAAAACAAAAGTAAAAAATAGTCTTAGAGATGACATTTTATTTACAAAATGCAATAAAGAGAACTGCAAAATTAAAGGCACTGAAAGGGGCCATGCTAATTCTATAAATCAATAAGAATCTATTATAGTGGCTTGAGGAAGCATTAGCCCTCATCGGAGAATAGCAGATCTTTTTTAGCTGGCTGGCAATCATAGTAATTGGTTTGTGTTTGCAGGTTGTGTACATCCTAGAGAACCGTGCAAGATCTGTGGACTTATCCACCCATGACTACTACAGCCTGCTCTACTCATTCTTTACATATAGAGAAAACCACAGAAAAGGTACGAAGTTTCTCATTTTATTGTTACCAGATTTTCTTTTATTTCTTTTGTGCTATGCTCCAAAGAGTTCCCACAAGATCATAGGAACCTTGGAGAAGTACATGAAATGTTGATTCTGGCATGGAAACCCATTTCTTCTTCTCCTGCTAATAGAGCAAAAATAAGGTCTCTATCGATACAAATCTATACAACAGACAATTCTTTTATCTAGGTAAACAATAAAACCGAGCTTGTCAGAGACCTTTGAACAGCATCACTCTCTCCTAGTTCTTAACCTACATCTAGATCTTAGATTATAGTGAAGTAATTGATCTATTTAATTAAGATGTTAGATTTTTTTATCTATAATATTGAATGTTTTTATTTAATTTCTTTTTTCCTTTCACAGCCTACATTTTAAACAAAAATATTTTGGAATTAAAAAAAAAAAGCTAAAATCTGGACTGTCATAGTAAACGCCTACTGATTATAATCAAACAATCATACATCAGCAATTTTACAATTATTGTTACAGTTCTAAGATCCAGAGCCCATAGAAAAGTGTGAAAATGAAAATGAGTTATGAGATTGAGAGTGAGAGAGAGAGAGACACACACACACACACGCACACACACAGAAGAAAAAATTTGTAAGGGAAACTGAAAGGAGTTTGAGTCCATAATGCATGCTTGATAGGATAGGAATGAGAGAGAGAAACTATTACATCTAAATTGGGAGCTCAAGAAAAAGAAAGAAAGTTTGTGGAGAAAGAAAGAATGGAAGTTGAACTTGGAGGCCCATGCGAAATACATGAAATCTTTTTTAAAATTGAGGTCTGGCTTCTTTTTTTTATTGACAATAGCCAGATAATGTATCTAAGTTTAATTTTTATTTTTACATTTTAAAATAAAAATTTAAAAGGGATTCATGATATACATCGCTGACATTAAAAGAGACTGGTACAAGGGAAACTTGTTAACTGTTGATGTTTTGTATTAATTAATAATTTCAGTCAACTTTTGTAGCAAAATTGCTTGACATTGGTTGGGATTTACATCATTCTCTGACAAACCAGCGAAAATTTTATAAAAGGTTGTTTAAAATAGTACCACAGACAGGTGTATAGGCTCTATTGAGTGACTGAGTCAAAGCAATTAGAAAAGGGTGATTTTGATAGTATTGGATTCAAGATCAGATGTTTTTCATACAGGACATAAAAAATCCTTAAAATTGCATTTAAACGTCAATTTTAGAGCCTAATGTATTTGTGTAGTATTTTCATTTTGTGGGAAAAAAAATATATTTTCTTGAATCTCATTTATGGCGATGCTACATATATTGGTTATTTTGTCTACCTGGTTAGCAAATAATTTTTGTTTCCAATGTGCTCTATCGATTTGCCTTGGAGGCTGTAATTATAAACTTTTCTCGCACTTTCTCAGCTGGCCGTGTGATGTATGAGCGTGGGCTGCGTCTGTCGCAGGAGGTGCCAGGTCTGCGCAGCTTGCAGCAGCAGGCTCAGAGCCACTTGGCTGCACTGAACAGCCTCTACCTAGTACAGCCTGAATATGCATGGATCGTAAAGCCAGTTCTGAGGCAGCAGGCACAGCGACTTGGGCAGAGAGCTGAGGATGATGGTATGGAAAGCAGGAAATCTGTCAAACATGACGCAGATGGTAACCAGAAGGAGAGGCACCTGGGTAGGTTTACTGTTTGATGAAGTTGGAGAAATCTAGCAGTATTTTTCTCTTTCAGCTCTATATGGATTGATTCATCACCCAAGCAATTCCTTTGCTGATGACAGTAAATTATTTCCCTTTTCCAAGTTTAGAATCTAAAGGCAGCTGTGAATTCTTTCTACTCTATTTTTTTTCCCAAATCATTCAATGTACAGGAATGAAGTTTCTGAACTTTGAACTGGCAATATTAAATATAGATGCCAACCAGTTTATATAATACGTATTTAGTCTGTATTTGGGCTTCCGAGTACGTCTGCGTATTGGAACTAAAAAAAACTCGTATTTGGCAGTATCCCATTAATTGGAAGTAAAAATCCATGCTTTGTGGACTGCTCATAGCTTGCAGCCATGGTGTAGCTTACTGGTTAAAGTTATGGTAAGAGAAAATTATATGAAGTCTACAATGACTTATAAGCAACAGGTAAGCTTGTAACATTTAATTAAGCTTGTGTTAAAGTCAATATTGATAACTGTACTTAATGGGCTACATTATCCATTATGTATTCAGCGACCAATCTTATTTATCTAAAAATCTTTATTTGCCTTTTCAAAAGTTGGCAGCTATGATTTAATAAGTTTTATCAAAAATTTTTTGTGTAAATATATATAGATTTAGACTATAAAAGGTCTTTTGTTGCAATAGACCTGTTGCTGAATGATTTTTTTCTTCAGAAAACACTATTTATGGGGTTCCTCACTAACCGTGTTACTCAAGAAACAGGTAGATCTAAGGCTTTCATTACCTTCATGAGCAGCACACAATGAGGCATCCAAGGCTAATCTTTCAGCTTTGTTGCCCAGACTTTAGAGCATGTAGTTCATATAGCAAACACCTTGTCTCTACATAAAAATTCTTTTATATATTTGCACAAAGGCAGAATTGACTTGATCCCTTAATTTATAAGCTCACCTTAAGTTGATAAAGAGTTTGAATTTTTCTCCCAACAAATATGGTTCTCTTAGCCTTGGGGAAAAAAAATAAACAATCTTTCCGCATCATTTTCATGAAAATAATCAGCCTGACTACATAAAAAGCTTGATATACCCAGAGGCTTTTCTATAAACACATTAATACAAACTCGGTACTTCTCAGCTACTAATTTTCATTCTGTGCAGTTTTAGCTGCTATGCAAATTTTGAAAGAAGAGAAGACACAACACTGTAATCCCAAAGCTTGCAATGAAGGTATTCCACCTGAAAATCACTATTTCTGTTCTGAATTTGTTTGTCAACATAAACATGACCAGTTTTCTTAAAAATCAAAATTAGGTTGACAAACTTCATTGTATATACCCAGGAGATTGTTGGGGGGGGGAATTCAACCTGAAATAGTCACAACTTTATTTTGAATTAAATCCCTGTGTGTGTATAAGCTCTCTGTTGAAAATTCTAAATTAAAATGTGCAACAGAAGCAGTCAGGATCAGAGATGAACTTATGAAGGTTCTGTGAAGAAAAAGGATGGATCCTACTTTAATTAGTTTTCTTTTTTCTTCAATAGAGGCATAAGGTCGTGCACTAGATTATATCTGATGTGGATCACATCAGCAACGCTCGATTGTGGTTTTGGTTGAGGTATAAAGTAAACGAGGGAGGCATAAAGAAAAGCACCCAGATTTTGTGTACTTTCATTTTGCTTGTGATGTCTTTGCTCCATTTATAGCTCAAAGAATGTCTGTCTTTGCCACAATGAAATTTAAATATTTCGAGGTTCTGTACACTTTGAAGGTGTTAATTAAATGGCTCTGGAAGATATAAATAAATTGTTATTGTTATGAAGTACGCTTTCTTGAATATAGATGTCTTCGCCACCTTTTTTTGTGCAATGGCTCATTCTTCTATCATTCTTCTTTTGCACACATTTTTTTCTATTTCCAGGTCCCAAGAAACTGGAAATCCTGGAGCTGTCAGACCTCCAGAAGGATTACCTGCTGTTGGACGCAAGGCTAAGACTGATTCGCAACCAACCAGACTCTGCTCTTGTTTCAGGTGAATGGTTTATGGTTCAAGTGGGTCTTAGATCAAAAGAAATCCTTTTTGCAGGCAAACTAAAAAAAACTCTCGCATTTTTTTTATATTTAGCGCTATCATTAGTTTTTTTCTCTAATCATTTCTTCTTTCATATTTAGAATTGAATTTTATTGTTTTTATCGTCGCATTACTCTTTTTTTATATAAAATAATTTATAACACGTTGCTGAACCAAAAGTTAGCCCTGAATTAATGAAATCTGTGAGATAATATTGATATCTATATAGTCTAGATTAGACTTAGCGTGAATATGATCTCAAATAGTTTTGTATTTTAAATTTTTTTTATGCAGATGCATGTGGAGAAAAATGTACTGATAATGATTCAGTGTTTTTATGTTTGCTGCGTCTTTTATGGCTTAATTTTTTTTTCAGAAAAAAAAAATTAAATCTGTACCCTTTTTCTATAAAACATAACAAAGTTATCAAAGTAGCTATTAAAAATTTGATCACAGATCTAAAGATAAATTTAATGCATCCAAAGTTTTAGAGAGATTGTTGGATAACTTTTTTTTTTACATTTTTTAAAAAAGCCATAAAAACCTCAGTCTGGAGGGATTAAAGGCAAACAATAGTTACGCATATATTTCCTTACATAGTAAAATTCTAAGATACTGTTTTGATGAGTATTAGCTGTATTGACCTGATATACAATTTTATCGAAGAGTAATAAAATATTAAATTGCATGAAAAAACCTAAATACCGTTGCCCTCTGTTCTGACCAGCATGCATGGTTATTTTTATGGTGTTGAGATTTTATTTCTGTAGAGGGAATAATTAGAAATTTGAGTTCATCAAAATTTGACAAAAAATATTTGTCCCTTTATGACAAGAGTGGCTATTATAGTCTAAAAATTAGGCCAGAGCAACAAATCATTACTGATTTTAATATTTTCATACTGAAATGATTATTAAAATAACAAAGTACTCAAGACTGGCCAGTATACTGGAATAACTTAAATCAAATTTTTGGATATACTTCATTAACATTAGCAGATCTGCTGTTACCAACTCCATGTTATCACCATTGTGGCTTTGCATCATTCAAACATCAGTCATTACTAGTAACGTACCAGCATGCCTTGTTAAAGAAAATGAAATTGAAATTTTAGACCTATAGTTAATAAATATACATTACATGCTAAGTAATTGATCAGAAATCAAGGACGATAAAAGCTTTGAGAGGTAGTTTTTAGGCTTTGGCATTTAACTTTTTGTATTTTTACTTGATTTTGTATTCTCTGAACGCTTTCCTGAACTCTTGTTTTAACTTACCCTGAGATTCTGTTGACGATCTTCAAAATTTATCAGCATCTCTTATGTCTCTCTAGGTCCCATGCCATCCCCTGAGGAAATTTTGTCTCAGCTTTGTGTCACTGGCTTATACGATATGGCTGTATCAGTGACTCTGACCTTCTCCCTCTCGCGGGAGACGGTGCTGGCCAGCATTGCTCTGAGGTGTGTCAGCTTGACTACCATATCAGGATCGTCGTCATCAATGTCAGCGTTTAAGACATCAGGTGGGTGAGAATCAACTGAAACAATCGTGGTAGTCAATAAAATTTCGGTTAAATGTGATACAACCCGTGCAATGTTTTTGTGTTTGGTGGCAGGAAGGCAGGTCTTTCAATCATATCCTGGTATAAGCAACCCGTGGCTGGGTCGAATCTTATTTAACCATTAAGACCACTGGCTTGTTATTCTTTAACACTGTACAGGTGGCAATGACATACACATAACTATGACATTTGGAACTGAGATAGTTGGCCACCATTTTCAGAGCTTGAAATTGTATTGATTTAGGTACTAGAATGGAGCCAGGTTAATGCCAGTGAGAGAATTTTGAGACTATTGATTTAAAAATGTTAAATTATGCAAACTTATTAGTAAATGATATAGTCTTTTTATAACTGCAGAAGTCTGAACCACTGTAAATGCATCGTGGACAAAAGATTTTTTTTACCAGAAAGTTTAACGGTCAAATTTAGGCTTTGGCAGTTGCGGCATTTATTTTACGAATTATATGCACATTTTGCTTACCTTGATAAGGTGCATAAGTGAGAACCCAATTATAGCTAGAGCAAGATCATTGTGGTACTTTAGAGGGATAGGCATTTCTATCGTATGCTATTACACAGGTGGTGGTGATAGCTGCTTGAGAACTTAAATTAGGTAGCACTGACTGGAAGCTACCCATCATTTGATTCATCTGGCAGACAAGCATATCAGGCCTTGGAAAAATTCCAGTCTGATATTTTACTTCATTTACAGTTTTGTTGGTTTGGATCATGTAATATATAAAATTGAAGCTGTCAGCAGTGAGTCCTGTCATTCAATGTTGCTTTATAAAATTAGTATCAAATGATCATAATGCATTGTGCTGTAATTTGATCTATCTGTCCAACTCACTTTCTCACCCTGTGCAGGTGCATACTTTTTGGGTAGCGGGTCAACTTATTCTTTATTGACATTGTTTTATTTAGTTGTATAATGTTTGTTTTTCAAGCCTAAGAACTTAGCCTTGTTTGTTGAACATAGTTCGCACTGCGAGGAAAGTGTCCTTGAACTTGTGTGGATTAGATTTTTCTGGAATCTCCCACATAGTCCTAGCATAATGATGATTTCATTACTCTTTGCCTACCTCTGCTCTAATTGGTTGCTATTTTATAGCACATTAATCATTACGTTGTACCAAGAATATTCTCATATAATTGATGTAATTCCTTGTCTAGATAATTCGATGAGATGTAGTTTAAATAAAAGTGGAAATTGTGTCCAGGCTGTCAACTTTTTGTGAGCTGTGAGTCAACTTATAGTGATTAATGAGTCAATCTCTTGTCAGTCATTCGTCGGTGAGCATTGTGTTGGGTTAATTAGTTTGCAATTGTTACGAGGGTACTTCAGCATTATTTTCTACGGACGAGTCGTGTGATTGGTTATGTTTATTTTCATACCCCAAGACCAACAGAGCCAATCAGATCCATCAAATCTGTAACACACATTTTTGTAAACAGTAATCTTTCTCATGAGCGAGCAAATTGAAGTCTTGTCTTGAAATGCACTTGCGGTTGATGATTTGCTCTAAACTTTTTATACCGGAACAATGTTAACTATGTGATGGTCAGGCAGATGCATCACAATTGAAACATATCCATATGTTGTGCTGAATTAAGCTAACCCAGCCATTTCTGTAACACACACTGACTGCCAAAGTCCACCAAAGCTTTAACATGCCTTCTCCTATCAGCTTTAATCATACAATAAACTACAAACAGGAAACTGCACAAATTACCATGGCTAAACCAGTAATATTTATTTTAAAGACAATAATTTTATACACCTTCAGTTTGATGTACTGCGGTTTTCTTTGGCTTCAAATTAATTTATGGCTGATCAGTTGTTTCAAACAGCAAAAATGTATGCCATTTTATGCCACTATTATCTTTACCAGGTCCAGATCCAAGCTCAGCTGCCTGGGAGTGGCTGAGAGAGAACAACATTCCTCCATGTGGAGCAAGGGAGAGCAGTGCGGCAGACAAGGCATGGAGTCTGTTACAGAGCTACCTCTCCAAGCTGGAGGATGGAAGTGGCAGGTGCCATAAGTGTGTGGCCCACACGTTGCTTTCTCAGAGATGTCACCTGCCCACTTGGCTCGTCAACTCTTTCAAAGTGAGCATGAATAATGATTGGTCATTGAGCACTGAAGAGATCACGGGCACAGGATAGTTGGCTGATTTTTGTTTTGTTTATCTTCCCCCCACACACACACACACACACACATACACAAGAGAACTTAAATAAATTAATAAATAGAAAAAAAAAGTTAGTTGTTCATATCCACAAGATGTGACGGTCAATTTTCTCTCTGCTGGCGCATTAGTCAGCAACTCCTAAAAAAAGTATAGAGTATTGATCAAACATCAAGCTTGTTTATACCTTAGCATCTACACTCTAAAGTTACTTGTTGGCTAGCAAAAAAATAGAAAACATAATATTCTGTACTTTCCCAATCTTTTTAAAGACATTTATAAACACTCATTTTAAAGCTTTTAGAGGTGCACTTCCTTGATAGAATTCATGTCTGTCTATTTATATATAAATATCTTCATGAGAAAGAGTATTTAAAAGGGTCTAAATATAGATTGCAATTTTTTTTATGAAATTAGATAATTATTCTTATTCAGAGACTGTTTTCTTGTGGTATATGGCAACATAAACACCTCGAATTGTTGGAATAGAAAATGAACTTTCTATCTTCCAGCATTTAGCCTATCTATCTCATGGCCTTATTTAGTTCAATTTAACACTTTTGCATCTCCGTATTTCTCTTTGTCAGTGTTGAAACCTGTTTTTACTTCAGCTAAATCATCCTCTTTTTCTTTGCTTATGATAAGGTTATCAAAATCAAGTTCTAGTTATATCTCTGTCTCTATTAAAATGTGATTAATACCAGCATGTAGGTAATTTTTCCATTTCAATTGTTCTGTCGAGGGTAATCTCATAGCATCTTTCTCTTCCAGCGTCTGGATGTTTCATCCCTTCTACGAGTATATTTGACCTTTGACCTGTTGTCCGAGGCTGCCAGTCTGACCTGTGACTACCTGGAGGGAGTGACCGACTCTCTTACTGGAGCTGATGAGCCAGCATTTGGACTCAAGGTCAGTTAAGATTCTTTTTGGACATGCAAAAATGACAAACTGTGAATATCTTAGTTCATAAAGAATTTATTCTAGTTTTTTAAGAATTTTTGCCAGCCAGATAAGAATACAGTACATCTCGAATCCAGCTAATTCGGATTCAAAGAACACCTTGCATTCAACGAACAGAGTAAAATTCCTTTTTTTTTTCCTTCTTGCATCAAACAAACTAATCTTAGACCTGTCCTCGGGTTCAACGAACAAGTATTGGCAAATCTACTATAGAATGCTTTTCTGCCTAGAAACTATGTAGTTGAAATTCAATCAATAAGTGCCCTGTTAGCTGTTAAGGAATGCTTGAAGTGTGTAAGTGTTGGTCACCCATTGTGCCATTGTATATACTAAGAGTAGGGGAGAGCAGTGAATTGATATACAGGGAGAAGATAATAAAAAGAGAGGGGGGAGTGGGCAGGGAGCGGTAGCAAATGCATTGGGAGATCATGATACAGGATCAAAGAGCCAAAGCGGCTGTAACTTGGGCAATGGTGAGACGGGTAAGGAATTGCTTTAGTTGATAAAAACAAAGGAGGTATTTATGTGATAATTTCACTTTGGTTGATTGCTTCCCTTGTGTTGCCTTATGTCATGGCTCTAAGGAACCTTGCATTCAACAAACTGTTAAAAATGACCAAACTAGTTCGTTGAGTCCGAGGTGTACTGTACATCGGTTGAACCAGAGATTTTCTAAAAGTATATATATTGATTCACTCTCTTTATCCTTACTTTATCTGCACTTCTTGAAATAGTTTTTCTTACTGCCTCATTCCTGATTTTTTTTTTGTGGTTATTTGTGTTCCAGGGTCAAGACGTGCCACGCTCACTTAGTGTTTGGGTGCCATACTCGTCAGTGGACCAGCTTTTGGCAGTGCTCAGCGAGGCAGACACTCCAACACACTCTGCTGTGAGCAACCACTTAAACCGGTTTGATTTTGAATTAAATCAGGCCTAGTATGCTGAAATTATTTTTGTCTCAGATATACCAATTCTCGGATCAATCTGGAGATCCAGGCTTCGTAAGATGTCTGGATCCTGCCTGCGATCAGGATGATCCTTGGCAAAAAGTCTGAAACTTGCAAAAATCATGTCCTATATCAATTTATCTATTATGTTTGTAAATTGAGCTTTTACGCTCATGTATACGTTCTCATATTTCCAGGATTTTCTAGTTTTATTTACAACTTGCCACTTTATTTTTTGCTATAATGGTTCTCCAGTGTTGGTATTTGACGAGACCTTCATGTTTCTAAATCATTTCACAAATCTACCGCTTGAAAAGGAGACATAATTAGTCTAGCAATATTTGGGCTATTGCAACTGCTTGCCACTAGGGGGAAAAAATGTCTGTTTTATCCTAGTTAGGGCTGATGCAACTACTGGACATTACAATGTTAACACTATTATAACTGATTTTTATACTGCTAGACTGTGTCTAAACCTTTCATTTCCTTTTTTTAAAAGAATGGCTTCAAGGGGGGAAAAACAGTGGGAAGATCAGAGTAAAGTTGACAAGATGTACAGCTTCCCACCTTAAAGTAATATTGAATAGTAAAAAAAACTTTGAATTTTGTTAAACTGTATTTAGACTAAACTGTAATAAACTGCACATATCTTGAAACACACCACTAACAATGTCTGAGCTAACAAGCGAATAGTTTGTGTGAGTGCTTTGATTCCCAGTATTTTTTTTTCTCTTTTCAGATGTACCAGAAAGTCAAGGAAAAGCTTGATAAGTATCAGACAAAATCAAGCGAAATTTCTCGTGAAATATCTGCCTATTGATGTTGGGACTTGCTAAAAAGAAATTCGTACAAAGAGAGGGACAAAAGGAACTAAAAGCCTAAGGAAATAAAATTTTCATGTAAATAAAGCTCCATAAGTAATCCATGTCATTGCAATTACCTTCATCTTTTGAATTTATCAAGTGATTGTAGTGCTCTTAATTTTTTTTTGTTGTATTCAATTGCATAAACCAATGTGTTCATATCAATATTGTCCTTGAAAATAAAGGTACTTCGACTTTATTCATCTGATGCAACTTTTTTATACAATGGCTTATTGTTGTATTCCAATAGACACCACAGACACCCCTCCCCCCTGCTCTCTCTCTCTCTCTCTCTCTCTCTCTCTCTCTCTCTCTCTCTCTCTCTCTCTCTCTCTCTCTCTCTCTCTCTCTCTCTCTCTCTCTCTCTCTCTCACTCACTCACTCACTCACTCACTGCTTCTGTCTCTCTCACTCTCTCACTCTCTCTCTCTCTCTCTCTCTCTCTCTCTCTCTCTCTCTCTCTCTCTCTCTCTCTCTCTCTCTCTCTCACTCTCTCACTCACTCACTCACTCACTCACTCACTGACATATCTTAAAAGGCTTAAACTAATGTATAAAACTTCAGGCATTCTGTTTTTACATTTTAGCTACCCTTGTTTATAAAATTAAGAGACCGAATAATAGCCTTTGTGGGAAAGGCTTTAAAATGAATCTGTGAACATGTGAACGTTGTTTCATTTTAACTTGAGTTAAGACCTTAATGTATTAGGTACATGGAAAAGTAATGTAACGGAAATTTACTGAAGAGAGGACTCTGAAAATGGGCTTGATGGCGAAGCATTATTTTACCAGTCAAATTTAAATAAAGCATCAATTTGCCAGTGTTGGATTAAAGAAAATTTTTGGGACTAGAGGACTGCCACCAAAACTCACATGAGGATTTGAGCCAAAGCAGGAGAATAAGCACTCTGTTGGTATACTGATTTGTGAGCAATTTTGTTGGCTAAGTGGTTCACGAGCAATTTGTTGGCCATATGGTTCCTGAACATTTTGTTGGCTTTTTGGTTCATGAGCACTTTGCTATTGGTTTGATAGTTCATAATCAAAACCAAAAGAAAGGGTCCAAAGTTGAAAAAAAAAAGAAATTTTGCACCTGGGCATTATGACAATATCTATCTGCATCTGACCTCCACCAAAGGAGGGAAGTGAACGTGACAGTCAGGCCAAGAGAGCCGCTGTATTTTGTATTCCTCCACCCATACCTGCTTCAGGGCTATGAATATCTCTCGTTTCAAGGAGTGATTAGTGAAACTGAAAATTTAAGTACAATTGAAATGCAGTCAATCTTTCGTTTTCATGTTTTGCGTGTGACTAGTGTGGGAAATAAATATACGTGGAAAAAAAATACTAGGACAGATCTTTTATTATTTTGTGTTAGGAAATGCAGTTTGGTTGTGGTTTTCAAGGTCATAATCAACACGGACATATGTTCTTTAATTTGAACACATAAAATTATAACGATCAAGACATCCTATGAAGCTTAACAGCTCAACCCAGTGATAACATTGAATCTTAAATGATTTTCATAAAATTTTCAGAAGCACTATCTTCCATCACAAGTATCTGCTTTCCTAACAACATTCTCAGCTAACCATATAGCTGAGGGTAAACATTTTTCTATCAGTTCTTGCTCTGCGGTTTACAAAATATAAAATCCTGATGCAATAAGTTACTAAAGCTACTCGTATCTTTCCCTACACTGTTATAGCATTGCTGTCCTAAAGCTCTTTGATGGACGGCAAATCGTACTCAGAAAATTAATCTTGCATGTCCTTGTGATCAAGCTATCATTGTACCATACAAGAGCCTCGCACACAAGTACTGCCTGCTCTAGTCGCTTCGTAGAACAAAATTATGATAGTTTAGTTGAAATTGATATATTATTAAAACTTTTATATTTCCTTTAAAAACCCTAGTTCCTTTTATTTATCATCTTCTTAAGTAAAATATTCCAGTTTGTTAGTTGGTTTTTTTTTTTGGTCAGTTGCAAGTCCCAAGTATTTGTAGGGCCTAACAAGAATCAAGGATCTTAACTACACGTATCTCATCTTGATGGAATTTGACATAAATTCTTTCTATATTCTTTTATCAAAGATTAATTCTGCTGTCTTATCGACATTAAGTGCCAAGCATTGTTATATCAGATTATAACCAGCCACAAAACCATTTAATGGCATATCGATTAGCCTTATTTCTTCTGCTATGCCTAAACAACCGTACTCTATTACAAATAATACCATAAGCAAATTACAAGAGCTCTGTGATCATCAGCGCAGATCGAGTGGGGCACAGTGGAGAGAACACAGCCTCCAGGTGCAGCTGTGTTTAGAACCACTGTGTCCGAGCATGTATTGTTAAGCTGAGACTAAGGATTGTGGGTGACGAAATCTAGGACCCACAAAACGGTTTGCGTACACGAACATTGTGTCTGAATGAGAATAACAACTGAGAGGTGAGACTGGATCTTGGTACAAACTGATGAAAAACCTGTGAAGAGCACCATGCGGAAGTGTTCAAACTATCAAGGTGTTATAGTGTTAATTATAGATTGATATTCTTGGTGAAAACGATTGGGATTAAAAGTGATGCTGCATAGAAAAAGAAGGGAAAGAATAACGGGGAAGAGGGGGCGGGGGGTCTTGTGTCCATGAATTAGGTCGAGAATGAGGAAGTGTTGATGAACCGCTCTGAAGTCAACTACATGTATAAGAATTGCCCAGTCATGCGGTCATCTATACTTCAAACGTCACTAACAGTAATAGTAACACCATTATCGCAGGCTAGAGGTCCGGCATTGCGGTCAGCCGGCTTTACATTGGACAGTGTGGCTGTACGAGTCTTGGTATTGCGGTTTATTAAACTAACAAGAGGAGACTATAAAGTGACACCGGACAGCGGGTCAAGCTATGGCAAATTAGACTGGGGGTGGGGTGGGGCGGATCAGCTTTTCTTGGAAAACCCCTGAGGCCCTGGGGTGGTCTTAGCGAGAGAGAGAGAGAGAGAGAGAGAGAGAGAGAGAGAGAGAGAGAGAGAGAGAGAGAGAGAGATGGGGAGTGAGAGAAACGAGAGACAGAGAGAGGGATTGAGTATGCATTCAATGGACAATACTGGAGTTGCTTATTTTACCTATTTTTATTTTTTTCTTTTAAGGCAGAGACAATAAAGCGTGATTAAAAGTGGAGAAAATGCGAATCACCATCTTCATCATCACCATCACCAACACCATCATCATTATCATCATCATCATCATCATCATCATCATCATCATCATCATCATCATCATTATCATCATTTATTTTTTTAAGCTAATCCAGTGATTAGTTTAATCTCTAGCTTAAACTGAAAAAAATAATAGATAAGAAAGAATATAGAGGGAGACAAGTGAAGGAAGAAGGATATACATAGTGAGAGAGAGAGAGAGAGAGAGAGAGAGAGAGAGAGAGAGAGAAGAGAGAGAGTAATTTGTCGCTGTTAATTTTGTTTGTTTGTTTGTTAGTTTTTCTTTTAGTCCATGTGTTTTCTCTTTGCATAGAAATGGTTTTTTTTTGTGTGTGTAAAATGAGAGACATTCTAAAACATAAAAAAGCAACAAAACAAGAGATATCTTTCTCACAATAATTATTGATACATACATGTATTTTAATCCCCATAACACTGCACAGTTACAGTTTCTTTTACCGCATTCGTTTGTGTTTTGTTTCTTTATTTCTTTTATTTGTTGTCTTCTTTTTTTTAATTTAATTTCTATTTTGTCAACGATGATTGCTATACCAAAAACTGTTTGTTAAATTCATTGGATACGCGATTAATGTTACTTTAGGTCCGTAGGGTTTATTATTAATACAGTGCAGTTTTATCACTAACATATAACTTAATTTCTGTAACCGAGACTAATTAAGTTCTTTTTTTTTCTGCATGCGTAATCGGTATCATTATTCTGTCTTCTTCATCTTGTACTCTGAGTACTGTACCAATTTTAGTAAACATTCTGGGGAGTGAAAGCGTACAAAGTTTGATTGAGACTTGCATCTCCCTGTCCTTAAAAGATGACTACCAGCATATCTATGATGTGTGGACATGACCCATCCGCTAACGAGCAGGATAAACTTTCGATGATTATTTTCATAGCTTTGGGAATTTCCTCAATTAACAAAAGTTTTCGGCTAGGACGATTGGAAGTATTTCGTTTTTATAGAAAAAAAGAGAAGAGCAACACATAATGGGGAAAATAGTACTTTTGGTTCAAGGTGGCAAAAAGGTTTAGGAAAAAAGTTGGGTTGGATTTCAAAAGAAACGCGGAGGGGAAGAAAGAAAAGACGCAACAGGATATGTAAGTGAGCTGTAGCAATTTCAAATAAGAATATTTTGATGTTATTGCAATATTAACAGCTTAAGGAAAAGAAAAAGAACGTATTAAGTCAAAGAAGCAAAGGAAATCGGTTTGATTTCTTGCTTTATACGCAGCGATATTTAAACCAAACTTAGTTCGAGAAAGAAGCGAGCAGTGGTGAAGCACGAAAAACAAACTGTTCTTTTCTAGCAGCGATTTGGGAATTATTAGACGACCCAAGCATGGAACTGGCATACAGGTATAGCAGGAGCCATAGAAAGTGTGATTAAAATAGACTGACAGATATACATGTACATGTAGGAAAAGGGAGAGAGAGAGAGAGAGAGAGAGAGAGAGAGAGAGAGAGAGAGAGAGAGAGAGAGAGAGAGAGAGAGAGAGAGACAGACAGACAGACAGACAGACAGACAGACAGACTTCAGTCAAAGACAGAGCAGAGACAAACAGACAACAGTAGGACGGATAGACAGACACAGAGGTAAGGAGAAAGACAAAGACATAAGTCCTCATGGCAAACAAGTACCCGACAAAGACTGAATTTCGTGATAGTATTTTGTGACAATTGTTTTAACAACTCGACCCTTACAAAGCCACGTCACAGTTTTGTTTGAAAGGAAACCAGGAAGACACTGCCAGCAGGCGGGTCTTGTGGGATTTAAGACAGCAGTTGGAGGATTCCACACGGGGTGCCCCCCTGGGATAAACCTCATTTGTTTCATATTATTACCTCTCCAATTGGCTTGAAATAGGGGTCAAGCAGTCTTGCCATAAAACAGTGGGAAAAATAATTAGGAAGCAAACTTTACTGTTGTCAACATGAAACAGAGTGGAGGTAACAACAACAACAACAACAACAACAACAACAACAACAACAACAACAACAGTATCAATAACATCATTATCAACAACAACAACAACAACAGCAACAAAAGAAAGGAAACTGTACGCCACGAAACACATTTTAACATGTCTCCTAAGTTTTAAAATGACATCCGGAAAAGCTTTGCTACAGAGAATGTAATTTCGGCCCACCATCGCTTGCAGCCCCGAGCTGCGGCGTTTCATTTTATTTATTCATTTATTCATAGTTTTTATTTTGTTTGAAGTACTCATGTGGCTGATTTGGGCTTGGATCTTTGTACCTCCGAAAATTGCTATAACGATTTATTCTGGGTATGGGGAAAAAATTCTCGGGATAAATGCTTTCCATATGATTAAATTTCTGGCTTGCACGCAACCCGCTAAAGGCCCACTGCGCACTGTCTCTCTCATAAGGTAAAAAAAAAAAAAAAACGCTTTGGAGATTTTCAATGTTACTTTGTGTTTGAGGTAGCTGCAGTAAGTCAACACAAAAAGGTTACTTTATGCGCAGTACTGCTCAATGCAGTAAGGTCATGTTTAATTGAAGCACAAGGCTCTTCTTCCTAGGGAAAATGATGAAAGTTGAAACAAAAATCGAGGATGAGTCAGCCTCAGATTTTACACTTTGATTCAGGGAAATAACAGCAATTAGCTGTATGATAAGATACCCAGAAAATAATCTCATTCGAATTACCACCTGAACTATGTCAAGTAGGTAAAGAAAGAGACAGAGAGAGAGAGAGAGACAGACAGACAGACAGACAGACAGACAGAAGAGAGAGAGAGACAGGGTGACAGAGACGGGGAGACAGAAAGGAAGAGGGAGAGAAAGTGTGGGTGAAAAAGAAAGATAGTGATATGATAAAGAACTAGATACACTGTCGCTCCGACCGATAATCAATCAATATTAATTTTGTCTTGTTTTAATTCAGACTAGCGAAGCTTAAACTTCAACTACTAATCCCAAATCACCGCGACCTGAAGGATATCGATACTGTAAAAGATAAGAAATTTTTATGTAAGGCAAGTAGCCTCACTTTACTATACAGGCTTTGTTTTTATTTTCAAAGATTTGATTATTCTGGAAAGATGACGTGTAACCGAGTTACTGAGCCTTTCAGCAGCGAAGGCGTCGATGGTGCGGCAGAAGAAACCCGGATTCTAATGTACTGCAGCTCTGACTCTGGGATACTGCTGCCGACAGTAATAATAATAATGATAACAATAATAATAATAATAAAAATAATAATAATAATAATAATAATAATAATAATAATAATAATAATAATAATAATAATAATAATAATAATAATAATAATAATAATAATAATAATAATAATAATAATAATAATAGTAGTAGTAGTAGTAGTAGTAGTAGTAGTAGTAGTAGTAGTAGTAGTAGTAGTAGTAGTAGTAGTAGTAGTAGTAGTAGTAGTAATAATAATAATAATAATAATAATAATAATAATAATAATAATAATAATAATAATAGTAGTAGTAGTAGTAGTAGTAGTAGTAGTAGTAGTAGTAGTAGTAGTAGTAGTAGTAGTAGTAGTAGTAGTAGTAGTAGTAATAATAATAATAATAATAATAATAATAATAATAATAATAATAATAATAATAATAATAATAACAACAACAACAACAACGATGATGATGATGATGATGATATGAATAATAATAATATTAAATGATGGTAATGATAAACCTTCTGGACCCAACCAACTGGCGTCAAGAATGACTCAGTGTAAACATAGAAACCGGAGAATTCGGACAGCTTCTCCACCTGGATCCGTTGGTTGAGGCCACTACATGTATCATCTAGAGAGATCTACGGTACTGGTCGGGCCGGATAATTACACACAAGGCCTTGATACAACTCAACATTGCAAGGACAACCTGCACTTTTTACCAACGCCGCTTTTCAAAGGCGAAGCGGTGTGTTTCTTGGGCTGGAATGTTTTAAGCCTTACATAACAATTATTACGCTAATTCGAGCTGCCCTAGCTAACACTTCGTGCAGGGCACAATCACACTATTCGGTTTTATCCCACATCTAAGCAAACCTTCCCAAGGTTAACAGAGATTTTATTTCACAAGGTTGACTGAAGCTTAAAATTTATCTTATCCTAACATCGCCGTGAGGTGCCCTTCGCCATCTCTCTGTCTCTCTCTGTCTCTCTCTGTCTGTGTGTGTCTTTCTCTGTCTCTCTCTGTCTGTCTGTGTGGGTCTCTCTCTGTCTGTCTGTGTGTGTCTCTCTCTGTTTCTCTGATCTTCTCTCTGTCTGCCTCTCTGTCTCTGTCTGTCTGTCTGTCTGTCTGTCTATCTGTCTGTCTCTCTGTCTGTCTGTCTATCTGTCTCTCTCTCTCTCTCTCTCTCTCTCTCTCTTTCTCTCTCTCTCTATCTAACTTTCTCTCTCCCTATAAACTTTACACACTTGTCTGTTTATCTTCCTTTTCAGCTGAAACCACCAATACCTTAACCTTTATCTACGGTATTTTTCTTTCTTTGGTTTTAGCTGAAACCTAAGCTGTTACAGAGTGCGTTCATATTCAACCAACGTCCTTGGGCTCTCACAGGTGCAACTTTGTCACAGACAGATACCTGGCCTCTTTTCCGGAAAATCCAATCTATTTTTAAACGATTCCAAGAAATGTTTACCGCTTCATTTATTTTTTTTTTCAATATTATATTGAGACGTCAATTAACATTGGCGCCGTCAGCAAGGCGCTGCTTTCTTTGTTGCATCAAGATCAGTAGACCTAAGTCGATCATACACACCGAGAAATGATTTAGATAGACCCAGGCAAGTGATCAGCCAGACATACTGTATTTCACGTATAGTGCAGTACTAAAATACTGAAAACAACTAAGGACTGGCGATTATTTATTCCTGTAACCTCGGTTTTAAACCACTGCCTTTGAACATGTATATGAAGTTTTGACTGAAACAAAGATAAGATAGAGAGAAACGTTCTTTGACGTCTGTGGCACAGTTTCTAAACAGCTCGCCTACAAATCTGTAATGACCAAGAGCCTAATGCGAGGTCATGTGACACGCTCCGCGGAGTATGACTTCACCTCCGCCATTTTACGGGCAAACACGTCGCCCCCATAGATCTGTTACGAATAGTGTAATTGGAAGAAAAGAAAAGAATCTCAACTTTCCAAAGTAAAAACAGATGAATAAATGAATAAATAAATTACAGTCCAGACCTGCTGTGTGCAGGTCATCAATTGTTACAATAAAGTTACAAAGAATTCTTCATTATAGCTTTCTTTCTTTGTTTCTCTACACCATGATCTCGATCAAGTAATACATTTTATTTGTGTTCATTCTTTAAGCAGAAGGGCTCTAGGTCTAAATTAATATAATAATAATAAAATAATAATAATAATAATAATAATAATAATAATAATAATAATAATAATAATAATAATAATAAATTTAGACCTAGAGCCCTTCTGCTAACAAAATGAACACAAATAAAATGTATTACTTGATCGAGATCATAATGTAGAGAAAGAAAGCTATAATGAAGAATTCTTTGTAACTTTGTTGTAATTATTATTATTATTGTTATTATTATTATTATTATTATTATTATTATTATTATTATTATTATTATTATTATTATTATTATTATTATTATTATTATTATTATTATCATTAATGATAACAACAACGGTGAAAAAATATACCAATACATAAATGTAATAAAATAGGCCTAACTAAGTAAAAATAATGAAAATGAAATTTATTCAAATTAACAATTAAAATAATAATAATAATAATAATAATAATAATAATAATAATAATAATAATAATAATAATAATGATGATCATCATCATCATCATCATAAATTTTTTCTTTTCATTCTTTGTGTAAACATGGGCAAAGAATTTAATCATTATTTTATTGCAAGTTTCTTGCAAATCAAGATCTACAGCGACAAGTTTCAAGTATGACTAGATCTAGATATCTATACCTTGCCATAAAGGTCACGCTGACCTCGCCCTCAATATGGGTCCCACACCACACAGAAGCCTACGGCACCCTCTAGGTTTTTTAATGGAATGTCTGTATGGTAAGGACTTTCCTAGCCCTCCAACTCAATGATCATATATGGTCATGATTCTCCGTTGTCCATCATGACCTTGGCCACATTTTTTGCAAACATATTCACCTTGATGTCTGAGCACCAGGGCGCAGTTTTCAATTTTCAAATTTTAGTCAGTGAAACATGATTTTATGTTAGTCATGTTAATACATGTGTGGCTGAAACTGTTATCGCGTGTTTTTATCTTCCTGGTTCCAGCTTTAATCGTTGTTCAGGTCAGCTTGTCTTGATTAGAACCACACAGTTATCGTTTCAAAATTCAAGAGTGAGACACACGTTGATAAATCTCTTTAAAGGTTGGAGATCAAGTTTGTTAACTTGTATCTGTATGACTTTAATAGGTGGACTTCAACACATTCCCCCGAAAATCTCATTTTTCTCTAAAATAAAGGACGGAAAGTTTCCGGCATTATCAAGGCTCAGCTTAGGGAACGAAGGTCTCTGGCCTCACACCCTTGGGTGAGGTCTCACCTACCCATCAATGACATGCTAAGTACAGGGCCCGACAATAACTTACAGATCTAGTGAGCGGACAATGGGCCCTTGATGAATCAGCCAAGATCTGGCATAGAATGCGGAGAATATTCTAGTTGGATATATCGAATTCTGTGAGGAAAACATGATAAAGTAATTGATTTGAACTACCTTAGGTTTTAGAGGGGAGGGTATTGTTCGTGTTGGTTATGACATAATTTGATTTTGTTGTTATTGCTTTAACATGGTATGATATTGTTCTTGCTGGTTTAACATGGTATAGCTTTTAGTTGTTTTTGGTTGATATGATTATGGTGGTGTTAACTTTGAAAGAACGTTTTTTTTGTTGTTGTTTTTTTTTTTTTTTTGTTGTTTTTTGTTTTTGTATTTAACATAGAGTGGTTTTGTTGTTATTGGATTAACATGGTATGATTTTCTAATTGGATTAAAATGGCATGATTGTCTCATTATTAGTATGATATATTTGTTGTTGGTTTGAAGTTCTATTCGTCTATTGGTTTGTGGTATAGTATGGTAAAGAAGGAAGAGAGAAAGAGAGAGAGAGAGAGAGAGAGAGAGAGAGAGAGAGAGAGAGAGAGAGAGAGATATGCATAAGGAACAACAGAAGGACTACGCCGAAAATATCAATGTTGTAAATGAATAACGTGAAACAACTTTCCGATGATCGTAATCTAATGGTTTGTCCTGGAGTGCGATAGGTCGTGATGCTCCAAACCTTGTCACAGTCAAACAGAAAGTC
>JAWDGP010002931.1:105000-145000 GCA_033675545.1 Elysia crispata | reverse complement strand
TAACTTCTCCTCGCAAATTAAGAATCATCTGAGCACACCTTCATGTGACGGACAAGCTTTACCAAAACAAAAACATTTGTGATTAATTTGTCTAGTTAAGGTCTGACTGCATGATTTTCATTAAAATTTTTCTCGAAATCATCACTGCCCTCTGACTCATGCTCCCAAGTAGAGTAGGACAAGGACATAAGTGAGTAGTATGGGGGATAGAACTGTGGTGAGAGTGGGCACAGAAAGATAAAAAGATTAAACAAAAAGCCAGAGAAAGAGGGAAACAGATAGAGAGAGAGATAGATAGATAGATAGATAGAGAGAGAGAGAGAGAGAGAGAGAGAGAGAGAGAGAGAGTTAGAGAGAGAGAAACGGTGTGGTGGGTAGAGGAGGAGAGTGACAGAGAAACAGGTACATAGTGTATGTGTATGGGGCAAATTTTTAAATTACACATTTTTACAGAAAAGTAAGTTTCTCTTCTTACACTACATAATCTATTCTACGTGCAAGACTGTGAGACTGTCGACTTAAATCACATTTTTATGTAAACCACAAGAAGGGAGTTTCTCTACTTACAAAATGTAATTTATGTCAAGAAATGAGTTTCTATATTGACATTACATAATGTTACGGACAAGACGAAATACTTTTACAGACTTACAATTCATAATTACATATAAAAACCAAGGTGTGATTTTGTGAACTTATGTTTCATAATGTATGTTTAGGTCAAGAAGGCATTTTCCACTCTTACATTACATACTGTAAGTAAAGAGCAAGAAAGTGGTTTCTATGCTTGCATCATGTATCTAGTACTTTTTTAAGGCTTCACATATTTCTTACACTCTTTACTTTTTTACTTTTGAGAAAATATGAGCCTAGATACATCGTCATGGGGAGAGGGAGGTTGTTTAATTAAGACTTTGTTTCACAATGGAAATGACAGTCCCCTATTGTCGATTGCTGAAAGCAACTAGAGTCCACAAACCCATGCCACAGCCACGAGAAATGACTATGTCGTCCTATCTAATGGTCCAGATAGTTGGAGTCTTCAGTTGAAGCTGTACCAAAATATTCCTAAGAATTTCTTTATCATTCTTCTAACGCCGGATCAAGCCTCAAAAGGTATTCAGACATCTAAGACTTATTTTTTTCCACAAGGCATGTGATTTATCTGGTGACCACCAAGTTGAGACGATCTGACTCCGTGCTGGCCCAGTGTTTAACGTTATCATGTGACAGACGTGTGCCTGGTGAAGCCACGTTCCTCTAACTTCCATCCGTGCAGACCCTGTCACTATAACACAACTTTGAAAAAAATAATTTCAATGAGTCATTTGACGCACCGTCAAAGAGAGTTGAAACAGTTTAAAACTACTTAAAGTAAACTTCTATGCATTACTAACGGGAAAATCCTGTCGGGCATTAGTCATGGCCAAGTACCACTCAGCGGCCATAAATTATTGTGTGACGCAACTGAGCGAGTATAGTATCCTGAGAAAAGAATGAATGAGAAATCCTTTCACCCACTTGCTGGTCCCCGAGCTAATGGCAGGAGAGAGAAAAGACAGAGAATAAGTAAGGACGAGGCGATATCATTGAGAGAAACAATTTTTCTTTTTATTATTGAAGTTAATTTTGTAACTTTTGTAATCAAGAGCATCCTAGCGCAATGAAAGCGACTCTGAGCAAAGTAAGTGTAGTAACTTCTAGCTTCATACCGTTGATGTTATTTTTCTCCTCATCATACACTTGCCAGATTGGCAAGAGAATCTTTCAGAGCAGCAAACTGGCATAGCACAGTCAATTGCTTACTTAGCTTTAAAAAAGCCCTTCCGCTACGGTTATATATATCCACTGTTTTCTTTCCTACAGCAAGTTACTCAGTAGAAGTCTCGCACTTGATTCCTTCTGTCCCATCTCGTGATGGCATGAAGTCTAACAAAACCTATCTTGGCCTTGGTGGAGATCCCAAAAACCACATTCTTTTTTGAAAAATTCAGGGCTTGTAAAACTAAAGAATATGCGGCACAATGCTGTTAGAAATCAAATTACATGAGCAGACCAAATGGATTTTCTGTCCCTAAATCAGCTTTCCTTCTTCGTTTTACATAGCTACAACAAAAGTATATTTCAAACAAAAAGATGTTTGCAGTTTCTTTCCATTAGAACCACAAGACCCAGGGTTGTACACCTAATACACAGTAGCACTGATTCGTCTAATCTATATAAGACCTCTGTAAGGTATAGTATTTTTAAAAGATGTTTCTTTTACATTGATCATTATTGTATAGACTTTAGAGTCATTAGTTCCCGTTCAGCTATACCGGTACATGACACATCAGCTAGCTTGTTAGTTCTAACACCAATGACAGTCAACCACCCAACTCTAACATTGCTGTGGCTGGAAGTGATTAGTTCCACTTCAGCTATACCGGTACATGACACATCAGCTAGCTTGTTAGTTCTAACACCAATGACAGTCACCCACCCAACTCTAACATTGCTGTGGCTGGAAGTGATTAGTTCCCGTTCAGCTATACCGGTACATGACACATCAGCTAGCTTTTTAGTTCTAACACCAATGACAGTCACCCACCCAACTCTAACATTGCTGTGGCTGGAAGTGATTAGTTCCCGTTCAGCTATACCGGTACATGACACATCAGCTAGCTTTTTAGTTCTAACACCAATGACAGTCACCCACCCAACTCTAACATTGCTGTGGCTGGAAGTGATTAGTTCCACTTCAGCTATACCGGTACATGACACATCAGCTAGCTTTTTAGTTCCAACACCAATGACAGTCACCCACCCAACTCTAACATTGCTGTGGCTGGAAGTGATTAGTTCCACTTCAGCTATACCGGTACATGACACATCAGCTAGCTTGTTAGTTCTAACACCAATGACAGTCACCCACCCAACTCTAACATTGCTGTGGCTGGAAGTGATTAGTTCCCGTTCAGCTATACCGGTACATGACACATCAGCTAGCTTGTTAGTTCTAACACCAATGACAGTCAACCACCCAGATCCAACTCTGCTATAGATGGAAGTGATTAGTTCCCGTTCAGCTATACCGGTACATGACACATCAGCTAGCTTGTTAGTTCTAACACCAATGACAGTCACCCACCCAACTCTAACATTGCTGTGGCTGGAAGTGATTAGTTCCCGTTCAGCTATACCGGTACATGACACATCAGCTAGCTTGTTAGTTCTAACACCAATGACAGTCACCCACCCAACTCTAACATTGCTGTGGCTGGAAGTGATTAGTTCCCGTTCTGCCATACCGGTACATGACACATCAGCTAGCTTTTTAGTTCTAACACCAATGACAGTCACCCACCCAACTCTAACATTGCTGTGGCTGGAAGTGATTAGTTCCCGTTCAGCTATACCGGTACATGACACATCAGCTAGCTTGTTAGTTCTAACACCAATGACAGTCACCCACCCAACTCTAACATTGCTGTGGCTGGAAGTGATTAGTTCCACTTCAGCTATACCGGGACATGACACATCAGCTAGCTTGTTAGTTCTAACACCAATGACAGTCAACCACCCAACTCTAACATTGCTGTGGCTGGAAGTGATTAGTTCCCGTTCAGCTATACCGGTACATGACACATGAGCTAGCTTGTTAGTTCTAACACCAATGACAGTCACCCACCCAACTCTAACATTGCTGTGGCTGGAAGTGATTAGCTCCCGTTCAGCTATACCGGTACATGACACATGAGCTAAATTTTTAGTTCCAACACCAATGACAGTCAACCACCCAACTCCAACTCTGCTATAGATGGAAGTGATTAGTTCCCGTTCAGCTATACCGGTACATGACACATCAGCTAGCTTCTTAGTTCTAACACCAATGACAGTCAACCACCCAACTCCAACTCTGCTATAGATGAAAGTGATTATTTCCCGTTCTGCTATACCGATATATTTGACATTGAAACACCAATGACAGCCAATAAGTTCTAACACTGCTGTGGCTCGAAATCACTGACTGTGGCTGGTCTCCGTTAGTCTTAAGGTAAAAGACAAAATGTATTAACTTTTAAGCGCCAATGCCAATACCAATTCCAACAACGGAAACAGAAAACAACATTCACAAAATCTTCGATTTGATATGCAAATAAGGAGGAAATGTAAATCCAAAAACAACACCCGCCCCCTTCCCCTTTCTTTTTCCCTCCTAAAATAAATCCAACAATCTTTCCACCACATACTGAGTCAGACCGAGGAATCAGACACGACGTGTTGCCCTGTATCAGCTGATCAGTTGAGTGCCTGGCTTGGGTTCGATATACACAGCAGGGGACCACCTAATTTGAATATATTCAGCTACTCTAGATAAGGATCAAAACTCCAGGGGTTCTGGACCTTACGCCGGGGGCGGTGGAACCAGCTCAGTAAAAACATAATCCCGCAGGGAATATTTTTACACAGATTACTTTACGATGACGAGTACATAAGTAAGGTGAAAAGAAATAATAAACTGACCACAGTGAAACAAAATTTAAAGAAAACACAGAAAAAGGGTGTATTCTGTAAGTGAGTAAGTTAGAGAGAGAGAGAGGGGGAAAGGGGAGAGACAGACAGACAGACAGACAGACGTGAGATAGGGACAGACAGACAGACTGAGTCAGAGAAACAGCGAGAATTTGGAGTAAATATGGAAGAAAAGCATAGTAAAATGAGGAGGAACATGGAGAAACATTTTGTATCTATTTCTCTCTTTTTCTTCCTTTTCTCATTCCTATCTTTCTATCTGTCTCAACTTAAAAAATTTGTTGACTGATTCTTATTGAAAAAAAAAGGAATGAATTGGAGTGGACATGTGATCATGTAACACAGATCTAGGGGTTTCCACAAAAAATAATAATAGCTTCTAGTGGAGTCTCTGACTGATCCTGTTACACTGATCCAAGGGTTATCAATAGTTTCTAGTAGAGTCTTTGTATGATCCTTTTACACAGATCTTGGGGTTATCAATAGCTTGAAGTAGAGTCTCTGTATGATCCTGTTACACAGATCTGGAGGTTATCAATAGCTTCTAGTAGCGTCTCTGTATGATCCTGTTACACTGATCTAAGGGTTATCAATAGTTTCTAGTAGAGTCTCTGTATGATCCTGTTACACAGATCTTGGAGTTATCAATAGTTTCTAGTAGAGTCTCTGTATGATCCTGTTACACTGATCTTGGGGTTATCAATAGTTTCTAGTAGAGTCTCTGTATGATCCTGTTACACAGATCTTGGGGTTATCAACAGTTTCTAGTAGAGTCTCTGTATGATCCTGTTACACAGATCTGGGGGTTGCCAATAGCTTCTAGTAGAGTCTCTAAATGATCCTGTTACACTGATCTGAGGGTTATCAATAGCTTCTAGTAGAGTCTCTGTATGATCCTATTACACTGATCTAAGGGTTAACAATAGTTTCTAGTAGAGTCTCTGTATGATCTTGTTACACTGATCTGGGGGTTATGATCCTGTTACACAGATCTGGGGGTTATCAATAGCTTCTAGTAGAGTCTCTGTATGATCCTGTTACACTGATGTAAGGTTTATCAATAGTTTCTAGTAGAGTCTCTGTTTGATCCTTTTACACAGATCTGAGGATTACCAAAAGCTTCTAGTGGAATCTCTGTGTGATCCTCTTACACTAATCTGAGGGTTACCGTGATCCTGTTACACAGATCTGGGGATTACCAATATCTTCCAGTGGAGTCTCAGTGTGATCCTTTTACATAAATCTAGGGTTTACCAATATCTTCTAGTGGAGTTTCTGTGTGATCCTGTTACAGAGATCTGCAGGTTACCAATAGCTTTTGTGGAGTCTCTGTATGATCCTGTCACACAGATCTGAGATTTATCAATATATTCTAGAGGAGTCTCTGTGTTATCCTGTTACACAAATGTAGGGTTTACCAATAGCTTCTAGTGGAATCTCTGTATGATCTTTTTACACAGATCTGGGGTTTATCAATACCTTTCAATAGAGTCTCTGAGGGTTACCAATAGTTTCTAGTGGAGTCTCTGTATGATCCTTTTACATAGATCTGAGGGTTACCAATATCTACTAGAGGAGTCTCTGTGTGATCCTGTTACAAAGATCTGACGGTTACCAATAGGTTCTAGTGGAGTCTCTGTGTGATCCTGTTACACAAATTTGACGGTTACCAATAGCTTCTAGTGGAGTCTCTGTGTGATCCTATTATACAGATCTGGGGGTTACCAATGGTTTTTTAGTGGAGTCTTTGTATGATCCTTTTAGACAGATCTGGGGGTTTTAAACAATGATACACTCAGTTTCTTTTTCAGTGTCTGTCAGATCCTGGTACACAGATCTTAGAATTTTAAAAAATTATGTTTATAGACTTACTGTCAGATCATTTTTCTTAACTTTGCATTGCTGAGAGTGTTTTTGACAGGAAAGTTCGATGTTTTCAAAGACAGTACAAGCGGCATTTTATTTTCGGTATTACACGTTCGGCATGATACTGGTTGTTGCGAGCTAGACTTTAATGGAGAGCGGCAGGCATATAACCTCTTTACAGATAATTGTCATTTCCTTACGTTGTAATGACCGTTTTTTTTTTTGTGTGTGTATGTGTAGGGGAATATTTATTGTTTAATAACACGGTGATATCTGGACCTCATGTATATCAAACTGAACTCCCCGTCTGGAATGGCGGAGAGAAAAAGTTTTGGGCCTGGGCTCATCTAGCGACCGTGTGAGGATCGAATTCACCAGGGACGTCCCTGCGGATATCAAGGCGGAGGCTCTAACTCTGGAGACAAGCTGCTCCTGTAGTATAATGGCGCCAGACAGATGAGTTTAAACTAGTCATGAGTCAGTATGGTGACTCTTGAAATGTGGATTCAAGTGGTTATCTTAAAACAGGAAAACATTAGGGGTTCTACTTCTTACTCAAGCTGAGGAGTTTGAGTGCAGTGCAGGCACGGAGAGTCTTAGAGAGAAAGAGAAAAGAATAATAAAGCTTGGAAACTAAAAATAAACTGAAAAAAAACCCACTTTCTCTTTGTCGAAGTCATCACTTCATCTCGCACATCCGCGTAGGAGAAAGCCGTTGACGTGTAAGGAGTGGACTGTAAGCAGTGCCTCACTCTCAAGCCTCTCAGTCGCCGCCAGTGACCACTTGAGGCGCTTGGTGTGAGTGTGGGATGGAGAGATGATCTCAGTCCTATCCGACTTGGTCTGAAGTCGGCGGAGAAACGAAGGGCAGGGATCCACGGGTAGAGATAGAGTGTGTCATTATACAGAGTGGCTGATTAATTATGTCTGTAATAATAAACATCTGGATCACGGGACAAAGAGGCATCTCTATTTGTAAGGTTGAGTGATACATGTATTTGTTCACATAAACATTGATAAATTTATACATTTATAAGAGTTAAGATGGTGGATAGATAGGTGAAATGATAGTTTAATGGACAGAGCGATGGGTTAATGATAGAGAAATAGAAAGACAAAAAAATTTCAAAGAAGATAATTAGATCGATTGATTGATCGCTTGGTGATTAGAAAGAAAGATAAAGAGAAAAAAACAAAGCGGTGTGAACAGACATTGATAAATGAATAAACAAAACTGGGAAAAGAACGGAGAAAAGACATTTGTAGATAAATGGGTTGATGTGTATTAGCAGATATCAATTAACTCATAAATAGATAGATAGATAAATAGACAGGCAGATAAAAATATAAATAGAACAGAGAGATAGAAACTGAAATTAATATATATTTAAGTGAATAGTGATATAGACAGAAAGATATATGTGTGTATGTGTGAGTGTGTGTGTACATAGACAGAGATAGCTGTCTATCTATATACATTATAAACTAATAGAAAGATGGATAGATAACTAGTTACATGGAGAGACAGGTATATACTTAGATACATAGATAAATTTGTGTGTAGATAGACGGATAGATAGCTAGATTGAAAGATAGATAGATAGATAGATAGATAAATACAGTACCGGTAAGTACAATGAGTAAAGTGCTCAACTAAAGGAGCTTACAGATAAAATGCAGTTTTACTCACATAATTCTAAGGCTACATGCCTGTTTTAAGCACTGCTTCTGTTCTCACTTCGAATGAGTTTCTCTGCAGTTAAGCAATAGATGGTCAATCGTTAAAATTAATTTTTATACGAGATAAATAGGTAGATAAGCATATAGATACAAAGAGAGATAGACAAATAATGAAAGTGGTTAGACAGAGAGACAAATAGATCGGTAGATAGATTGAGATAAAGATATATTGATAGATAATGAAAGATCGATTGATAGAAATATAAATCGATAGATAGGTGGAAAGATAGATAGATAGATAGACGGATAGATAAATAGACAGATAGATAGAAAGATAGATAAATAGAAAGATAGATAGATAGACATACCGATAGATAAATAGATAGACATACAGATACTTAGATAGATAGATAGATACAGATAAAGATATATAGATAGATAATGAAAGATCGATGGATAGAAAAAAATATAAATGGAAAGATAGATAGTCAGATAGATAAATAGATAGATAGATAAGTAGGTAGATTGAGATAAAGATTTATCGATAGATAATGAAAGATCGATGAATAAAAATACAAATGGATAGAGAAGTGGATACATAGATAGATAGATAGATGGATGGATAGACGGATAGATAAATCATCCAGATAGATACATGAGAAAATAAAGCGAATGAAAAAAAAAAAAAAAAAAACCCGAAAAATTGAAAAAAAAACTGAGGTTTTGCAATAACTATGAATACACTTCAATTTCTTTTTTCAAAGCATGTTGATGCTGAGAATTGCTTTAAAAATCATTTCGTTATGCTTCATGGCACTGTCTCAAATCGAGGAAGACCCTTGGAACAACATAATAATTCATGATGAAGGACAGCATATTTTGGGCGGGTGGTAAGAACCTGACCGCAATAATTATTCCCTGTATTGTGTGTAAAACTCTCGCACATTGAGCAAGCAAAAAAAATACTATTGCGCAATAATAACAAATTGAGCAATAAGAACACATTGCGCAATAAGAACACATTGCGCCACAACAACAAATTGAGCAATATCAACACATTGAGCCGTGACAACACATTGAGCCATAACAACACATTCTAATTTAAAGGCCAACCCCGCCAAGGTCACCAGCTGAAGATATTGAGGACAACGCCTGCAGCTGTTGCTGGTTAAAACTTAAATTCAAGGTCATTCATCCAAGATTACTTCTAACTCCATCTCCAGTACTCTCTCTCTCTCTCTCTCTCTCTCTCTCTCTCTCTCTCTCTCTCTCTCTCTCTCTCTCTCTCTCTCTCTGCCTTATTTTCTCCACCTGAGACAGTCATTTTTCAACTCACTACGAAAAAAAGTTATCAACACACTTAATTTTTTGTTCATATTATCTTCAGATTTAATTCATCAAACTAGACAGAAAGAAAGAGAGACAGACGGAGAGAGAGGAGGGAAAGAGGAAGACAGAGAGAGGAGAAGGGAGACACAGAGACAGAGAGGGGGGAGAGAGAGAGTGAGAGAGAGAGAGAAAGAGAGAGAGAGAGAGAGAGAGAGAGAGAGAGAGAGAGAGAGAGAGAGAGAGAGAGAGAGAGAGAGAGAGAGAGAGAGAGAGAGAGAGAGAGAGAGAAGCCTGGTCCGCATGTTGTTTAACAAGGTTGTTTTATCATGGAAGAGATCAGGGAAAAGCATCAATTTTGAATGCACTTGGTATCTCGCATCCCCATTGGTTCAGCATCGTCCAATAGAATCGCTTGGCACTTATTTATTTCCCAAGATATGATGTCATGAGCTCTTGGTTTTACTAAGCGCAGGAATCAGCTCATTTTCAGAGGAATATTTCTCACTCACCCATCTCTCTCTCTCTCTCTCTCTCTCTCTCTCTCTCTCTCTCTCTCTCTCTCTCTCTCTCTCTCTCTCTCTCTCTCTCTCTCTTTCCCTCTCTCTCATTTTCTCTATCTCTCGTTCTCACATTCTCTCTCTTTCTGTCTGTCTGTCTGTCTGCCTGTCTTTCTCACTCTTTCTCTCTTTCTCTTTCCTCTCTCTCTTTCTCTATCTCTGTATCTCTCTTTCTCTCAATCTATATCTCTCTCTTTCTTTCTTCCTCTCTCTCTCTCTCTCTCTCTCTCTCTCTCACTCTCTCCCCTTCAATGCTAACCCATTTTTAACAGGATATCACGCGAGTCAGCTGATGCAGCGATTTAACCCACGCAACAGATTGTAGCATTTCGTTGGAGCTCACTTGCACGTGACTACACTAACACAAACACCAACACCAACCCGCACACACACGCATGTGACATGTATGCACCACGAAGGCTGTTTACTGTCTGCAGTCAGCTGAAGGGCCAGCCAAAAACTTGCTCACGCTTTACAGTCGTGTTTTGTTTTAACAAATATCGTTAGTGAGATTTGGTGGATGGGTGGAGGGATGCCTCAGTGGAATATCCGGGCTTGTTTTATAGAAGTGTTACGAAAGGAGAATGAGTGCCGTCTAGAGAACTGCTTTAGTCGCAAGAGAGGTCAGCCTGTCAACTATGGGGAGCAGCATGATATCTAGCAGCAACACTGACAGAGAAAATATTTACCGAAATTAACGGTTCTTTCCAAAAAATGAGCACCATTCTTAAAAATAGAAATATATCATTTTCAACCAAATTGAAGGTTTTGAAAACATATGTGTGGTCTATACTTTTATATGGATGCGAAACTTGGACAATAACTGCAGAAACCAAGAAAAATTTAGAGGCAGCGGAAATGTGGTTCTACAGGAGAATGTTAAGAATATCATGGAAAGAAAAGAGGACAAACGAATCGATATTAGAAGAAACGAACCAAGAGAGATCCCTCATAAAAACAGTAAGGAAAAGGCAACTGAAATTTTTAGGCCACATATGTCGCCATAAGGGACTGGAATTTTTATCTCTTACAGGCAAGATAGAAGGTACAAGAAGCAGAGGTAGACAAAGGATTATATTTCTTGATAGCTTGAGCTCTTTTGTGACAGGAAACAACAAAGACAACATAGCCTTACTGCGGATGACGGAAGATAGGGACAGGTGGAGAATCATGATCGCCGATGTCTGTTCCAGACAGGGCATTTGAGAGAACGGTTACCATGCCTAAAGACAGGCTAACCATAGCGACATAGACTTGGGCCATTTCATGTAAAGTCTATGGGTAGCACATCGGAAGGCTTAATCGCTTCAGAATTGATCATTTTTTTTTTAATAACGCTTTCGCGAGTTTACTGTTGGCCAAATTGAGCGAAGTCTGAAAGATGAGGTTTAGAGCTGCTAACATCATGATCGAACAATATCGGCCAGGAAGGAAAAAAAAGTATTTGGAATTTATGAACATGGCACGGTGTTCAATTTCTTTTTTTTTTTTTTTTTTAAATAGTTTCAGCGATATTAGCTGATATTTCTTGTATAACTCCTGGATACTGCAGCCCGTCATAACGTGACACAGAGAAGCAAAGAGTATAAATGGGAAAACTGGCGCAGAAAAGAGCAACAACAAACAAACTAACAAAGAAGTGAGCACAGCTGCGGTATAAGCCATAATGTAGTGAGAGAAAGAGTAGAAAGTTCGCATGTACAGGTAGAGATCACGCAAGAGTTAACAGTTATAACACTAGGTTACTCTGTCATACAGGTTGGAAAAATAGCCTGAAATATTTGATTCATTTGTTTCGTTTCTATCTTATTTGTTTTCCTTTTAATAGAAGAAGTGAACAGTTGCACTTGTTCAAATCATAACAGGATTGTATTCATTAAGATAATATGTACACCATGCTCCATAATTCTCAATTATTGTCGAGCACTCTCTTTATTGTGATAATTGACAAACAACTATATGACCGTTGGTTGTCATTACAGATGCATGTGTGTGTGTGTGAGAGAGAGAGAGAGAGGCGGGGGGGGGGGGGGGGGGGGGGGGGGGGAGTGAGAGAGATAAAGAAAGAGCAGACAAACAGAGAGACATAAGGAGCAAAGGGTTTAGAGTTTGCTTACTTACATGTTTGATCGATTTTGTATTTCATTTACGCCCCTCTTTAAGTGTCACCTCTAAATAAAGTCAAACATGTGATTAAATGTCAGTTAATGTCAAATCCATTAAAAGAACATTAGAAAATTGAGAGATAGAATACAGTTAAAGATACTAGATATAGTAGGAGCCACTGTTATTGCTACAGCGAAGTTTTAGAAGAATCAGACCCAGTTTTAGTGAGGATTTCAAAAAAAGAAAATTCACTTCAGCATTCACTGTTTCTTTTAGAAATTTGGCAGAAAATTTTGATGGAATGAATTACAATAAAAATATAATGAATTGTCAAGAGCATTTTCTTACCTTTAATCTATAACTTTTCTTCAATTCGTTTTTTGGTTTTTTTTTGTTTGTTTGTTTGTTTTCTTTGACCGCATGTGACACTAAACTTGGCAGATAAAAACTCAGTAAGCTTCATCAATGCACATTGGTTTTGGAGGAGATAGCGGAGATAGTGTCCCTATAATAATAATAATAATAATAATAATAATAATAATAATAATAATAATAATAATAATAATAATAATAATAATAATAATAATAACAGCAGCAACAACAACAACAACAACAACAACAACATCAACAGCAGCAGCAACAACAGTGACAGTGATATTCGCTTTTTTGTTTAATAGAAAAAGAGTAAAATGTTCGCGGTGGCTAGATTTAAAAGTTTTATCAACTGAAGGTATGGAAACTACCTTTAACGCCTAATATTTCTTCAGATTTTTTGTTTTAACATTGCTTGATTTTGCCTCGGGTTGCTTCCTTGTTGGACTCTTATCAATGATCCTTAGGTCCCCAGATCTAACAGTGTTAACACCACGTCTATGGGTGTGTGACAGCTTCTCATTTATCCGCAGAATTGAATAGAACTGTGGGCAAGATAAACTTGAACCATGTTTAGAAATAAAGCTGGAGGGTTTTTCCTTTGCAAATTAGGCCACTTCAGCCACAAACGATAATTATTATTTAACGGGCTCTATAGTTGTGTTGTGGTGGACCAATGAAAACATTCGAAGTGGACACATTGGTTGATTACGCGTGTTAAAACTATGTTGCGCAGGTTGTCTTCAAAACGAAAAATTATTGTCCTCTATAATATAATTATCGACCAACTTTGATCCGGTGGAATTTTATGGTCCACGTCATCTTCCTTAAGGTAAAACTTAATGATCGAGCTTCAGTATCATGGATCGTCATAGAAATGTCAACAAAAGTTTGCCGATAAGGATTTTGTTGACAGACTTGACAGTCATATAAATTTCTAAGTTTCTGCTGATAAAAAATCCATCACATATATCAGAGTTTGGCTGCCTCTCCACCAATAAACGTGCAGATATTCGAAGAAGTCATCTTCCAACAATAAAACAACTTTCATCCAGTAGAAGATTTAACCAGCATTTAAGGTTGATGGTAAGCAACATGGAAACCAATTAAAATTATTGATATAGCTGAGAATTATTTAGCAGGTTAGTTGCAGAAACACCTGAAGAAATGGTGTAACCTTTAGTCTTTCCCTACAGCACAGACACAAGTTTCTTGCACGACAAACAGAGGCAGACTGTTTCAAACCAACCTATTTTCCTTGTGCAATTTCTGTCGAGATAAATCATTCTATCCGATAGGCCTAGCTTCAAGATCATTTTTATCCACTCCACGATATCTCCCACTCTATCCACCATCTTGAACGCAAAAAAAGGAGAGAAAAATGAAAGAGACACGAAAAGGGACAGAATTTTTTTGTTTGTAGATGCGCAAACCCAAAGAGAATGAAAAAGTTCACCTCAACCCTTAAGATGTGGGTCTAGCTGTGAATTGAAGTCCTTATGGATCCGGATACAGTTGTAAAATAAACAAAAACAACAATAACAACAACAATATTCTAGTGCGTTATTTCAATTAAAAGAAAATGATTTTTATTGGTGCAATCTGGTTTGTATGTATGCATGTGTTTTATTATTGTGTTAATTGTAACAATTGTGCAATTTTGCAAGTTGCTGTGGGTTGTAGATCTGTATGGCTTAAGGCCAGATCTAGCTGGGTCTTGATGACTTCGACGGTCAAGGTTGTTCCAGATACATGAAGTGATATTTTAGCCCTCCCCCCACCCTCCTCGAAACAAAAGCTTGAAAGTCAGCCTGGGGAGGACAGCTTGAGTGAGATATATGCACAAATGCACAAAACCCAGGTTTACCATCTCAATTACTGAGACTAGAGAGTGTACAGTTACATTCGCCCAGACCCAAAGCCCACAGTTTCACGCGTGCGCATTGAGCTGAGGCTTTGAACGAGACAAAATAATAATTGTCAAGGCCATTCTCTTGATCTTCTGTACATGCACGGGTAGTTATAGTGGCTCTCTAGAGAGCTCTTTCTGGCCGTATGCAGTGAGAGGATCATAATTATTTATATAATGCGAACCGATTGAGAGGAGAGAGAGAGAGAGAGAGAGAGAGAGAGAGAGAGAGAGAGAGAGAGAGAGACAGACAGACAGACAGACAGAGAGAGAGAGAGAGAGAGAGACAGACAGACAGACAGACAGACAGAGAGAGACAGAGATGAAGAGGTAAAAAGAGAGATATGAAGAGAGAGATCGAGAGACTAGAATAAAGAGAGAAAAAGACAGGAGAGAGAGATGAAGAGGTAAACAGAGATATGAAAAGAGAGATGGAGAGAGAAAGAAACAGAGAAACAGAGATGAAGAGAGAGAGAAGGACAGAGAAAGAAAGAAAGAGAGAGAGATTGAGAAAGAGACATACAGATATATATATATATATATATATATATATATATATATATATATAGAGAGAGAGAGAGAGAGAGAGAGAGAGAGAGAGAGGGGGGGGGGGGGTGGAAGGGGAGGGAAAAAATGCGCCAAGCGGATTTTTGAAGAGATACCCACATAAAATAACACAGTGTAGTTTAAAACGGTTAGAACATCGACAAGAAGCACAGTGACATAGGGAAAAGAACAAATAGACACCCAGGAAGCCAAAAAAGAAAAAAAAAAGAAAAGAACGGAAAGAAAAGGAAAGAAAAGAAACAGTACTTGAAAAAGAGTGATAATGGGCGAGAAAGAGGGAGAATGAGAGACAATGGCGAATGCAATAAGCAAACGATAAAACGGTTAGAAAGATAGAAAAAGTTTTAAAAAAATGAAAATGGCGATGAAAAAGGGAAGAACAGAGAGATAGATAGTAAGATAGATAAATAAAAATATAGATACATAGGTAGGAAGAAAAATGGGTCAATAGACAGGTATCTGTTTAATTACACCTATGTATAGGAGATGAAAGTATATATATATATATATATATATATAGATAGATAGATAGATAGATAGATAGACAGATAGGTTGGATAGAATAGTTAGGTGCACATGCAAAAGATATAATAAAATTGATAGATAGATAGGTTTGATAGAATAGTTAGGTCCACATGCAAAAGATATAATAAAATAGATAGAGAGATAGGTTAGATAGAATAGTTAGGTCCACATGCAAAAGATATAATAAAATAGATAGATGGATTAGGTTAGATAGAATAGTTAGGTCCACATGCAAAAGATATAATAAAATAGATAGATAGATAGATGCAAAAGATATAATAAAATAGATAGATAGATAGATAGGTTACATAGAATAGTTAGGTCCACATTCAAAAGATATAATAAAATAGATAGATAGATGGGTTAGATAGAATAGTTAGGTCCACATGCAAAAGATATAATAAAATAGATAGATGGATTAGGTTAGATAGAATAGTTAGGTCCACATGCAAAAGATATAATAAAATAGATAGAGAGATAGGTTAGATAGAATAGTTAGGTCCACATGCAAAAGATATAATAAAATAGATAGATGGATTAGGTTAGATAGAATAGTTAGGTCCACATGCAAAAGATATAATAAAATAGATAGAGAGATAGGTTAGATAGAATAGTTAGGTCCACATGCAAAAGATATAATAAAATAGATAGATGGATTAGGTTAGATAGAATAGTTAGGTCCACATGCAAAAGATATAATAAAATAGATAGATAGATGGGTTAGATAGAATAGTTAGGTCCACATGCAAAAGATATAATAAAATAGATAGAGAGATAGGTTAGATAGAATAGTTAGGTCCACATGCAAAAGATATAATAAAATAGATAGATGGATTAGGTTAGATAGAATAGTTAGGTCCACATGCAAAAGATATAATAAAATAGATAGATAGATAGATAGATAGGTTACATAGAATAGTTAGGTCCACATGCAAAAGATATAATAAAATAGATAGATAGATGGGTTAGATAGAATAGTTAGGTCCACATGCAAAAGATATAATAAAATAGATAGATGGATTAGGTTTGATAGAATAGTTAGGTCCACATGCAAAAGATATAATAAAATAGATAGAGAGATAGGTTAGATAGAATAGTTAGGTCCACATGCAAAAGATATAATAAAATAGATAGATAGATGGGTTAGATAGAATAGTTAGGTCCACATGCAAAAGATATAATAAAATAGATAGATGGATTAGGTTAGATAGAATAGTTAGGTCCACATGCAAAAGATATAATAAAATAGATAGAGAGATAGGTTAGATAGAATAGTTAGGTCCACATGCAAAAGATATAATAAAATAGATAGATGGATTAGGTTAGATAGAATAGTTAGGTCCACATGCAAAAGATATAATAAAATAGATAGATAGATAGATAGGTTAGATAGAATAGTTAGGTCCACATGCAAAAGATATAATAAAATAGATAGATAGATGGGTTAGATAGAATAGTTAGGTCCACATGCAAAAGATATAATAAAATAGATAGATGGATTAGGTTAGATAGAATAGTTAGGTCCACATGCAAAAGATATAATAAAATAGATAGAGAGATAGGTTAGATAGAATAGTTAGGTCCACATGCAAAAGATATAATAAAATAGATAGATGGATTAGGTTAGATAGAATAGTTAGGTCCACATGCAAAAGATATAATAAAATAGATAGAGAGATAGGTTAGATAGAATAGTTAGGTCCACATGCAAAAGATATAATAAAATAGATAGATGGATTAGGTTAGATAGAATAGTTAGGTCCACATGCAAAAGATATAATAAAATAGATAGATAGATAGATAGGTTAGATAGAATAGTTAGGTCCACATGCAAAAGATATAATAAAATAGATAGATAGATAGGTTAGATAGAATAGTTAGGTCCACATGCAAAAGATATAATAAAATAGATAGATGGATTAGGTTAGATAGAATAGTTATGTCCACATGCAAAAGATATAATAAAATAGATAGATAGATAGGTTAGATAGAATAGTTAGGTCCACATTCAAAGATATAATAAAATAGATGGATAGATGGGTTAGATAGAATAGTTAGGTCCACATGCAAAAGATATAATAAAATAGATAGATGGATTAGGTTTGATAGAATAGTTAGGTCCACATGCAAAAGATATAATAAAATAGATAGAGAGATAGGTTAGATAGAATAGTTAGGTCCACATGCAAAAGATATAATAAAATAGATAGATGGATTAGGTTAGATAGAATAGTTAGGTCCACATGCAAAAGATATAATAAAATAGATAGATAGATAGATAGATAGGTTACATAGAATAGTTAGGTCCACATGCAAAAGATATAATAAAATAGATAGATAGATAGGTTAGATAGAATAGTTAGGTCCACATGCAAAAGATATAATAAAATAGATAGATGGATTAGGTTTGATAGAATAGTTAGGTCCACATGCAAAAGATATAATAAAATAGATAGAGAGATAGGTTAGATAGAATAGTTAGGTCCACATGCAAAAGATATAATAAAATAGATGGATAGATGGGTTACATAGAATAGTTAGGTCCACATGCAAAAGATATAATAAAATAGATAGATGGATTAGGTTTGATAGAATAGTTAGGTCCACATGCAAAAGATATAATAAAATAGATAGAGAGATAGGTTAGATAGAATAGTTAGGTCCACATGCAAAAGATATAATAAAATAGATAGATGGATTAGAATAGATAGAATAGTTAGGTCCACATGCAAAAGATATAATAAAATAGATAGATAGATAGATAGGTTAGATAGAATAGTTAGGTCCACATGCAAAAGATATAATAAAATAGATAGATAGATAGGTTAGATAGAATAGTTAGGTCCACATGCAAAAGATATAATAAAATTGATAGATGGATTAGGTTAGATAGAATAGTTATGTCCACATGCAAAAGATATAATAAAATAGATAGATAGATGGGTTAGATAGAATAGTTAGGTCCACATGCAAAAGATATAATAAAATAGATAGATGGATTAGGTTTGATAGAATAGTTAGGTCCACATGCAAAAGATATAATAAAATAGATAGAGAGATAGGTTAGATAGAATAGTTAGGTCCACATGCAAAAGATATAATAAAATAGATAGATGGATTAGGTTAGATAGAATAGTTAGGTCCACATGCAAAAGATATAATAAAATAGATAGATGGATTAGGTTAGATAGAATAGTTATGTCCACATGCAAAAGATATAATAAAATAGATAGATAGATAGGTTAGATAGAATAGTTAGGTCCACATTCAAAGATATAATAAAATAGATGGATAGATGGGTTAGATAGAATAGTTAGGTCCACATGCAAAAGATATAATAAAATAGATAGATGGATTAGGTTTGATAGAATAGTTAGGTCCACATGCAAAAGATATAATAAAATAGATAGAGAGATAGGTTAGATAGAATAGTTAGGTCCACATGCAAAAGATATAATAAAATAGATAGATGGATTAGGTTAGATAGAATAGTTAGGTCCACATGCAAAAGATATAATAAAATAGATAGATAGATAGATAGATAGGTTACATAGAATAGTTAGGTCCACATGCAAAAGATATAATAAAATAGATAGATAGATAGGTTAGATAGAATAGTTAGGTCCACATGCAAAAGATATAATAAAATAGATAGATGGATTAGGTTTCATAGAATAGTTAGGTCCACATGCAAAAGATATAATAAAATAGATAGAGAGATAGGTTAGATAGAATAGTTAGGTCCACATGCAAAAGATATAATAAAATAGATGGATAGATGGGTTACATAGAATAGTTAGGTCCACATGCAAAAGATATAATAAAATAGATAGATGGATTAGGTTTGATAGAATAGTTAGGTCCACATGCAAAAGATATAATAAAATAGATAGAGAGATAGGTTAGATAGAATAGTTAGGTCCACATGCAAAAGATATAATAAAATAGATAGATGGATTAGAATAGATAGAATAGTTAGGTCCACATGCAAAAGATATAATAAAATAGATAGATAGATAGATAGGTTAGATAGAATAGTTAGGTCCACATGCAAAAGATATAATAAAATAGATAGATAGATAGGTTAGATAGAATAGTTAGGTCCACATGCAAAAGATATAATAAAATTGATAGATGGATTAGGTTAGATAGAATAGTTATGTCCACATGCAAAAGATATAATAAAATAGATAGATAGATGGGTTAGATAGAATAGTTAGGTCCACATGCAAAAGATATAATAAAATAGATAGATGGATTAGGTTAGATAGAATAGTTAGGTCCACATGCAAAAGATATAATAAAATAGATAGAGAGATAGGTTAGATAGAATAGTTAGGTCCACATGCAAAAGATATAATAAAATAGATAGATGGATTAGGTTAGATAGAATAGTTAGGTCCACATGCAAAAGATATAATAAAATAGATAGAGAGATAGGTTAGATAGAATAGTTAGGTCCACATGCAAAAGATATAATAAAATAGATAGATGGATTAGGTTAGATAGAATAGTTAGGTCCACATGCAAAAGATATAATAAAATAGATAGATAGATAGATAGATAGGTTACATAGAATAGTTAGGTCCACATGCAAAAGATATAATAAAATAGATAGATAGATGGGTTAGATAGAATAGTTAGGTCCACATGCAAAAGATATAATAAAATAGATAGATGGATTAGGTTTGATAGAATAGTTAGGTCCACATGCAAAAGATATAATAAAATAGATAGAGAGATAGGTTAGATAGAATAGTTAGGTCCACATGCAAAAGATATAATAAAATAGATAGATGGATTAGGTTAGATAGAATAGTTAGGTCCACATGCAAAAGATATAATAAAATAGATAGATGGATTAGGTTAGATAGAATAGTTAGGTCCACATGCAAAAGATATAATAAAATAGATAGATAGATAGGTTAGATAGAATAGTTAGGTCCACATTCAAAAGATATAATAAAATAGATGGATAGATGGGTTAGATAGAATAGTTAGGTCCACATGCAAAAGATATAATAAAATAGATAGATGGATTAGGTTTGATAGAATAGTTAGGTCCACATGCAAAAGATATAATAAAATAGATAGAGAGATAGGTTAGATAGAATAGTTAGGTCCACATGCAAAAGATATAATAAAATAGATAGATGGATTAGGTTAGATAGAATAGTTAGGTCCACATGCAAAAGATATAATAAAATAGATAGATAGATAGATAGGTTAGATAGAATAGTTAGGTCCACATGCAAAAGATATAATAAAATAGATAGATAGATAGGTTAGATAGAATAGTTAGGTCCACATGCAAAAGATATAATAAAATAGATAGATGGATTAGAATAGATAGAATAGTTAGGTCCACATGCAAAAGATATAATAAAATAGATAGATAGATAGATAGGTTAGATAGAATAGTTAGGTCCACATTCAAAGATATAATAAAATAGATGGATAGATGGGTTAGATAGAATAGTTAGGTCCACATGCAAAAGATATAATAAAATAGATAGATGGATTAGGTTTGATAGAATAGTTAGGTCCACATGCAAAAGATATAATAAAATAGATAGAGAGATAGGTTAGATAGAATAGTTAGGTCCACATGCAAAAGATATAATAAAATAGATAGATGGATTAGGTTAGATAGAATAGTTAGGTCCACATGCAAAAGATATAATAAAATAGATAGAGAGATAGGTTAGATAGAATAGTTAGGTCCACATGCAAAAGATATAATAAAATAGATAGATAGATAGGTTAGATAGAATAGTTAGGTCCACATGCAAAAGATATAATAAAATAGATAGATGGATAATTAGAAAGATATATAAAGATACGTTCAGGCCCTGTTGGGAGAGGGGTACAGTAAATCAAAGGACACCACGTCTTTATGTAATAAGAATGATTGCACGGCATGCACTTAAAAGGTCTCCTATGAAACACACACACACACGATATATGCACAGCCTACAGCGTATCAAAGCTTCTTGCGGACCACCTGAAATGTTCTCTACGACACATCCGTAAACAAGGGAAACTCTCAGATGTTCAGAGCATTCACCTCTCTCTTTGTCACGATTCATTCAAAAGGATTTTTAGCCGTGTTATTATAGTTTAACATGTAAATCCGTTCTCTAGATAATAGAGACTGGGAGAGACAGAGAGGCCATACGGCGAGATGGAGACATAAGAGGTCAGAGAGAGAGAGAGAGAGAGAGAGAGAGAGAGAGAGAGAGAGAGAGAGAGAGAGAGAGAATATAACCTCTTCCTTGGTATTTGCTCGAGGCCAGGAGGCTACGGACTGTTTCCCTGGCCTTGGGTTTGTTTTCTGTTTGTTTTTTTTTTCCTAATATACATCCTTGTGATTGTCACAATGTTAGCAGCAGATAAAAAATAATTCAATGTCTCCAATTCTTCGGAGTTAGGAAATAAAAAAATCATTATGGTAAGGTGTAAGATTTTGAGGGCGGTCATGATGTAGGCTGGTTTACCTGCACCTTTCTCGGGACACCTCGATCACATGAGTTGTGGAAACGGTAGCGACAATGGTGTAGGTTGCTTTACCTACACCTTTCTCGGGACATCTCGATCACATGAGTAGTGGAAACGATAGCGATAATGGTGTAGGTTGCTTTACCTACACCTTTCTCGGGACACCTCGATCACATGAGTAGTGTTTACCTACGCCTTTCGCGGGACACCTCGATCACATGAGTGGTGGTAACTATAGCTACGATGGTGCAGGTTGGTTTACCTATATCTTTCTCAGGACACCCCAATCAAATGAGTAGTGGTAACTGTAGGGACAATGGTGTAAGTTGGTTTACCTACATCTTTCACAGGACACCTCGATCACATGAGTGGTGATAACTATAGCGACACTGGTGTAGGTTGGTTTAACTACACCTTTCTCGGGACACCTCGATCACATAAGTGGTGGTAACTATAGCTACGATGGTGTAGGTTGGTTTACCTACATCTTTCTCAGGACACCCCGATCACATGTGTGGCGGTAACGGTAGCGACAATGATGTAGGTTGGTTTACCAACACGTTTCTCAGCACACCTCGATCACATGAGTGGTGGTAATGATAGCGACTTATGGTGTAGGTTGGTTTACCTACATCTATGCCGTCACATCAGGACCGGTAGTGCTGGCGCCCATGTTGTAAATGTATTCATCCACATCTCTCTCGGCGACACCATAATTTCCACATTCATTTCTAGTTTCAGTGATCACTTCATAAAAATTTTGCGAAGTTTGTTGTCAGGATTGTTTTTTATCTTCCCAGCTTGATTCTCTATGCCGTGGGCTGATTTAGCGCATCGCATCTGAGAATTGACCTTTTTGGGCGACATATATCAGCAACTGCATTATTCAATCGCATCTCTGCAACAAATTCATCTGAAATATCGGGAGGCGATTAAAATAAAAAAAAATATTTTTTATTCGCTTGATTTCCCTTTTCCTGCTAGTCATGTGCTCTACATGACTTTCTTAAGACTGATGGAGTCTGATGGGAAGTAAATAAGAAAGATCCTAATCGCTTATCGCAGCCCTCTTTGGGATTCACTGCTGTTCAGCCTAAGTTCAATAAGGGAGATACTTAGTATTATCATTGCAGGAGAAATCTTTAAGGTCTAGATTTGGGATCTATCGAAAGAGCAAAGTTTATAACTGAACTTCAAAACATGAACAATTGAAGAAACACGACCGTAATTGTTATTTGCTTCCACAGTTCCAGAAAACAGAATTGTTCAAAACGCACTGATCGTCGATGCTACCAACGTTTATGGAAAGCAAAAATCCTAATTATTCACTGCGTATTTCACCGGATTTGACGTCATGTGTGAGGGGTCCATTGTAGAAGGTTACTTCAAACCAGAAACTCTATTTTCACGGTGTGAAACTTTTCACCCCTGTTAAATCCAAGCCGCGCCAACTTGCTAGCTTCTCCACAACATTCTAATGTCCTCGTACAGGAACGGTTGCGTGTTTGTTTGTTTTGTTGTTGTTGTTTTTTCTGGTTTTAGTTTTGCAACTTTTTTTTCTTCAAATTTGTATAAACTGCCCAAACACAAGTCTTTATTAAGCTAACAGGCGAGTAACTCGTCTCATTGTATAGTGCAGTCTTTTAAAATAAAGTGTGCACTAGCCATCTCTGGCTGACAGAGTACCGCTTGTAGGTGAGACTCAAACTTATCTACCGACATTAAGGGGTTGGAAACCTGGAAACCCGCACAGCGAATGGCCCGAATCATCTCAGACCGTAACTCTGGTCTAAAGCCGCAGGGAACGGTGAAGTTCAACAGGATGTGATTTCTTTCTACGCCGTACGGGCAAACATTCTCCTGGCCTGGAAACTCAACTTCTTGCGCCTTTAATTTTTTCAACTCCGGATTTATTGTGCTTTCTTTCTTTTTTTCTTTTCTATACATTTAAATAAGATTAAAACTCCGCAAATCCGGTTGTGCCTAGAAGGACTGCGTGCAACAATTACAGGCTTACACGATTCAACTGCGATGTGGTGAATCCCAGAAAGTCTAAATTTAGATATATTTTTTTTCTAGGCCATTCCCATCCTGTGACTTGTAACCGCTCACGATCGCATACAAAACCAAAATAATAACCTTAGAAGACGCATATCTTTCACATGTCATGCACGGAATATGCCTAGTTCATGTGACATATTCACCCAGTTAATGTTTTTGCACATCAAATAGAACTTGGTCTTGTTTTGTTAAGGTCATATCTAGGCTTTCAAGATGTGTGTATAATCTCTGCAGCTCTGCCCTTTCCCGAGGCTTTACGTTCTATTAATAGCTCGGGGAATATCTTTCAGTCTAAAGATAGTATGTAGGCTGCTTTGCTACCTTTTTTTTTATCTATTGTGATTTTATATTTTAAATAAACCTCTGTTCAAACAATGAGTGCCTGTGTGTTGAGCTGAGGCCTCCTTTTGAAGCCGTACCTGCTCTGTCTATGTAATTATGCACTCTCCTTCTATTGAATCTTGCCACTGTCACATAGCCCAGAATTTGGCCTGCGTCGAAGAGGGACGGGGCATGCAGATGGGGGATGGGGGGAGAGGGTATTGAGAGCACAGTCTCTCGTTAAGAGAGGGAAACATTTTCTCTTTTGAAAGCTCTATTTATAGATACAGTTTCCAGGATGTCTTGAGCTGTCCTTAATTTACAATGAAAGTAGGTCAAGAGTAGCAGTACACAGTCATGACCTACGCAGTTGTGGTGTTGTGTTGAGGCCTTGTGGACATAATTAAAAGACTGCACCACTCTTTCTGGATGTTTCGTTCTAGGTCTACAATAACCAATGTCAAGCTAGGCCCTCTGTAAGCATAACAGCAGGTTGTCATCACCTGAATCCGGATATTTCTCACTCTAAACCAGGCATGTTCCCCAGTTCATGGAAAACAAACAAGATTTGCACCGGACCTTTAGATGGTCCAGGATGTTGACCCGGAACCAGGGCTGGTAGAGAGCGATATCTCGATCAGAATAAGACCCCCCGCCCCCTTACCTCCCTCCCATACCCAATTCTCCTTCCTCAATCTTCGAATCCACATGTCAACAGAAAAGAAGTAAAGAAATAAAAATACGTCTTTAATTGTTTTAAGTCCCTTGACCTGCCAAGGCAAATGAAAACAGATCAAGAAAATTAAATATTTCGGCAACAGCAAGGCGCTCAAATCCTCCACGGTAATGGGCTCTGAACTCTCTCCCACTGTTACTGAGCTTAACAATTACGCGCCACCGAGAAAGGTCAAAGTTTCAATAAGGTATGAAAAACCTTTAAGGAAATTTGAACTGGTCAAAAACCGTTCTTTTACAATATTGCACTCAATAAACCTGTCTGAGTACTAATGTTCTGTCCATTTCATTTTCCTAATTCTTTAAAAAAAATCATCTGTTGATATGGATCATTGACAAGCCACATAAAAGGGAACACCAGAAAGTATCAGGGGAGTTCGACAAGTCTTTCTGTGGACGGAGCTTGTCACAAGCCACAGCTAAAGTTCACTGAAAGTGAAACCGAAGAATGAAAGGTTTGCATCTTTTCCTGTCTCATTTTTTGGGTTGTGACAGTTCAGTCTGAATTTTAAGGGAGCTCATCCAGAGAGATACACATTGCGGTAAGATAGAGACAAAAACAATTTGTTTCTTTCGCTTTTTGTTCACAATGCTTCTAGTTATGCGTTCTTCATATTTATGTAACCTAAGACTGATAAGGTCAAATCTTTCTGGTGCAAAAAAAAAAAAAATCACATAGAAGGGAAGTAAGAAAGAAAAGAGATTTTATCTGATTATCGAACAAGATCTAAAAGAGGCACAATAAGGAGAACACTGACGGAATAAGAATAGTTACCCCACCAAAGAGGGCCATCCCACTAGGTCCAGGCTGTTATGATTAAAAATAAAGTTTCGAACTCATAGCTACTTGTTCGGCGACTTCCCTTCATGCCATATCAAAACTGAATAAAATCGAGGAGAAAAACATATATAATTTTTCCCATATGCATGATTGGAAGCATTTATGTGTGAAATGGGTGAAAAATTGCTTTTAAAAAATCATGTATAGATATGAGGAAACTTATACTACAGTTTCTGTATCTGTGGACTGGACACCCGATGCAGAACATGTTGACCAACCTGTCCTTGTCAGATCCGACCCAGGAGATATGGACACACCATTTGTTGTTGAACTGTGTCAGTTTACGAAATGCACCAACAGCTTCACAGACAAGAAGCCAAAGCGTATCGACACAAACTCTTACAAAAAATGGAGTGTAAGCACTTGACAAAAAAAGGATCCAACAAAGTAAACGTAAGACAAAAATTTAAAATCTTGATATCATAAAGTTCGATAAAACTCAAACAATAGTCCAGGACATGAGGATATCATAAAGTCCGACAAAACTCAACAGTCGTCCACGACATGAGGATATCACAAACTTCGACAAAACTCAAACAATAGTCCAGGACATGAGGATATCATAAAGTCCGACAAAACTCAACCAGTCGTCCAGGACATGAGGATATCATAACAGATCTAATCTGCAGCTCACGATTAAGAGGAGTGACTTGGTAAATTTATTAATGTCAACTGGAGAAACGTAAGTTAATTAAAAGCATAAAAGTAAGATCGTTAGTTTCTAAAAAGGACTTACAATCCGTTGTAAGCTCAATTTGCAATTACTTATGAAGCTTCTTTTTAAATTTTGTGAAGGTTTTTCTTCTTTATGTAACCCTACCTAGCTGGGTGGATATTCCCTTAACTAACTTAGTCACTACTACATTAGGACCCACTGGTCTAGTTACCTATAGACGCTCAGTGCTTCTTCCCACTCTAAGTAATTGCAGGCCCTAACTGGTTATGGTAGCGTGCCTAGCAGCCGTGCAATACTACAGAGTTCACACTCTTGGGTCCTTGAGTATCAGTGGAGTACTAAGGCCACTGTTCCCTAACTAATACGAGTGGGTGTCGAGACTTGACAAGAATAGAATAGCTACACTCCAGACGAAGAAGAACACAAAAGAGAAGAAGTTAAAGTTACCACCTATAATATGTTTATTCCACGAATATTCAATTATTAATGACTTAAGGCAATTCTCAAAGAATAAAATACAAAATGCAAAGATGATCCCCAAGCAATTAAGCAACAGAGGGTACTAACAAGTGGTCAGAATGATAAGTGCCAAGCAGATACTCGAGATGTGCAGATATTATTCTAAGATCAGATACATAAACACAAAATGGCCAGAATACTAAGTAGGAGATACTAACAAAATGGTCAGAACAGAAGATACTAAGAACTAAACAAAATGCCCAATAAAAATGTCTAATACTAGATTCTAGATCTAGTCAAAATGGTTAGAATGATAATACCTAATAAAAATGCCTTAGACTAGTCAAAATAGAAATGATCCAAACAAAATGCCTAATAGTCAAAATAGAAATGATCCAAACAAAATGCCTACGGTAATGAAAATGCCTAATAGTCAAAATAGAAATGATCCAAACAAAATGCCTACGGTAATGAAAATGCCTAAGTAATAGTCAGTCAACGCCCGAGTCACGGTGATAATCACGTAGAATTAAAACAAATGATAATCCAACACAAGTTTCACAATAGTTCAATAATCTCCACAATAACTTCTCCCTAAATTTCCAACGATACTACTGGCACTTCCAACGTGGTCTCCAGATACTCCAAAAAGATACTGACAAGGAGTCTTTCCGAGCTCTACAATTTATAGTCCAAGCTCAGTCGGCAAGGCCCCCGGTCAAAGACTTCCCTGGTTTCCCAGTTCGTCCCTAGAACAAGGGCCAATGCCGACCGAGGAAAATCTACTCCGTCGAACGGCACAACCCGTTTCCCCAACTAAAACATCACCCGACCGAGATCATAGAATCTACGGAAGGCATCGTTACATCTACGAACTACATTTAGCATCTCCCGATCAAAGTATGTGGAAAGCCGACCGAAGAAAAGCTTCTCTGGCCAGCTGGACAGGAATAAAAGAACAAAGAAACTTCCGAATTATTGAAGAAAAAAAGAATAAACCGCTAGAGGGGCGGAGACTAGTCTCCCGCCATTAACTAAGTATACTAACAAGCTAGAAGCGCACGTGGCTCCACCCACAAGCTGATAATTAACACAATAAGATTCTAAAGACCTACCGCTGCGCCACAAATAAATAATTATACCAGCCTCCTTACACTCGCCCCACAAAAAATTGTTCGGCTCCGACGAACTGAACTTAACGTCAATACTTAACCCTAAGGTAAGGTCAACAGTACCACCAAAGTAAATAAACACAGCAAACTCTCCTACCGGGACACGATCATCATTGCGTTACGGAAACACTCACGCCACGAGATAGACGGCACTACTGATATAATAGAAAAGTTCAGAGGAACGGTGCGGCAGTACGGAACATAATGTAGGAGGCAGAAGGTAAAGGTGGGGTCAGTCGACTGTCCAGTCAATGATAAAAAATGAGGTCATCCCAAACGTCATTACTATAGATACTTAGGCCTATGCAAATTAAAACCGATACAAAAGATTTAGATCATGCAAAATATCATCATTATATAGTGTGAATAATTAGAACAAACTGAGCACAAGATTAAGTACAGTGCTAAATTACGCTTAACAAGTGTAGCATCCTCTCTCGATAGGAATATCTTATACCATATAAATCAATAGCAAGTAGGTTACACAGATTGGCATTATATATGTTACAACATGTGACACTATGGGCATGCAAAAGTCGAGACAAGAATAAATGGTATTTCATAATATAATTAGCACAGTCGAGGAATGGTTACTTGGCAACCCGACGCATAAAAAGGCATAAAATTGAACAACACTCCATAAGCCACACAGTGAACATGAAAAGGGCAAAAATAGAAAATTTACATTAGAATATATACGCATGGCTACAAATGATATTCAAAGAGTGCGTTACATAAAAACAGCAGGGCAAAAAGTTAAACACTGTAGACAAAATGCACAAAATTGTGGAAAGAACAAAATACAACACATAAGACGTGGAGCTCCAGAACGACACAGGCACATTAAAACATTCAACATTATAAGTCATCAGTGCTCAAAGCAATAGAAAAACAAGATGGTCAGCAATAAAGGGAAAAGAAATGGAAATGATCAGTAAATACCTTCCCTAGACATCGTCCTCCAGAGAGGATATTATTACCGAACTAGTACTCTGTAGATCTGATCCACGCAACACAGATTATGAATTATGATACTTATTAAATTCACAATCATTCTCAAGAGCTTCTCCCACATCTACTTAAACGAAAAATCCTTTTTCTCCAGTCACCATGTACAGTAGATAATTAAAGTCTATACTGAACATCAGGATACAATTATAGTTTTAGTACATGTACTTAAAAGAAACACCTCAAGAGATAAAGCAGGTATACAGTATAGTGCGTCGGGATAATCATGCAGCTGCCAGAGCGGACCTAAGAAAAATCTCATCGAGTCTCAGACTCGGTTTCTACATCAACCCTACTATTGCATGGGATAGGGTTCGAATCTCTCCCAAAACCATTCTTTACTCGCCTTTTACGATCTGGTGAAATGGGCAAACCAGTGATCCTATTCTGAGCTCCCCGCTCCGACTAGCAGGCCCCGGGATCACACGGGTGTAGGCTTACTAACATAAATCACATGCGATTACTCCCTCATCCCTCAACTAAAAAATGTAAAATAATACATTGTTAATCAGTACAACTGTTAATTAAAAACATAGTTGCACATCGCAAGGTCCTAGGTAACACATAAATTCATAAACCATCATATTCAGTTTAAATCGCAACGTGAAGAACAACAAACGAGCAGTTATCAGTATTGTAGGCAGGATAAAAAAAGTGGAAAAAAACAATGAAAAATAAATGCAAGAAAATCATAAGAGAAAACAACCAAGTCAAGACCGTTACAAAGTGTTCTTGATGTTAAAATTAATAGGTCCCTGTGTTCCAACACATAGTTTTTAATCCATAAGCGTAACACTATAGGTAATCCGATGGCACGTGCAGCGCCTCAGTCATTTAAGCGTGTTAGTCATATGAAATTCATAATGGTCTTCACTCATACACTGACAGTAACACTGTCATAGTCCTCCAGGCTCCAGTCCATAGTCCATTAAACAGTACAGTACAGTCCAGTACTAGATCTAGATCTAGATCTAGTAAAAACCAAAGCGGTCTGGTCCGCGGCACATCTGCCTTGATTCACGAAGGGGCTGCTGCTCGTCGGGTAGCACAGGTAATGAGGCGTCCTTACGCTGGTGGGTCAGCGCAGATGGACCAACCAGCGGCCTGAGCTCACGGAAGGTCACTTTACTTTGATGCTGACCGCGGCCGCGATGATTCGTGACTATAGGGCCTCCAGCTACACAGGAAGTAGTAGCTGATCCAGAATCAGATGTTTGGTTCTGAGTAACATCTGTGGCGTGTCTTTTACGATGGTTGTCCTCACGGCGACCAATATCAGGGCGGGGCATGGACTCCCTTGGTTGGTCATAAGATACTCCCGACCGTGGTTGTCTTGGCTGATAGTCTTGATCACGCTGAAGGAATCGGCGACCACTACAAAGATTCCTACTGCCACCACCAGGTCTGACGGAAGACTGATAATCCTCGACACCAACACATCGATTGTTTCGTCTCTGTCGATTGTCAACAAGTCTGCTCGCATGATGACGGGGATTCAGTTCATCTATGTTTGCAGCATATCTGCTACCTACAACATTCGCGCCACGTGGTCCGGTCACATTAATTGCCATAACTCCCTTTCTACCTTTAACAACATTAAACTCTACCCTCTCTCCATCACCAAGACTTCTAAGATATTTCCTGGGATTGTTTCTCACTATGGACGAATGGTGGGCAAAAATGTCCTCCCTGGTGCCATCATGGGTAATAAATCCAAAGCCCCGTTTGACGTTGAACCACTTTACCGTTCCTGTAACTCTGGAACCGATTACTTTCCTGTCACTTCTTCCTTCGTCATAGTCAGTAGAAATACCCCTGGAATGGGCTTGACCTCCTGGTGTCACTCCTTTCGTAACACGTCGCTCATAGCCTCCACAGGAGGCGGGGCTTACACTAAAGTCCGAGTTCGACTCTTGGGCGCAAACTCTGGCAAAATGGCCTTGTCTACCACATCTGAAGCAGACACCGCCTGTCACACGTTGGTTCCACCCCGCAGATGAAAGCGTACTCTGGTTATGTCGGTGAGCGGGGGGCAGCGGCCTATCTTCACCGTAGCGAGACTGGCTAATCCTGTGATGTTCCTGCTCGATTAGGAGGCCTGTAAGTTGAGCCACTTGCTTGGTCAGAAGCTCGACCGCCTCATTGTAGTCATTCCTCTCTTCTGACCTTAACGCGGTGACCTGACGTAAGTCTGCTTTCGCCTCTTCCCCCTCACTGTCAGTGTCGTCATCCTCCATCCTTTCTGCTTGGAGGCGTACTTCAATGAAAGTAGAATTTGGCGACGAGGTGAGATGGTCCCGTAGATTCCGCCTGTCTGTCTCTCAAATTTTCAATAAAAGTATCACGCAGCTCGTCCATTTTGCACAGATCCATCCCACTGTCTCGTTGTCGGTTGATCACCGCATCAAAGGCATCTTTTAGCCTGTGTGAGAATGCACGGACCGTCTCGTCCTTCCTTTGCTTAATGTTATAAAATACCCTCCGTAGGGCAGGAACGGTTCTTTTCTCACCGTAACATTTCCTTAAAATGTCTAAAATCTGTTGAGAAGTGGCTGATTTTCCTTCAAGGTGACAATCTATCTCACTCTCTACCTCTTCTCCGATCTTCTCATATAAGAACGAAATCTTTTCCTTTTCTGTATCGAGGTGTAGGAATTCCCACGCTCTTTCCATGCGAGCGAGGAATCTGGTTGTCTCCCCAACTCCGCCATTCCCGTAAAACTTAGCCAGCGATACTTCTCTTGGCGCGCAGATGACCATCTTCGGGGCTGGCTGACCACTAGGCATTGCAAAAAGACTAGGAGACAAGGAGCAAAAGGGACGAGATTGGTGTTCCAAGACAGGAAAGACAACTAAATAGGGAAAGACTTGAACTTCGACACCACTCTAGGGATATACTCAAAATATCCCACCGCTGCCACCAAATGTAACCCTACCTAGCTGGGTGGATATTCCCTTAACTAACTTAGTCACTACTACAATAGGACCCACTGGTCTAGTTACCTATAGAAGCTCAGTGCTTCTTCCTACTCTAAGTAACTGCAGGCCCTAACTGGTTATGGTAGCGTGCCTAGCAGCCGTGCAATACTACAGAGTTCACACTCTTGGGTCCTTGAGTATCAGTGGAGTACTAAGGCCACTGTTCCCTAACTAATACGAGTGGGTGTCGAGACTTGACAAGAATAGAATAGCTACACTCCAGACGAAGAAGAACACAAAAGAGAAGAAGTTAAAGTTACCACCTATAATATGTTTATTCCACGAATATTCAATTATTAATGACTTAAGGCAATTCTCAAAGAATAAAATACAAAATGCAAAGATGATCCCCAAGCAATTAAGCAACAGAGGGTACTAACAAATGGTCAGAATGATAAGTGCCAAGCAGATACTCGAGATGTGCAGATATTATTCTAAGATCAGATACATAAACACAAAATGGCCAGAATACTAAGTAGGAGATACTAACAAAATGGTCAGAACAGAAGATACTAAGAACTAAACAAAATGCCCAATAAAAATGTCTAATACTAGATTCTAGATCTAGTCAAAATGGTTAGAATGATAATACCTAATAAAAATGCCTTAGACTAGTCAAAATAGAAATGATCCAAACAAAATGCCTAATAGTCAAAATAGAAATGATCCAAACAAAATGCCTACGGTAATGAAAATGCCTAATAGTCAAAATAGAAATGATCCAAACAAAATGCCTACGGTAATGAAAATGCCTAATAGTCAGCCAACGCCCGAGTCACGGTGATAATCACGTAGAATTAAAACAAATGATAATCCAACACAAGTTTCACAATAGTTCAATAATCTCCACAATAACTTCTCCCTAAATTTCCAACGATACTACTGGCACTTCCAACGTGGTCTCCAGATACTCCAAAAAGATACTGACAAGGAGTCTTTCCGAGCTCTACAATTTATAGCCCAAGCTCAGTCGGCAAGGTCCCCGGTCAAAGACTTCCCTGGTTTCCCAGTTCGTCCCTAGAACGAGGGCCAATGCCGACCGAGGAAAATCTACTTCGTCGAACGGCACAACCCGTTTCCCCAACTAAAACATCACCCGACCGAGATCATAGAATCTACGGAAGGCATCGTTACATCTACGAACTACATTTAGCATCTCCCGATCAAAGTATGTGGAAAGCCGACCGAAGAAAAGCTTCTCTGGCCAGCTGGACAGGAATAAAAGAACAAAGAAACTTCCGAATTATTGAAGAAAAAAAGAATAAACCGCTAGAGGGGCGGAGACTAGTCTCCCGCCATTAACTAAGTATACTAACAAGCTAGAAGCGCACGTGGCTCCACCCACAAGCTGATAATTAACACAATAAGATTCTAAAGACCTACCGCTGCGCCACAAATAAATAATTATACCAGCCTCCTTACACTTATAACTAACAATTGAAAAAAAATTATTTTGGGCTACAATGCCTTAGTCTAGATTTAGATATAAAATTAAGCTCATGTTCAGAAAGCTGGAGCAGTAACGTACTCTGGAGAAAAATTTAGACGTCCTTAAATGCTGTTAAACCCAATTAAATTTAGATTGCACGGTACCTAGAAATAGAAGTACCTAGACTCAAGCTGCACTGATAAACGTTTCATGTTTTTTTAAAATAATCTGCATCTAGTTTAGGCCTCGATTTAGGTCTACCATTTCGGAAAACCTTACCTTTAGGTTCTAGAAGTTTTGTTAAGATTTGGGGAGAAAAGTGAGCAATATTATAGTTATATCCGTTGTATTAGTGAATTATTGATATTCGGAAAAAAAAATGTTTTCCAAAGGGAATCTGAAATCGGTATAGTAAACACATACACACACGCACACATTCACACATACATTAAAACTCTTGGTTAGGTAATACTTTTTGCTTGGGCAACAATGCAGACATATCACACAGTTCTAATCCATCTGTCGTTACTAGCCTGGATTATCTGTATTCAAACCATGGACAGTTTTCTCTCAGTTTGAATCCCCAGTTTACGGCTATGCACGAAAGATTTAGTAGAAGAATCTCTAGAACATGTGCTTCCCTTGTGATAGGGAGACTAAAATATTGATTGAAGTGAATTTTGGCGTGAAATTCTTGTTATTGTAGAAATGTGAATGGCTCTATCTTGAAGTTTTAAAGATATTAATAGAAGTGAGTTTTGGCGTGAAATTCTTGTTATTGTAGAAATGTGAATGGCTCTATCTTGAAATGTTATAAAATATGTAGGATTCTAGCCTCTTGTTTATCTATCATTTTATGTATAAAATCTTCAGTTATCTGCCACATCTTCATCAACCAAGACCAGTTCTCTGGAGCTGTGATCTGATAATCTCATCGATCAACGACTGGAGTTTCCAGCAAACACAAGCCGCGATATTAGAACTTTGGAAAAGTTTAGAGCTAAATTCTTTCCTCTGCCATTTCCTCCTTCCCCCGCCGACACAAACACGCCTGTATTTACTCTCCGCAATTTTTTAATCTCTCTCTCTCTCTCTCTCTCTCTCTCTCTCTCTCTCTCTCTCTCTCTCTCTCTCTCTCTCTCTCTCTCTCTGTCTGTCTCTCTCTCTCTCTCTGTCTGTCTGTCTGTCTCTCTCTCTCTCTCTCTCTGTCTGTCTGTCTGTCTGTCTCTCTCTCTCTCTCTCTCTCTCTCTCTCTCTCTCTCTTAGAAAGCTGGAGCAGTTACGTACTCTGGAGGAAATTTTAGACGTCCTTAAATGCTGTTAAACCCAATCTCTCTCTCTCTCTCTCTCTCTCTCTCTCTCTCTCTCTCTCTCTCTCTCTCTCTCTCTCTCTCTCTCTCTCTCTCTCTCTCTCCGCCGGTGACACTCAGTTTGTGACCCAATGTGAAACATCCGGGTTTTCTCCGACCCAGAAAAGTATGGCTTGCCGGAACCAAGAGCTCGCACTGATATGATTTACAATGCATCGTTGACCTCAATAAGTCAGGTGTTGGGATAAGCCAACTCAGCCAGATTCTTCCTGGTCATGGTTCATTCACAGGTGAAGCTTTTTTTTTTCGCGGGGATCAAATCAACGTTTTACCTTTCAACAGAAATGGTTTGGCCTTCGGGTTTGAATTTGAAGTTTGAATATAACTTGATCAGTGAAAGATAATAGTGCTTTCTCGTTACCATGGTTATTTCATCGCCAATTTGTTTTTCCTTATCTTAACCACACAGATGTTACTGACATCATTTCGCGTTTTCTACGTCATTAAAATGGTCTCTATTAATATCATAATATTGGGAGGTTCACAGTAAAGCCTGCCTTTGGGACGTAAATGTGCCCAATGTCACAACAGCTCCAAGCGATCAATACTTGTTTATGATCTACAAATCGCTTAGCCCGACGAACGCAAACTATATACTGTTGGCTTAGGCTCTGGTTTCGGTGAGAGGAACCCTCTCAGATGAGATCCAATGTAACTTCAGCACAACTCAGCTAGGGTTTGAACTTCCTTATTGACGAATCAAAGCCTTTTCCGACTAAGCCAACTCGCTACACCATCTTGTGCAGAGTTAAAAGTGTGTACAACTTTATGAGCTGAGGGTGGTAAACGCAATCTCAAGTAAAATCTACTGTTTTCATACAGTTTAAGACTTTCCCCCCTGCTCCTAAACCATAAACAGATCTGAAAGTTGCTGAAATTCCGTGCTGCGCTATGTTTGGATCTCGTCCATCACACAAGAACAGGTTTTGGTCCAACCAGCTGCTCTGCAGTCCTGTACAGCTTTCATCTACCCGATGTAGACATCATAATCATTATGATCTTCATCATAACAATAATCAACATATTTCTCTCTCTCTCTCTCTCTCTCTCTCTCTCTCTCTCTCTCTCTCTCTCTCTCTCTCTCTCTCTCTCTCTCTCTCTCTCTCCTCTCTCTGTCTCTGTCTCAGTCTCTGTCTCCCCCCCCCCCCTCTCTCTCTCTCTCTTTTTTTTTTTTACCTGTGACTAGTGTGAGGCTTATATTATTGTCGAGAATAAAACTGAACGTACCATAGAATATTTCTCGCGAGATCTGATTAGAAACAAGATAGCAGAGCCCGACTCTCTTGGTGGAAGCTAAACACCCTAACTGAACTTCTTGTCGCCTTCTTTATGCTGAACACCGCAGAAGAGAAGGCTGCTGGTCATACACGAAATGTTTCAAGTTTCATTCCATTCTCACTGTACTTCAATCTAAACTGAAATGGATCGATATAATATCTAATATATCGATTACTTTTAGAGCTATTCGACCTCACAAGCCCTCTTGGGTTCTGAGCAAACTTCAACCACATACTGAAAGCATTCAGTCAATCTCCGTTTCACAGCCTACAGCCAGCGCAGTGAGTTTCCAAACAGGTGTTTTTTGTTTTTTTTTTATCTTCGCTCAACGAGCAAACCGATAGAAGTATTCCCACGATAATGTAATAGTACCCCGTTACGTTCCTATAAATTATATAGTAATACAGCCTTCATCCAGACCACATACCGGTGAAGAGACCACTAGATCAAAACTGAGATCTGGTTGTGTTTCGAATCAGCTTCTCCTCCCCCCCCCCCCTCACCCCAAAAAAACAAAAAAAAAAAACAAAAAACGAAAACAAAACAAAGAAAACAAAACAAAAACGCGCAGTATTGACCACGATCGACTATGAGCAGAGAACGTGAGGCCTAAACCTCATTCAGCGACTGCAGGGGTTTCGAACTCTGCAGATAGATGTGTTATGAGGAAAGCTTTACTACACGACAAAGCGCCGCCTCTCATGTCGCAGCGTCACCGTGTAAGCTGTTTTGTGTGCTCGTATCTTGGAATGTCAAGTACCCAGAAACTCTTGAGATCTGTCACCTACTTACACGATGACATTTAACTGTTACCCCCACATAGCAGGCTGAGTCGTACATCGGGCCCCCGCGGTTCTTATCGGTTCTTCTCAATGACCCGAGCTGTGGCCAAGAATCCGGGTTGAGATTTGGGTTAGCAGAAGAAGACGAATAAAACTCATTCACCAATAAAGGCAGGGTGAGACCATAGTGTCCCTGGCGAACAAGCTTGGGGTCTGAGCTTCGCAGCTATTTCCTGCCGGTTGCAGGCCGGAACTATTCATAGACGTGTCATAAATTGCTTTTTTTTTTTTTTTTTTTTTTTTAATCCTTTAGAAATCGTTGCCCATTACCGAATAAATGAATAAACGGAACAAGATTGAACATGGTTGAGTGAATAAATCAATTAATTAATTAATAAAAAAGGATTGGACATGTTTGAAGTAATGAATAAATGAACAAATCAATACAAAATGTCAAAATGACTCAATTTTTATAAAATATCTTCCCGCCCCTTCTCCTCTCCACAAGCGAACACACAGTCTCTCGCTCTCTCTGTGTCCTTCACTCTCTCTCTTTCTCCTTCTCTCTCTCTCTCTCTCTTTCTCTCTCTCTGTCTATCTCTAATTCACTCTTCTGTCATGCCATGTTCTCTCCACACACACCATATTGGTTGTTACACCCGTCATACGATCTTTTGATTTGATGATCTGAGTTAAGCTTTCCATATATGGAGTGCTCTCTACCAATCCCAAGGGTGGGACCTCATCTAAATTTACAATAACCCGAGGGCTATTGACGTCACCACAATTAGGCTAATTATATGTATCACTAGCTTTCTTTTAGTTCTATATTGATCTCCACTTGTTTCCTTTGAACTAGATAAAGTCAATTTGAATTACCATTTTAGACAGGATTCTTCTGATTTATCTAGACAGCACAGATCTAAATTCTAAACACGACGCACCATGCTACTGACTGAATATCAATCTAGATGAGTAATCAATATTTTATTAAACTAACATCATTATCAAAGTATGTCGAAAATTCTTTTCCACTATTTTCTTATAATTAGAATCTACACCCCACCACTGTCCTTATTCCATACATTCAGTGATAAACTTTGACTCAAGCGATTCAGCAGAGCTATTTTCTACTTTACATTGGGCTATGAAAGTCACACCTTTATAGGAAACGTGTTCATAATTGTTCTTTATCCATCCAAATCCTAAAATAGAAGTTTAAAAAATACCCCAATATTTTTATCTTATCTTTAACATTATTTCTGAACCAGCTGCAGGTGGGCGGGCACCTAGAGATAAAACAATTGACGTCAAGCCAAGTCACGACTGCGGTGTCAGGCGAGAAAACGCGGGATCTTGGTCTGATATTGTTTCTGGAATTTCCGTTTCAGTTTCAGTAAACCAGAAATACGGTTTTTTTTTGTTTGTTTGTTTTTTGTTTTTTTTTAGTTTAGTGACATGTCGGAGAAATTCGGGTCAGGCTGGTTCAGAAATTTTCATCACCTTTATCATGATGTCTCTCTGACCGGACAAGATAGCATCAGTCATGCTTCACTACCTACATATGAAATAAAGGATTATCTTTTTTTGTTCTATACTCTACAACTATCATTATAATTATCATCATCATCATCTTATCTACTTTATCATTATTATTATCATCATCATCATCATCATCATCATCATCATCATTATCATCCTCATCCTCTTCATCATCACATCATCATCATCATCACCATCAGTATAGACTACAGCAGCTAACTGTGGACAGGAGAGGAGAAGGCTTCCTCCTGAGGGTGTTTATCACGTCAGCCGAGATCACTGACGTCACCTGACACAAACAACACGTGCTGCGGGGCCTGGCCTGGCTTATCACGCCATTTTGTCACGGTCAAGGCCGAATGAAGATATTGTTCGAGATAGAATCCACAATGTTAGTCGATAAACAGGAGATAGAATCTTGATAAGACCTGTGACAAGACCGGTCTGTCTGCGAGAGAGAAGATTGAAAGTCTTCATACAAGACCGGTCTGTCTGCGAGAGAGAAGATTGAAAGTCTTCATACAAGACCGGTCTGTCTGCGAGAGAGAAGATTGAAAGTCTTCATGACAAGACCGGTCTGTCTGCGAGAGAGAGAGAGAGAGAGAGAGAGAGAGAGAGAGAGAGAGAGAGTCTTCATGACAAGACCGGTCTGTCTGTGAGAGAGAGAGAAAGAGAGAGAGTCTTCATGAAAAGACCGGTCTGTCTGTGTGTGTGTGTGAGAGAGAGAGAAAGAGAGAGAGAGAGAGAGAAGATTGAAAGTCTTCATGACAACCCGGTCTGTCTGTGAGAGAGAGAGAGAGAGAGAGAGAGAGAGTATTGAAAGTCTTCATGACAAGACCGGTCTGTCTGTAAGAGAGAGAGAGAGAGAGAGAGAGAGAGAGAGAGAGAGAGAGAGAGAGAGAGGGAGAGAGAAGATTGAAAGTCTTCATGACAAGACCGGTCTGTCTGTGAGAGAGAGAGAGAGAGAGAGAGAGAGAGAGAGAGAGAGAGAGAGGGAGAGAGAAGATTGAAAGTCTTCATGACAAGACCGGTCTGTCTGTGAGAGAGAGAGAGAGAGAGAGAGAGAGAGAGAGAGAGTCTTCATGACAAGACCGGTCTGTCTGCGAGAGAGAAGATTGAAAGTCTTCATAACAAGACCGGTCTGTCTGCGAGAGAGAGAGAGAGAGAGAGAGAGAGAGAGAGAGAGAGAGAGAGAGAGAAGATTGAAAGTCTTCATGACAAGACCGGTCTGTCTGCGAGAGAGAGAGAGAGAGAGAGAGAGAGAGTCTTCATGACAAGACCGGTCTGTCTGCGAGAGAGAGAGAGAGAGAGTCTTCATGACAAGACCGGTCTGTCAGCGAGAGAGAGAGTGAGAGAGAGAGAGAGAGAGAGAGAGAGAGTCTTCATGACAAGACCGGTCTGTCAGCGAGAGAGAGAGAGAGAG
>JAWDGP010002931.1:60000-100000 GCA_033675545.1 Elysia crispata | reverse complement strand
AGAGAGAGAGAGAGAGAGAGAGAGAGAGAGTCTTCATGACAAGACCGGTCTGTCTGCGAGAGAGAGAGAGAGAGAGAGAGAGAGAGAGTCTTCATGACAAGACCGGTCTGTCTGCGAGAGAGAGAGAGAGAGAGAGAGAGAGTCTTCATGACAAGACCGGTCTGTCAGCGAGAGAGAGAGGGAGAGAGAGAGAGAGAGAGAGAGAGTCTTCATGACAAGACCGGTCTTTCACCGAGAGAGATAGAGAGAGAGAGAGTCTTCATGACAAGACCGGTCTGTCTGCGAGAGAGAGAGAGAGAGAGAGAGAGAGAGAGAGTCTTCATGACAAGACCGGTCTGTCTGCGAGAGAGAGAGAGAGAGAGAGAGTCTTCATTACAAGACAGGTCTGTCTGCGAGAGAGAGAGAGAGAGTCTTCATGACAAGACCGGTCTGTCTGCGAGAGAGAGAGAGAGAAGATTGAAAGTCTTCATGACAAGACCGGTCTGTCTGCGAGAGAGAGAGAGAGAGAGAGAGAGAGAGAGAGTCTTCATGACAAGACCGGTCTGTCTGCGAGAGAGAGAAAGAGAGAGAGAGAGAGAGAGTCTTCATGACAAGACCGGTCTGTCTGTGAGAGAGAGAGAGAGAGAGAGAGAGAGAGTCTTCATGACAAGACCGGTCTGTCTGCGAGAGAGAGAGAGAGAGAGAGAGAGAGAAGATTGAAAGTCTTCATAACAAGACCGGTCTGTCTGTGAGAGAGAGAGAGAGAGAGAGAGAGAGAGTCTTCATAACAAGACCGGTCTGTCTGCGAGAGAGAGAGAGAGAGAGAGAGAGAGTCTTCATGACAAGACCGGTCTGTCTGCGAGAGAGAGAGAGAGTATTGAAAGTCTTCATGACAAGACCGGTCTGTCTGTGAGAGAGAGAGAGAGAGAGAGAGAGAGAGAGAGAGAGTCTTCATAACAAGACCGGTCTGTCTGCGAGAGAGAGAGAGAGAGAGAGAGAGAGAGAGAGAGTCGTCATGACAAGACCGGTCTGACTGCGAGAGAGAAGATTGAAAGTCTTCATGACAAGAACATTCTGTTTGCGACAGAGAAGATTGAAAGTCTTCATGACAAGACCGGTCTGTCTGCGAGAGAGAGAGAGAGAGAGAGAGAGAGAGAGAGAGAGAGAGAGAGAGAGAGAAGATTGAAAGTCTTCATGACAAGACCGGTCTGTCTGCGAGAGAGAGAGAGAGAGAGAGAGAGAAGATTGAAAGTCTTCATGACAAGACCGGTCTGACTGCGAGAGAGAGAGAGAGAGAGAGAGAGAGAGAGAGAGAAGATTGAAAGTCTTCATGACAAGACCGGTCTGTCTGCGAGAGAGAAGATTGAAAGTCTTCATGACAAGACCGGTCTGTCTGAGAGAGAGAGAGAGAGAGATATAAGATTGAAAGTCTTCATGACAAGACCGGTCTTTCTGTGAGAGAGAGAGAGAGAGAGAGAGAGAGAGAGAGAAGATTGAAAGTCTTCATGACAAGACCGGTCTGTCTGTGAGAGAGAGAGAGAGAGAGAGAGAGAGAGAGAGAGAGAGTCTTCATGACAAGACCGGTCTGTCTGCGAGAGAGAAGATTGAAAGTCTTCATAACAAGACCGGTCTGTCTGCGAGAGAGAGAGAGAGAGAGAGAGAGAGAGAGAGAGAAGATTGAAAGTCTTCATGACAAGACCGGTCTGTCTGCGAGAGAGAGAGAGAGAGAGAGAGAGAGAGAGAGTCTTCATGACAAGACCGGTCTGTCTGCGAGAGAGAAGATTGACATGACAGACCGGTCTGTCTGCGAGAGAGAGAGAGAGAGAGAGAGAGAGAGAAGATTGAAAGTCTTCATGACAAGACCGGTCTGTCTGCGAGAGAGAGAGAGAGAGAGAGAGAGAGAGAAGATTGAAAGTCTTCATGACAAGACCGGTCTGTCTGTGAGAGAGAGAGAGAGAGAGAGAGAGAGAGAGAGAGAGAGAGAGTCTTCATGACAAGACCGGTCTGTCTGCGAGAGAGAAGATTGAAAGTCTTCATGACAAGACCGGTCTGTCTGCGAGAGAGAGAGAGAGAGAGAGAGAGAGAGAAGATTGAAAGTCTTCATGACAAGACCGGTCTGTCTGCGAGAGAGAGAGAGAGAGAGAGAGAGAGAGAGAGAGAGAGAGAGAGAGAGAGAGAGAGAGAAGATTGAAAGTCTTCATGACAAGACCGGTCTGTCTGCGAGAGAGAGAGAGAGAGAGAGAGAGAGAGAGAGAAGATTGAAAGTCTTCATGACAAGACCGGTCTTTCTGTGAGAGAGAGAGAGAGAGAGAGAGAGAGAGAGAGAAGATTGAAAGTCTTCATGACAAGACCGGTCTGTCTGTGAGAGAGAGAGAGAGAGAGAAGATTGAAAGTCTTCATGACAAGACCGGTCTGTCTGCGAGAGAGAGAGAGAGAGAGAGAGAGAGAGAGAGAGAGAGAGAGTCTTCATGACAAGACCGGTCTGTCTGCGAGAGAGAGAGAGAGAGAGAGAGAGAGAGAGAGAGAGAGTCTTCATGACAAGACCGGTCTGTCTGCGAGAGAGAGAGAGAGAGAGAGAGAGAGAGAGAGAGAGAGAGAGAGAGAGAGAAGATTGAAAGTCTTCATGACAAGACCGGTCTGTCTGTGAGAGAGAGAGAGAGAGAGAGAGTCTTCATGACAAGACCGGTCTGTCTGCGAGAGAGAAGATTGAAAGTCTTCATGACAAGACCGGTCTGTCTGCGAGAGAGAGAGAGAGAGAGAGAGAGAGAGAGAGAAGATTGAAAGTCTTCATGACAAGACCGGTCTGACTGCGAGAGAGAGAGAGAGAGAGAGAGAGAGAGAGAAGATTGAAAGTCTTCATGACAAGACCGGTCTGTCTGCGAGAGAGAGAGAGAGAGAGAGAGAGAGAGAGATAGAGAGAGAGTCTTCATGACAATACCGGTCTGTCTGCAAGAGAGAGAGAGAGAGAGAGAGATAAAGAGATTGAAAGTCTTCATGACAAAACCGGTCTGTCTGCGAGAGAGAGAGATTGAAAGTCTTCATGACAAGAGAGAGAGAGAGAGAGAGAGAGAGAGAGAGAGAGAGAGAGAGAGAGAGAGAGTCTTCATGACAAGACCGGTCTGTCTGCGAGAGAGAAGATTGAAAGTCTTCATAACAAGACCGGTCTGTCTGCGAGAGAGAGAGAGAGAGAGAGAGAGAGAGAGAGAGAGTCTTCATGACAAGACCGGTCTGTCTGCGAGAGAGAAGATTGAAAGTCTTCATGACAAGACCGGTCTGTCTGCGAGAGAGAGAGAGTCTTCATGACAAGACCGGTCTGTCTGCGAGAGAGAAGATTGAAAGTCTTCATGACAAGACCGTTCTGTGTGCGAGAGAGAGAGAGAGAGAGAGAGAGAGAGAGAGAAAGAAGATTGAAAGTCTTCATGACAAGACCGGTCTGTCTGCGAGAGAGAGAGAGAGAGAGAGAGAGAGAGAGAGAGAGAGAAGATTGAAAGTCTTCATGACAAGACCGGTCTGACTGCGAGAGAGAGAGAGAGAGAGAGAGAGAGAGAAGATTGAAAGTCTTCATGACAAGACCGGTCTGTCTGCGAGAGAGAGAGAGAGAGAGAGAGAGAGAGAGAGAGAAGATTGAAAGTCTTCATGACAAGACCGGTCTGACTGCGAGAGAGAGAGAGAGAGAGAGAGAGAGAGAGAGAGAGAGAAGATTGAAAGTCTTCATGACAAGACCGGTCTATCTGCGAGAGAGAAGATTGAAAGTCTTCATGACAAGACCGGTCTGTCTGACAGAGAGAGAGAGAGAGAGAGAGAGAGAGAGAGAGAGAGAGAAGATTGAAAGTCTTCATGACAAGACCGGTCTTTCTGTGAGAGAGAGAGAGAGAGAGAGAGAGAGAGAGAGAGAAGATTGAAAGTCTTCATGACAAGACCGGTCTGTCTGTGAGAGAGAGAGAGAGAGAGAGAGAGAGAGAGAGAGTCTTCATGACAAGACCGGTCTGTCTGCGAGAGAGAAGATTGAAAGTCTTCATAACAAGACCGGTCTGTCTGCGAGAGAGAGAGAGAGAGAGAGAGAGAGAGAGTCTTCATGACAAGACCGGTCTGTCTGCGAGAGAGAAGATTGAAAGTCTTCATGACAAGACCGGTCTGTCTGCGAGAGAGAGAGAGAGAGAGAGAGAGAGAGAGAGAGAGAGAGTCTTCATGACAAGACCGGTCTGTCTGCGAGAGAGAAGATTGAAAGTCTTCATGACAAGACCGTTCTGTGTGCGAGAGAGAGAGAGAGAGAGAGAGAGAAAGAAGATTGAAAGTCTTCATGACAAGACCGGTCTGTCTGCGAGAGAGAGAGAGAGAGAGAGAGAGAGAGAGAGAGAGAGTCTTCATGACAAGACCGGTCTGTCTGCGAGAGAGAAGATTGAAAGTTTTCATAACAAGAACATTCTGTTTGCGACAGAGAAGATCGAAAGTCTTCATAACAAGACCGGTTTGTCTGCGAGAGAGAGAGAGAGAGAGAAGATTGAAAGTCTTCATGACAAGACCGGTCTGTCTGCGAGAGAGAGAGAGAGAGAGAGAGAGTCTTCATGACAAGACCGGTCTGTCTGCGAGAGAGAGAGAGAGAGAGAGAGAGAGAGAGAGTCTTCATGACAAGACCAGTCTGTCTGTGAGAGAGAGAGAGAGAGAGAGAGAGAGAGAGAGAGAGAGTCTTCATGACAAGACCGGTCCGTCTGCGAGAGAGAAGATTGAAAGTCTTCATAACAAGACCGGTCTGTCTGCGAGAGAGAGAGAGAGAGAGAGAGAGAGAGAGAGAGAGAGAGAGAGAGAGAGAGAAGATTGAAAGTCTTCATAACAAGACCGGTCTGTCTGTGAGAGAGAGAGAGAGAGAGAGAGAGTCTTCATAACAAGACCGGTCTGTCTGCGAGAGAGAGAGAGAGAGAGAGTCTTCATGACAAGACCGGTCTGTCTGCGAGAGAGAGAGAGAGAGAGTCTTCATGACAAGACCGGTCTGACTGCGAGAGAGAAGATTGAAAGTCTTCATGACAAGAACATTCTGTTTGCGACAGAGAAGATTGAAAGTCTTCATGACAAGACCGGTCTGTCTGCGAGAGAGAGAGAGAGAGAGAGAGAGAGAGAGAGAGAGAGAGAAGATTGAAAGTCTTCATGACAAGACCGGTCTGTCTGCGAGAGAGAGAGAGAGAGAGAGAGAGAGAGTCTTCATGACAAGACCGGTCTGTCTGCGAGAGAGAAGATTGAAAGTCTTCATGACAAGACCGGTCTGTCTGCGAGAGAGAGAGAGAGAGAGAGAGAGAGAGAGTCTTCATGACAAGACCGGTCTGTCTGCGAGAGAGAAGATTGAAAGTCTTCATGACAAGACCGTTCTGTGTGCGAGAGAGAGAGAGAGAGAGAGAGAGAGAGAGAGAGAGAGAGAGAGAGAAGATTGAAAGTCTTCATGACAAGACCGGTCTGTCTGCGAGAGAGAGAGAGAGAGAGAGAGAGAGAGAGAGAGAGAGAGAGAAGATTGAAAGTCTTCATGACAAGACCGGTCTGACTGCGAGAGAGAGAGAGAGAGAGAGAAGATTGAAAGTCTTCATGACAAGACCGGTCTGTCTGCGAGAGAGAGAGAGAGAGAGAGAGAGAGAGAGAAGATTGAAAGTCTTCATGACAAGACCGGTCTGACTGCGAGAGAGAGAGAGAGAGAGAGAGAGAAGATTGAAAGTCTTCATGACAAGACCGGTCTGACTGCGAGAGAGAGAGAGAGAGAGAAGATTGAAAGTCTTCATGACAAGACCGGTCTGTCTGCGAGAGAGAGAGAGAGAGAGAGAGAGAGAGAGAGAGAGAGAAGATTGAAAGTCTTCATGACAAGACCGGTCTGACTGCGAGAGAGAGAGAGAGAGAGAGAGAGAGAGAGAGAGAGAAGATTGAAAGTCTTCATGACAAGACCGGTCTGTCTGCGAGAGAGAAGATTGAAAGTCTTCATGACAAGACCGGTCTGTCTGAGAGAGAGAGAGAGAGAGAGAGAGAGAGAAGATTGAAAGTCTTCATGACAAGACCGGTCTTTCTGTGAGAGAGAGAGAGAGAGAGAGAGAGAGAGAGAGAAGATTGAAAGTCTTCATGACAAGACCGGTCTGTCTGTGAGAGAGAGAGAGAGAGAGAGAGAGAGAGAGAGAGAGAGAGTCTTCATGACAAGACCGGTCTGTCTGCGAGAGAGAAGATTGAAAGTCTTCATAACAAGACCGGTCTGTCTGCGAGAGAGAGAGAGAGAGAGAGAGAGAGTCTTCATGACAAGACCGGTCTGTCTGCGAGAGAGAAGATTGAAAGTCTTCATGACAAGACCGGTCTGTCTGCGAGAGAGAGAGAGAGAGAGAGAGAGAGAGAGAGTCTTCATGACAAGACCGGTCTGTCTGCGAGAGAGAAGATTGAAAGTCTTCATGACAAGACCGTTCTGTGTGCGAGAGAGAGAGAGAGAGAGAGAGAGAGAGAGAAAGAAGATTGAAAGTCTTCATGACAAGACCGGTCTGTCTGCGAGAGAGAGAGAGAGAGAGAGAGAGAGAGAGAGTCTTCATGACAAGACCGGTCTGTCTGCGAGAGAGAAGATTGAAAGTCTTCATAACAAGAACATTCTGTTTGCGACAGAGAAGATCGAAAGTCTTCATAACAAGACCGGTTTGTCTGCGAGAGAGAGAGAGAGAGAAGATTGAAAGTCTTCATGACAAGACCGGTCTGTCTGCGAGAGAGAGAGAGAGAGAGAGAGAGTCTTCATGACAAGACCGGTCTGTCTGCGAGAGAGAGAGAGAGAGAGAGAGAGAGAGTCTTCATGACAAGACCAGTCTGTCTGTGAGAGAGAGAGAGAGAGAGAGAGAGAGAGAGAGAGTCTTCATGACAAGACCGGTCCGTCTGCGAGAGAGAAGATTGAAAGTCTTCATAACAAGACCGGTCTGTCTGCGAGAGAGAGAGAGAGAGAGAGAGAGAGAGAGAGAGAAGATTGAAAGTCTTCATAACAAGACCGGTCTGTCTGTGAGAGAGAGAGAGAGAGAGAGAGTCTTCATAACAAGACCGGTCTGTCTGCGAGAGAGAGAGAGAGAGAGAGAGAGAGTCTTCATGACAAGACCGGTCTGTCTGCGAGAGAGAGAGAGAGAGAGTCTTCATGACAAGACCGGTCTGACTGCGAGAGAGAAGATTGAAAGTCTTCATGACAAGACCGTTCTGTGTGCGAGAGAGAGAGAGAGAGAGAGAGAGAGAGAGAGAGAGAGAGAGAAGATTGAAAGTCTTCATGACAAGACCGGTCTGTCTGCGAGAGAGAGAGAGAGAGAGAGAGAGAGAGAGAGAGAGAGAGAGTCTTCATGACAAGACCGGTCTGTCTGCGAGAGAGAAGATTGAAAGTCTTCATAACAAGAACATTCTGTTTGCGACAGAGAAGATCGAAAGTCTTCATAACAAGACCGGTTTGTCTGCGAGAGAGAGAGAGAGAGAAGATTGAAAGTCTTCATGACAAGACCGGTCTGTCTGCGAGAGAGAGAGAGAGAGAGAGAGAGAGTCTTCATGACAAGACCGGTCTGTCTGCGAGAGAGAGAGAGAGAGAGAGAGAGTCTTCATGACAAGACCGGTCTGTCTGTGAGAGAGAGAGAGAGAGAGAGAGAGAGAGAGTCTTCATGACAAGACCGGTCCGTCTGCGAGAGAGAAGATTGAAAGTCTTCATAACAAGACCGGTCTGTCTGCGAGAGAGAGAGAGAGAGAGAGAGAGAAGATTGAAAGTCTTCATAACAAGACCGGTCTGTCTGTGAGAGAGAGAGAGAGAGACTCTTCATAACAAGACCGGTCTGTCTGCGAGAGAGAGAGAGAGAGAGAGAGAGAGAGTCTTCATGACAAGACCGGTCTGTTTGCGAGAGAGAGAGAGAGAGTATTGAAAGTCTTCATGACAAGACCGGTCTGTCTGTGAGAGAGAGAGAGAGAGTCTTCATAACAAGACCGGTCTGTCTGCGAGAGAGAGAGAGAGAGAGAGAGAGAGAGAGAGTCGTCATGACAAGACCGGTCTGACTGCGAGAGAGAAGATTGAAAGTCTTCATGACAAGAACATTCTGTTTGCGACAGAGAAGATTGAAAGTCTTCATGACAAGACCGGTCTGTCTGCGAGAGAGAGAGAGAGAGAGAGAGAGAGAGAGAAGATTGAAAGTCTTCATGACAAGACCGGTCTGTCTGCGAGAGAGAGAGAGAGAGAGAGAGAGAGAGAGAGAGAGAGTCTTCATGACAAGACCGGTCTGTCTGCGAGAGAGAAGATTGAAAGTCTTCATGACAAGACCGGTCTGTCTGCGAGAGAGAGAGAGAGAGAGAGAGAGAGAGAGAGAGAGAGAGAGAGAGAGAGAGAGAGAGAGAGAGAAGATTGAAAGTCTTCATGACAAGACCGGTCTGACTGCGAGAGAGAGAGAGAGAGAGAGAGAGAGAGAGAGAGAGAGAGAAGATTGAAAGTCTTCATGACAAGACCGGTCTGTCTGCGAGAGAGAAGATTGAAAGTCTTCATGACAAGACCGGTCTGTCTGAGAGAGAGAGAGAGAGAGAGAGAGAGAGAGAAGATTGAAAGACTTCATGACAAGACCGGTCTGACTGCGAGAGAGAGAGAGAGAGAGAGAGAGAGAGAGAGAGAGAGAGTATTGAAAGTCTTCATGACATGACCGGTCTGTCTGCGAGAGAGAGAGAGAGAGAGAGAGAGAGAGAGAGAGAGAGAGAGAGAGAGAGTATTGAAAGTCTTCATGACAAGAACATTCTGTTTACGATAGAAGATTGAAAGTCTTTATGACAAGACCATTCTGTCTGCGAGAGGGAGGAGTGAAAGTTTTCATGTCAAACCAGTCTGTCCTCGAGAGAGAAGATTGAAAGTCTTCATGACAAGAACATTCTGTTTGCGAAAGAGAAAAGTGAAAGTCTTCATGACAAGAACATTCTGTTTGCGAAAGAGAAAAGTGAAAGTCTTCATGACAAGAACATTCTGATGCGAAAGAGAAAAGTGAAAGTCTTCATGACAAGAACATTCTGTTTGCGAAAGAGAAGAGTTAAAGTCTTCATGACAATAACATTCTGTCTGCGACAGAGAAGATTGAAAGTCTTCATGACAAGAACATTCTGTTTGCGAGAGAGAAGATCGAAAGTCTTCATGACAAGAGCGGTCTATCTACGAGAGAGAGAGAGAGAGAGAGAGAGAGAGAGAGAGAGAGAGAGAGAGAGTATTGAAAGTCTTCATGACATGACCGGTCTGTCTGCGAGAGAGAGAGAGAGAGAGAGAGAGAGAGAGAGAGAGAGAGAGAGAGAGGTAAATGACTGACACTTAACTAGATTAATTCGGCGTGCTTTACTGTTAGTTTTTGTAGAAAACCTTTAGAAATTCTAAGAATCGAACAGGGAAGTAAGACAACCGGCCTATCCTGGAGAACCGTAGAGTGCAGATTGAGGTTTTCAATAACCTTGCTGACACTCCCCCCCCCCCCCTCCCCCCCCTTTCCCAGGTGAGTGTTCACATCCTTCTGTATTGTTTGTTTTATTTTTTGACCTTACTCCAAAATTTCTAATGTTGAAATATTTTGGTAATAATGTAAGTGCGACTAGTAAACACACAATGCAGATAACACAAAATAAATGATCTTTGATTAGATACTACATCAGTAAAATTAGAACCCATGACGCCATCGACCTAAGGCTCATAAGACTGTAACTGTTGCCAATGTGGTAGAATCAGACATCGAGGCTTGCCAAGAGGTTCAAAATTCTATTGTTTGAAAGGAAAGATAAATACAAGAATATTTCTAAAGGAAACCAAGTATTTACTTAAATTAACTAACACCAGGATTATGTTACTCTACACAACCACCAATGAAAGCATTGCAATCATTATGTTTAACATGACAGGCTAATTCCATTCCAGTCAATGATTGAGCTAGAGTGGATAGTTTAAAGAAAAAACTTACATGTTTACATTCATTTCTCTCTGGCTCTAATCTAAATGCTGCCGGCATAGAGAAAATCAATGATCTTGTATATACATAAAAAGGGCAAACTTTATGATATTATACGCGAATCAAGTTGTGATCAATACATTGAACATAGATCGAGCTAATTATTCAACAGCATTTAATTTAGTAAACAATGATTATTATAATTATGACGGTAGGGCTTCAAGTCTGTCACTTCCTGTATGAACTTGAAGCTAAAAGAGTTCCACTAATCAAAGAATACTTAGTTCGAACGGCTTGGAATATTAGATTTGAAGCACAAAGTTATGTGTAATGGATAATGGAGGTCAAAATATTATACCGTTACGTAAAAATTCTCATAAATTACAAAAATGTTTAACTTTGAATGTGGTGTAGCAATTAAAATATTTTCAGAGAATATGAAGGAAGCCATTCAAAGCTTTCAGTAATAGAAGCGATAAGAGAGATTGAGACACGCTAGGAAATGCGTTTACCTATATATCAGCCTTACTTTCTGCCGTCGATGATTTATTATTTATAGCTGATTGTGACTGAGTGATTGCATTATTTCTGTTCCATCCCGAAAGTCTGTAGTTTCTCAAATGTTTAAGTCTGGAACTGTTTTTTTTAGAGATGAAAGCCGCAGCTAGGTGTATTTAAACAGAGAAACTAGAAACTAAATATGTCGTACCTGGTCAGCCCAACCCTCATTCCACTCATAGTTACAGTGGCCGGTGAAACTCACTGTAAGGCCAGTGGTGGTTGTGATGTCAAGCCTTACAGCCCAGCCAAGGGGTCACGGCCTAACGGTAAGGCCAGTGGCGGTTGAGGTGTCAAGCCTTATAACCCTACCAAGAGGGCAAAGCCTAACGGTAAGGCCAGTGGCAGTTGTGGTGTCAAGCCTTATAACCCTACCAAGAGGGCAAAGCCCAACGGTAAGGCCAGTGGCAGTTGTGGTGTCAAGCCTTATAACCCTACCAAGAGGGCAAAGCCTAACGGTAAGGCCAGTGGCAGTTGTGGTGTCAAGCCTTATAACCCTACCAAGAGGGCAAAGCCCAACGGTAAGGCCAGTGGCAGTTGTGGTGTCAAGCCTTGTAACTTTGCCAAGAGGGCAGGGCCTAACGGTAAGGCCAGTGGCGGTTGTGTTGACAAGCCTGACAACCCAGCCAAGGGGTCACGGCCTAACAATAAGGCCAGTGGCGGTTGTGTTGACAAGCCTGACAAATCTGCCAAGAGGACACGACCGGGTCACAAATAAAGGGAACAGTGTGATGAATAGATCTGTGATTCGAAAAAAAAAGTACCAATCCAGTCGTTCATTCCTACAGTTAGTAAGTAAGAGAAAAACAACATACACCCAGTGGCGCAATAGTACAGTTACTGTTAGTAAGAAAAAAAATAGTACAAACTCAATGGTTCAACCTGCAGTTACTATAAGTAAGAGAAAAATAGTACAAACCTAATTGTTCAATCCTATATTTATTGAAAGCATAAGAAAAATAGTTCAAACCAATGATTAACTCCTACAGTGACTGTAAGAGAAAAAATATGTAAGGATGATTCTTTATCAGGGCTTTATAACTAGTACTCCCTGTGGATGTCATTTGGTGCTATTAATAGAGCATGAAGCCACTGAGAGCGGACTAAGGTAATCAAGCATTCAAGTTGTCTCCCTTGGTATATTTTAAACATGATTGTTGCTGATCATTGGGATTAAAACAAGGTTGATTCGATAATAGAAGGAGGGATGGAAGGATCGTTAGGTACATCTTGCCCAGAGCAATGTGCTCTCCGATCATAACACCTTCTCCTAACATCGGGATCTGCCACACACATCAACTGGCCACAAAGCACTGGTGATAGCTGCCATCTTGGTGAGGCAGGGCAGGAGAGTCCTAAGGAAAAAAATTGTTAAACAGTTCAATTTCATGTCCGCTTAGCCACAATGGAACTAACTCCCCTGACGTAAATCACGTTTTGTCACGAAATTCAAGTTTTGACCTTCTCAGAGCATAAATGGTTTCATGACGACTTGAGAGAACCACACATAATGCTCAGATACACTGACAGCAACACAAATCTTTTCAGCTGACTGATGCCTTGATATAGGTCGTCCACACAGGATGACCTAATCAACGTTCTAAGACAAACCAGGCAAAACAATACTACAGATATGTCTAATTCCCTCCATCCCCCCACCCCCTCCCCTTCCACTTCCAGTAAATCCATCCGCTGTAAACCGCTTCAGTTATTATCCATAACAACAAAACAGTTCTGATCTGAGGCCAAGAGCTCTGGTGATCAGAGGGCAAGAGCTCTGCTAATCTGAAGCCAAGAGCTCTGCTGATTAGAGTGCAAGAGCTCTGCTAATCTGAGGCCAAGAGCTCTGCTGATGAGAGTGCAAGAGCTCTGCTAATCTGAGGCCAAGAGTTCTGCTGATCAGAGGCCAAGACCTCTACTGATCTGAGGCCAAGAGCTCTGTTGATCTGAGACGTAGAGCTCTGTTGATCTAAGGCCAAGAGCTCTGCTGATCTGAGGCCAAGAGCTCTGCTGATCAGAGGCCGAGAGTTCTACTCATCAGATGCCAAGAGCTCTGGTGATCTGAGGCCAAGAGCTCTGCTGATCTGAGGCCAAGAGCTCTGCTAATCTGAGGCCAAGAGCTCTGCTAATCTGAGGCCAAGAGCTCTGCTGATCTGAGGCCAAGAGCTCTACTGATCAGAGGCCAAGAGCTCTGCTGATCTGAGGCCAAGAGCTCTGCTGATCTGAGGCCAAGAGCTCTGCTAATCTGAGGCCAAGAGCTCTGCTGATCTGAGGCCAAGAGCTCTGCTAATCTGAGGCCAAGAGCTCAGCTGATCTGAGGCCAAGAGCTCTGCTGATCTGAGGGCAAGAGCTCTGCTGATCTGAGGCCAAGAGCTCTGCTGATCTGAGAGCAAGAGCTCTACTGATCTGAGGCCAAGAGCTGTTCTGATCTGAGGCCAAGAACTCTACTGATCTGAGGTCAAGATCTCTGCTGATCTGAGTCCAAGAACTATACTCATCTGAGGCCAAGAGCTCTGCTGATCTGAGGCCAAGAGCTCTGATAATCTGAGGCCAAGAGCTCTGCTAATCTGAGGCCAAGAGTCCTGCTGATCTGAGGCCAAGAACTCTGTTGATCTCAGGCCAAGAGCTCTGCTGATCTGAGGCCAAGAGCTCTCCTGATCTGAGGGCAAGAGCTCTACTGCTCTGAGGCCAAGAGCTCTGCTGATCTGAGGCCAAGAGCTCTGCTAATCTGAGGCCAAGAGCTCTGCTGATCTGAGGGCAAGAGCTCTGCTGATCTGAGGCCAAGAGCTCAGCTGATCTGAGGCCAAGAGCTCTGCTGATCTGAGTCCAAGAAATTTACTAATCTGAGGCCAAGAGCTCTGCTGATCTGAGGCCAAGAGCTCTACTGATCAGAGGCCAAGAGCTCTGCTGATCAGAGGCCAAGAGCTCTGCTGATCTGAGGCCAAGAGCTCTGCTAATCTGAGGCCAAGATCTGTACTGATTTGAGGCAAAGAGCTCTGCTAATCTGAGGCCAAGAAATCTGCTAATCTGAGGCAAAGAGCTCTGCTGATCTAAGACCAACAGCTCTGTTGATCTAAGGCCAAAAGCTCTGCTGATCTGAGTCCAAGAGCTTTGCTGATCTGAGGGCAAGAGCTCTACTGATCTGAGGCCAAGAGCTCTGCTGATCTGAGGCCAAGAGCTCTGCTAATCTGAGGCCAAGAGCTCAGCTGATCTGAGGCCAAGAGCTCTGCTGATCTGAGGGCAAGAGCTCTGCTGATCAGAGGCCAAGAGCTCTGCTGATCTGAGGCCAAGAGCTCTGCTAATCTGAGGCCAAGAGCTGTACTGATTTGAGGCAAAAAGCTCTGCTAATCTGAGGCCAAGAAATCTGCTAATCTGAGGCAAAGAGCTCTGCTGATCTGAGACCAACAGTTCTGTTGATCTAAGGCCAAAAGCTCTGCTGATCTGAGTCCAAGAGCTTTGCTGATCTGAGGGCAAGAGCTCTACTGATCTGAGGCCAAGAGCTCTGCTGATCTGAGGGCAAGAGCTCTACTGATCTGAGGCCAAGAGCTCTAATGATCTGAGGCCAAGAGCTCTGCTAATCTGAGGCCAAGAGCTCTGCTGATCAGAGTGCAAGAGCTCTGTTGATCTAAGGCCAAGAGCTCTGCTGATCTGAGGCCAAGAGCTCTGCTAATCTAAGTCCAAGAAATTTACTAATCTGAGGCGAAGAGCTCTCCTAATCTGAGGCCAAGAGCTCTGCTAATCTGAGGCAAAGAGCTCTGCTGATCTGAGGCCAACAGCTCTGTTGATCTAAGGCCAAGAGCTCTGCTGATCTGAGGCCAAGAGCTTTGCTGATCTGAGGGCAAAAGCTCTACTGATCTGAGGCCAAGAGCTCTGCTGATCTGAGGCCAAGAGCTCTGCTAATCTGAGGCCAAGACCTCAGCTGATCTGAGGCCAAGAGCTCTGCTGATCTGAGGGCAAGAGCTCTGCTGATCTGAGGCCAAGAGCTCTGCTGATCTGAGGCCAAGAGCTCTGCTGATCTGAGGCCAAGAAATCTACTGATCTGAGGCCAAGAGCTCTGCTGATCTGAGGCCAAGAGCTTTGCTAATCTGAGGCCAAGAGCTCTGCTAATCTGAGACCAAGAAACATGCTGATCTGAGGACAAGAACTCTGTTGATCTCAGGCCAAGAGCTCTGCTGATCTGAGGCCAAGAGCTCTCCTGATCTGAGGGCAAGAGCTCTACTGATCTGAGGCCAAGAGCTCTGCTGATCTGAGGCCAAGAGCTCTGCTAATCTGAGGCCAAGAGCTCTGCTGATCTGAGGGCAAGAGTTCTGCTGATCTGAGGCCAAGAGCTCTGCTGATCTCAGGCCAAGAGCTCTGCTGATCTGTAGCAAAGAGCTCTGCTGAACTGAGGGCCAGAGCTCTACTGATCTGAGGCCAAAAGCTCTGCTAATCTGAAGCCAAGAGCTCTGCTGATCAGAGTGCAAGAGCTCTGCTAATCTGAGGCCAATAGCTCTGCTGATCAGAGGCCAAGAGCTCTGCTAATCTGAGGCCAAGAGTTCTGCTCATCAGAGGCCAAGAGCTCTGCTAATCTGAGGCCAAGAGCTCTGCTGATCTGAGGGCAAGAGCTCTACTGATCTGAGGCCAAGAGCTCTGCTGATCAAAAGCCAAGAGCTCTGCTGATCTGAGGGCTAGAGCGCTCCTGATCTGAGGCCAAGAGCTCTGCTGATCTGAGGCCAAGAAATCTACTGATCTGAGGTCAAGAGCTCTGCTGATCTGAGGCCAAGAGCTCTGCTGATCTCAGGCCAAGAGCTCTGCTAATCTTTGGCCAAGAGCTGTACTGATCTAACGCCAAGAGCTCTGCTGATCTGAGGCCAAGAGCTTTGCTGATCTGAGGCAAAGAGCTCTGCTGATCAGAGGCCAAGAGCTCTGCTGATCTGAGACCAAGAGCTCTGTTGATCTCAGGCCAAGAGCTCTATTGATCTGAGGCCAAGAGCTCTGTTGATCTGAGGCCCAGAGCTCTCCTGATCTGAGGCAGGGAGCTCTGCTGATCTGAGACCAAGAAATTTACTAATCTGAGGCCAAGAAGTCTGCTGATCTGAGGCCAAGAGCTCTACTGATCAGAGGCCAAGAGCTCTGCTGATCTGAGGCCAAGAGCTCTGCTGATCAGAGGCCAAGAGCTCTACTGATCAGAGGTCAAGAGCTCTACTGATCAGAGGCCAAGAGCTCTGTTGATCAGAGGCCAAGAGCTCTACTGATCAGAGGCGAAGAGCTCTACTGATCAGAGGCCAAGAGCTCTGCTGATCTGAGTCCAAGAACTCTACTTATCTGAGGCCAAGAAATCTACTGATCTGAGGTCAAGAGCTCTGCTGATCTGAGGCGAAGAGCTCTGTTGGTCTCAGGCCAAGAGCTCTGCTAATCAGAGGCCAAGAGCTCTGCTGATCTGAGACCAAGAGCTCTGTTGATCTGAGGCCAAAAGCTCTGTTGATCTGAGGCCAAAAGCTCTGTTGATCTGAGGCCAAGAGCTCTGCTGATCTGAGGGCAAGAGCTCTGCTGATCTGAGTCCAAGAACTTTACTAATCTGAGGCCAAGAGCTCTGGTGATCTGAGGCCAAGAGCTCTACTTATCAGAGGCCAAGAGCTCTGCTGATTTGAGGCCAAGAGCTCTGCTGATCTGAGGTCAAGAGCTCTGTTGATCTGAGGCCAAGAGCTCTGCTGATCTGAGGGCAAGAGCTCTGCTGATCTGAGGCCAAGAGCTCTGCTGATCTGAGTCCAAGAACTTTACTAATCTGAGGCCAAGAGCTCTGCTGATCTGAGGCCAAGAGCTCTGCTGATCAGAGGCCAAGAGCTCTGCTGATCTGAGGCCAAGAGCTCTGCTGATCTGAGGCCAAGAGCTCTATTGATCAGAGGCCAAGAGCTCTGGTGATCTGAGGCCAAGAGCTCTGGTGATCAGAGGCCAAGAGCTCTGCTAATCTGAGGCCAAGAGCTCTGCTGATCTGAGACCAAGAGCTCTGTTGATCTGAGGCCAAAAGCTCTGTTGATCTGAGGCCAAAGGCTCTGTTGATCTGAGGCCAAGAGCTCTGCTGATCTGAGGGCAAGAGCTCTGCTGATCTGAGTCCAAGAACTTTACTAATCTGAGGCCAAGAGCTCTGGTGATCTGAGGCCAAGAGCTCTACTTATCAGAGGCCAAGAGCTCTGCTGATTTGAGGCCAAGAGCTCTGCTGATCTGAGGTCAAGAGCTCTGTTGATCTGAGGCCAAGAGCTCTGCTGATCTGAGGGCAAGAGCTCTGCTGATCTGAGGCCAAGAGCTCTGCTGATCTGAGTCCAAGAACTTTACTAATCTGAGGCCAAGAGCTCTGCTGATCTGAGGCCAAGAGCTTTGCAGATCAGAGGCCAAGAGCTCTGCTGATCTGAGGCCAAGAGCTCTGCTGATCTGAGGCCAAGAGCTCTATTGATCAGAGGCCAAGAGCTCTACTGATCTGAGGCCAAGAGCTCTGGTGATCAGAGGCCAAGAGCTCTGCTAATCTGAGGCCAAGAGCTCTGCTAATCTGAGGCCAAGAGCTCTACTGATCAGAGGCCAAGAGCTCCACTGATCAGAGGCCAAGTGCTCTGGTGATCAGAGGCCAAGAGCTCTGCTAATCTGAGGTCAAGAGCTCTGCTAATCTGAGGTTAAGAGCTCTACTGATCAGAGGCCAAGAGCTTTACTGATCAGAGGCCAAGAGCTCCACTGATCAGAGGCGAAGAGCTCTGGTGATCAGAGGCCAAGAGCTCTACTGATCAGAGGCCAAGAGCTCTACTGATCAGAGGTCAAGAGCTCTACTGATCAGAGGCCAAGAGCTCTGTTGATCAGAGGCCAAGAGCTCTACTGATCAGAGTCCAAGAACTCTACTTATCTGAGGCCAAGAAATCTACTGATCTGAGGTCAAGAGCTCTGCTGATCTGAGGCTAAGAGCTCTGCCGATCTGAGGCCAAGAGCTCTGCTGATCTTAGGCCAAGAGCTCTGCTGATCTGAGGCGAAGAGCTCTGTTGATCTGAGGCGAAGAGCTCTGTTGATCTGAGGCCAAGAGCTCCTCTGATCTGAGGCCAAGAGCTCTGCTGATCTGAGGCCAAGAGCTCTGCTGATCTTAGGCCAAGAGCTCTGCTGAATTGAGGCGAAGAGCTCCGTTGATCTGAGGCCAAGAGCTCTGCTGATCTGAGGCCAAGAGCTCTGTTGATCTGAGGCGAAGAGCTCTGTTGATCTGAGGCCAAGAGCTCTGCTGATCTGAGACCAAGAGCTCTGCTGATCTGAGGCGAAGAGCTCTGCTGATCAGAGGCCAAGAGCTCTGTTGATCTCAGACCAAGAGCTCTGTTGATCTGAGGCCAAGAGCTCTGCTGATCTATTATAACGCGATGTTAGAATTCGTTAATTGATGTTTCTAACACGCAGGCAGAGCCCTGTATCCAAATCAAGCAGGGTCAGATTGGTTGGTTTTTGTTTGTTTGTTTGTTTATTTTATAAAAAAATTCTTCCCTTCTCACCAGCAAGATAGCTTAAATAGTGGGATGAAAAGGATAGTAAAAAAAACCAAAAGGCATCTATAAATCAGACATGCTAACGGCTTGTCATCACGTCGACATATCAGCTTGATTTAACTAAATCCAAATCCACGTTCAACGACACGGCAGTGTGAATTTTTTTTAAAACCTAATTTGACTCGCAGAATGATCTTGAATTCTTGGAATTGTCATATGATGTTCACGTAATCTGGGAAAAGTTTTCTCGTAAAAGGCCTTTTCAGTTTCGGTATTAGTCTATGGTTAAAAATCTCAGTCCTATCAATAAAAGTTAAAAAGCTAGTAGTTAGTAGTTAGAAGTAGTAGTAGTAGTAGTAGTAGTAGTAGTAGTAGTAGTAGTAGTAGTAGTAGTAGTAGTAGTAGTAGTAGTAGTAGTAGTAGTAGTAGTAGTAGTAGTAGTAGTAGTAGTAGTAGTAGTAGTAGTAGTAGTAGTACTAGTTAGTAGTAGTAGTAGTAGTAGTAGTAGTAGTAGTAGTAGTAGTAGTAGTAGTAGTAGTAGTAGTAGTAGTAGTAGTAGTAGTAGTAGTAGTAGTAGTAGTAGTAGTAGTAGTAGTAGTAGTAGTAGTAGTAGTAGTAGTAATAATAATAATAATAATAATAATAATAATAATGATGATGATGATGATGATGATGATGGGGATGATGATGATGATGATTATGATGATGATGAAGATGATGATGGGGATGAAGGTGATGATTAAAAATAAGAACAATTATAGCAACAGTTTTTTTTTATATTCACAACACAAAAGAGTGCTGTTAATGTGTTGAGGTGTTAGATGCGTGTGTGTGTGTGTGAGCGTGTTTTTTTTAAGCAATGAGACTACTTTCATGGACGAATAACAATGTGTTGGCAATCACGTGATGCGGTGACGTGATGGGACTGTCTTGAATTAGATCTACCTCGACATTTTTACACTATACAGCCGCTTGGAGACTAGATCTGAGCCTAGTTCAATTTCTCTACCTTCTTTGTCATGGGGGAAAATTGAGTAGGTTTTTTTTTTTTTTAAATGAAATTCTGTTCTGAGGAAAGTCGAGTTCTTTGCCTCTGTTAAATTCTTGCTCCTGACTATTATACGTGTGCAAGGCTCTGAGAAAAGAGAGAGAGACAGACAGACAGATAGACAGAGACAGACAGGTGCAGAAGAGCCATTGCGGAAATAACCCACCTTTATTATCAAATCGATAAATTCAAAAGGTAGATTATCAAAATTTGAAAAATGCCATCATATATCCATGGTTTGCGAGTTCATAACTGATTAGAATTATCTGCCCCTGGATGGCCAGTATCTCTTATCACTACAGAGCGGACAGGAAAAACGACAGCAAATAGTAGAGCCTATCTGGAGTCAAACCAGCAACCGCCAGATAACGAATCCAAGTTGCGAACAACTGTGCCAGCAGGACCAAGTCCAGCAAAACTTTATTTTTACTCTCTCTGGAATTCTCGTTGTGCTTTTCTTTTTTTAAATGAGCTTTTAACACCTGTGCTTAGAAACTAGCCCATTCCCTTTTATCAATAATAGAAGCGTAAGTAGCTCTTGGGATAGAACGACTGCCCTGGTATCCAAAAGGAACAATCTTCGCAGGTTTGATTCGCCATACTGTTGCGACCTTATCTTTTCAGTTCCGACCTGCCGGATGGGGGCTAAAATTTGGTATGAAGAAATGCATGCACGATCATTTTGTTATAGACTATCAAACAATCAATTAAGAAAGAAAGCCTACTTCTGTAGTGCCTCCTGTATTGCCTCCCTCTTTAATACTTAGAGCAGCAGTGACACTATACCAACATTGAGGGAAGTGAACGAAAGAAAATATTTAGACTAGTTATGACGACAAGTCCCCAAAGCTTACCTTAGACGCTCAAATGCTGCCTGAATATTTACTTCCTGGCATGATAATACAGCGACGCCACATAATAAATTATTATTACTACCGTCGGGATACTCTATCAACCCGGAAGTTGATGGGTGTCACTGGAGCACCGATCTGGATTGGTATCAAAAGATCACAGAGAGGTCGTTAGTGGTTCATGATCGGCTGGTTAGCATGCAATTGAGAGTAGTTTTATTTACATGCTCTATTGCTTCTCTCTTTCTCTTTCACTCTTTACCTCCCTGCTTTCTCTCTCTCTCTCTCTCTATCTGTCTCTCTCTCTCTCTCTCTCTCTCTCTCTCTCTCTCTCTCTCTCTCTCTCTCTCTCTCTCTCTTCTCTTTCGCTGTTTCCTTTTCCGTCCAACTCTCTCTCTCTCTCTCTCTCTCTATCTCTCTCTCTCTTTCTCTCTCTATCTCTCTCTCCCTCTCCCTCTCTCTCTCTATCTATCTATCTCTTTCTCTATTCCTTTCCCTATTTCTCTGCCTCTCTCTTACTCTGTCTTCCTATCTCCCCCTTCTCTCACCGAAGCAAGGAACAGTGACTGTTGTCGGGTATGAGATACGGGTGGTCAAATATAATATTATGTGTGGATATTATTTTGAATGCTGATATTGTTTCTCCACCTCTAATCGCTTTAGTGTAATTTTTGCTGACTCCAGCTGCTTCCTTTTTTTTTAAATCCCCTCTAATATTGCTCAGAGTCTGGAAGAGAGGTAAAGCAGCGATCAAACAATAAAGGGATTTGGAAACAAGGCAAAGCAATGTTATAGACCTGCCTTGCTGTGGTGCCATCTTCAGGAAGTTTGGGGAGCCGAACAAAACCTGAATTCTGCATAACAACAGGGACGAGTTTCGAGCGCGAAATCACGAGTGAGTTATCATTCATCTTTTATGAATTTCCCCCAAAAATCAAGTGTTCAGTTCATAGTGTGCTGGTCGCTGCTCCGATTATTATGTGTTAATATTAAGGAGGAAGGCGCTGGTAGAGGGGTGTGGTGATGGAAGGGTTTACGATGCACCAACACACTCGGTAATCAAGTTAAAAAAAAAAACAATTGGTGACTGGCATTGTTTGGGAGAACACGTCTTCATTTTTCCACTTCAGATGTATCTTAGTAAAGAGGAATTGAGATAGACGAGGGATGATCGTTGTGAAGGTCATTTACAGGAGTGCAGGGATGGGGGATGGAGGAGTAAAAAGAGGGGAGGAGGGGATAGTTGGTATGATTGTAAGCCGAAACTCACCAAACGGTTAAAACTAAGATCACTGAAATCACTGCAGGCTGTATGATACGTGCTTTCTCTCATGCTACGGCTATTGAAATCTTCTTTTACCACTTCATAAAATGTGGATATTCTAATTTTAGATAATAGAAGAGCAAAAACATTCAAAAACCACCAAAGTGTCTGGATTGTCTTGTAAGCCCATACACAAAGATTTGTGCATTCAGCTAAAACCAGTTAGAGCTTTATGCGCCGGGCCGACCCTGCGTGTTAATCTGTTTAAGAATGCAGCATACTGACGAAATCTGTATCTAATTAGGTTAAGACAGTTCTCGCCCTTCATACGTACATTTCATCCCTTGTTGACGCTTAGTTACCGATTCTTATCAGCTGATTATTTATGAATATAATTTGCTGAGCAACATTAAAGGCCAAGACATACAAAACAAAACTTGATGAACCCAGAGCAATCTTGTTATTACTGCGCATAGCATCCTGTGAGGGAGCTTCACTGGGTGAGCTCAGGACTGAGATGTCAAAGGTTGAGGATTAATTCTTCTCAAATCGTTTATGATCAGCCGTGACATCCCTGTTTTGTACAGGTTACATTTTCTTAAAGTCTTTTATGAAAAAAAAAATTCTTTAACAATATTGCAGAAGCGGATCTGTTTGAGTTTGTTTGCTGCGAGCTAAACTATGTTCTGCTTATTGCGGCAGAGGTTAAGAGAAATCCTAAGGGTGTGCGTGTGTGTAAGGGGATGGTTGGGGGGAAGAGGGGGAGGGAGTAAAAGGAATTCGCAAAATAGGGAAGGGCATGTCGTGACGTAAGATATAAAAAAATTATTTTCAAAGTCCCATAGAAAGCAGTTATAATCGTTTTAAAATTATGCATCAATTTTTTTTATGCTTGCTTAATGCAGGAATCTCCACAGTTTCTTTTTAATCTCTTCCCAAACTTACTAAAGTGTATCATCTTTTAGTTGTTCCTCGACATGACTTAACAAAGTATATCATCTTAGAGTTATTCGTCGACATGACTTAACAAAGTGTGTCTTCTTATAGTTGTTCCTCGACGACTTAACAAAGTGTATCATCTTATAGTTGTTCTATGAAATGACTTAACAAAGTGTTTCATCTTATAGTTGTTCTATGACATGATTTAACAAAGTGTACCATCTTATAGTTGTTCTACGACATGACTTAACAAAGTGTATCATCTTATAGTTGTTCTATGACATGACTTAACAAAGTGTACCATCTTATAGTTGTTCTACGACATGACTTAACAAAGTGTATCATCTTATAGTTGTTCTGTGGTCTACGACAAAGTGTATAATTTTATAGCGCTTCTCCGTCTAAATCAAGTTTCTCATCTTATAGCAGTTTTGCGTCTGTATGTATAAGAGTAAAATAGATTTGCCGCAACAGATAGGCGATTTAAAATAGTTTTACTGTATACATAGATAAAAATAAAACCCAAATAACTAAGAACTAAGATCTCATGTTATGTGACTGTTAACTAACATTCGAATGCAACATGTAGAGTAATGGCTTTTAGGACAACCTTAGTTGAAATCCATTCAGCTTGAAGGCGATCTTAGACACTCTGCTTGAAGGCGGTCTGAGACACTCTGCTTGAAGGCGGTCTGAGACACTCTGCTTGAAGGCAGACTGAGACACTCTGCTTGAAGGCGGTCTGAGACACTCTGCTTGAGGGCGGTCTGAGACACTCTGCTTGAGGGCGGTTTGAGACACTCTGCTTGAGGGCGGTCTGAGACAATCTGCTTGAAGGCGGTTTGAGACACTCTGCTTGAGGGCGGTCTGAGACACTCTGCTTGAGGGCGGTCTGAGACACTCTGCTTGAGGGCGGTTTGAGACACTCTGCTTGAGGGCGGTCTGAGACACTCTGCTTGAGGGCGGTTTGAGACACTCTGCTTGAGGGCGGTTTGAGACACTCTGCTTGAGGGCGGTCTGAGACACTCTGCTTGAGGGCGGTTTGAGACACTCTGCTTGAGGGCGGTTTGAGACACTCTGCTTGAGGGCGGTCTGAGACACTCTGCTTGAGGGCGGTTTGAGACACTCTGCTTGAGGGCGGTTTGAGACACTCTGCTTGAGGGCGGTCTGAGACACTCTGCTTGAGGGCGGTTTGAGACACTCTGCTTGAGGGCGGTTTGAGACACTCTGCTTGAGGGCGGTCTGAGACACTCTGCTTGAGGGCGGTCTGAGACACTCTGCTTGAGGGCGGTCTGAGACACTCTGCTTGAGGGCGGTTTGAGACACTCTGCTTGAGGGCGGTCTGAGACACTCTGCTTGAGGGCGGTCTGAGACAATCTGCTTTAAGGCGGTCTGAGACACTCTGCTTGAGGGCGGTTTGAGACAATCTGCTTGAGGGCGGTTTGAGACACTCTGCTTGAAGGCGGTCTGAGACACTCTGCTTGAAGGCGGTCTGAGACACTCTGCTTGAAGGCGGTCTGAGACACTCTGCTTGAAGGCGGTCTGAGACACTCTGCTTGAAGGCGGTAGGAGACACTGTGCTTGAAGGCGGTCTGAGACACTGTGCTTGAAGGCGGTCTGAGACACTCTGCTTGAAGGCGGTCTGAGACGCTCTGCTTGAAGGCGGCCTGAGACGCTCTGCTTGAAGATTCTCCATGATACTCTTCTTGCGGCGATCTACACAAACTTTGCTCAAATTTTGTCTGCGGAACCGATCTCTTAAAGCTATTTCATAATTTTGGATGTGGTATTTTCATCTTAAACTTTTAACACTTTAATGTTTTTTTCACTCTTCATAACATTTATGAGTAATAAACCACTGTTATGAAATTGAATAAATTGAAAAACAAGACTCTGATATTACATCACTAGCATTTATGAGACCCAAGAACTGTCTTTCATGCTCTTCCAGGTCTGCATTTTTATATATAATTTGTGGTTACATTACTTCGATCCTCGAAAATGTTGGAAGTACAACCAAATTCGAGGTTTTAAAAGGGAGATATTTAATGTTCTTTTCTTCTGGAAATCGTGAAGTTTTTCAAGGAGAAAGTTGTATGTTTTAGCGGTTCTACTGACTTTCAAACAATACATTGACATTAGACACATTGATACAAAGGCAGAGTAAAAATTGCGAAATGGAAAAAGAGCAAACAAAAAAAGAAAAAAAAAAAAAAAAAAAAACAGACAAAGGGAAACCAGCAGAGCAAACATCGCTGGACATATATATATATAAAGAAAGATAGAGAAAGATATATATACATACATAGATAGATAGATAGATAGATAGATAGATAGATAGACATAGGTATAGATGTAGATATAAATAGATAGATAGATATATACAGTGTAAATAGATAGAAAGATAGTGAGAAAGAAATATTTAGATAGAGAGATAAATGGATATATAGATAAATAGTTATAGATAGAAAGAGAGAGGGCGAGAGACAGCAAGAGATAGAAGGAGGTGAAGAGAGAGAGAGAGAGAGAGAGAGAGAGAGAGAGAGAGAGAGAGAGAGAGAGAGAGAGAGTCAGACAGACAGACAGACCGACAAAGAGAGATACAGAGAGACACAGAGAGGTAGAGAGACACAGAGAGATAGAGAGACAGAGAGAGAGAGAGAGAGAGAGAGAAGGTCACCAAGTCAATTAGACACCATTATAATCATATTAATCATAATAAAATACATCACAAAGCACTGGATACGCTAAAACACTTCTTGAGAGACAACTTAGTGCAGAGCTGCATTCTATCAAATATTCTAGAAAGCAAGTTTTTCAACACCTTTTTCATCTGGCTGAAATACAATCACCTCTAGATCTTCAAAGAGCCTCTTCCCTCTGAGCACTGTTACAAGTCACACACACACACACACACTACAAACACTTTCAAGCCTCTTTTCTATTACACAACTTAAATGCAAACTGCAAGGACAAACAGGGCAGCGCGAAAAGAAAGGCTGTCACCATGACATGTGTAGATCATGTCACTCGTTCAATGACACTGGAGCAGAAAAGAAAAGACACAAAAGGAGGAGATAGATACTGGCTCTGTGAATTCAATTAGCATAAAGCATTATGGAAAGAGATTGGGCAACTTTGGCGTGCCTCCTCTAACCCTTTTCAAAAGACTTTGTTTGCCCAGCTAGGTTTTGCTGATATTAATTACATAGAGGTAGAAGGCAATTTTTAGTGTCCAATTATAAGCTATAAAATTGTTTTCGGCCGTAACCCCCCCCCCCCCCCCTTTCCCCTACACACACACACAGAGATAACTTCTCCCCCCCTCTTTTCTCTCTCTCTCTCTCTCTCTCTCTCTCTCTCTCTCTCTCTCTCTCTTTCTCTCTCTCTCTCTCTCGCTCTCTCTCTCTCCCTTTCTCTCTCGCTCTCGCTCTCTCCCCTCTTCCTTTCTTTCAGTCTCACTACGTTTCTTCCCCAATCTCTCACTTTTAACTCAGTCTTTAAGAGAGAAAATTCTTGTCTCTTTCTCCCCCCTCCTCTCTCAATCTATCCCAGTCTCTCATAATCTATTTCTGTCTCTCTCAATCTATCCCAGTCTCTCTCAATCTATCTCTGTCTCTCTTGATCTATCTCTGTTTCTCTTAATCTATCTCAGTCTCTCTTAATTTATCCCAGTTTCTCTCAATCTATCTCAGACTCTCTCAATCTATCTCTGTCTCTCTTGATCTATCTCTGTATCTCTTAATTTATCCCAGTTTCTCTCAATCTATCTCAGACTCTCTCAATCTATCTCTGTCTCTCTTAATCTATCTCAATCTCTCTTAATCTATCCCAGTTTCTCTCAATCTATCTCAGTCTCACTTAATCTATCTCTGTGTCTCTCAATCTATGTTAGTCTCTCTCTCAATCTATCTCAGTCTCACTTAATCTATCTCTGTGTCTCTCAATCTATCTCAGTTTCTCTTAATCTATTTCTGTCTCTCTTTTACAAATTTCTATCGTAATCTCCCTTAATATCTCTCTCTGTCTCTGTCTGTCTGTCTGTCTGCCTGTCTCTCTCTCTCTCTCTCTCTCTCTCTCTCTCTCTCTCTCTCTCTCTCTCTCTCTCTCTCTCTCTCTCTCTCTCTCTCTCTCTCTCTCTCTCTCTCTCTCTCTCTCTCTCTCTCTATTTCTTTCTCCATCTCTTTACTCTTTAATTTCTCTTTAGTCTTCCTCTCAATATTCTTTCCTCTCAAATTCTGTCTCAATATCTCTCAAACGTTCTTCATGTATTAATTTTTCTCTTTCAACTTAAGTCTCTCAAACCTTTCTCAAACTGTTTCATTCTCTCTCAGACTTTCATTATCTCTCACTCTTCTTCAATCTCTCTATCCATAATGTCTCTCAGTACCTTTCTGAATCTTTAATAAACTCTCTCTCTCTCTCTCTCTCTCTCTCTCTCTCTCTCTCTCTCTCTCTCGCTCTCTCTCTGTCTCTCAATCTTTCCCAATCCCTTTATCTTGAGAGGGTGCCATCTAAGAGTTCTCCGGTGACTCTCTTCATAAAGTCAATCGGGTCATTAATTCTGTTAAATCAGTATCGATATATTTACGCACCTAACAACGTTTACACTTCTTATTTTGCCATGTAAAAAAAATTCTCTAGCCTTTTCAGACCTTACTGGGCTTGCTTTTCAAAACAGGCTGCGATCTTCAAAATGTATCTCACAAAATTTCCATCTCAACCAATATCCCTCCTGCAATCTGCTGCAATTTTTTTTATCAGTATTTCTTTCAATCTCTTTGTCTGTATATTTATGCTTATCTGTCTATCCATCGATCGATGCACATCTTCATAGAAGCTTCTCGTATTTCACTGGACCCTACTGCTAACTTTCTTCAGTCGGAACTGAGAGAAAAAAATACCGAAAGCCTATATGTCCACCTCTAGCCACCACCATCTTGAAATTGATGACCTCCAATTCTGGCACAGATTGTAGCTAGCTGTCACAAAATTCAATTTTTCTGACCACGTTACATCGGACACGTGCCGGGTTTGAGGTAGATCTAGCCAGCACACAGTAGGGCTTGTCCAACTGAAACGAACATCGAGGTAAGAGAAAAAAAGAGAATTGAGTCTCGAAAGTATTTTTTAACCCGAACTTCTCGGCAGGAAAAAACAAAATCTGGGATTTAGCTAAGAAAAAATTTAGGAAATATTATCCGCGAGTTATAAATATGTAGAAAAAGATAGATATATAAAAAGATAGATAGATAGGTAAATAGATATACAATTATGTGTGTAGACAAAGATATAAAGATAAACAGATATACAGAGAGATAGAAATATTTCTTGGGAGATGGTGTTTTGGACTATTTATGTATATATGTAGATAGATGGTAGATATGTAATAGAAAGACATCATGTAGGCAGAAATTAAGTAGCCTTGTTAGTCGGGCACCATATTTATATTATCTTCTGAATTGAAGATTATGGGGAGAAATCTCCATTGGAAAATAATGATTTGAGTGAGTGTTATCTTCGTTATTTTGGGCAATGATTGTAAACCGCAAGGGTGTTTTAGAGCTATAAAGTGGGCTTTTTTTAGTTATTATCAGAGTTTTAGATCTAATATTTCTTTAGTTATATCATATCTAATATGTCTCCATTAATATCAGAGGGTTTAAAATCTCAGATTGATGTCTAGTAGTATCAGAGAGACTAAAATCTAAAACGTCTCTAGTAATAACAGAGAGTTTAAAATCTCAGATTGATGTCTCCACAAATATCAGAGAGTCTAAAATCTAAAACGTCTCTAGTAATAACAGAGAGTTTAAAATCTCATATTGATGTCCCAGTAATATCAGAGAGTCTAAAATCTAAAACGTCTCTAGTAATAACAGAGAGTTTAAAATCTCAGATTGATGTCTCCAGTAGTATCAGAAAGTCTAAAATCTAAAACGTCTCGAGTAAAAACAGAGAGTCTAAAATCTACAACGTCTCTGGTAATAACAGAGAGTTTAAAATCTCAGATTGATGTCTCCAGTAATATCAGAGAGTCTAAAAATCTAAAACGTCTCTAGTAATAACAGAGAGTTTAAAATCTGAGAGTGATGGCTCCAGTAATATTAGAGAGTCTAAAATCTAAAACGTCTCGAGTAAAAACAGAGAGTCTAAAATCTACAACGTCTCTGGTAATAACAGAGAGTTTAAAATCTCAGATTGATGTCTCCAGTAGTATCAGAAAGTCTAAAATCTAAAACGTCTCTAGTAATAACAGAGAGTTTAAAATCTGAGAGTGATGGCTCCAGTAATATTAGAGAGTCTAAAATCTAAAACGTCTCGAGTAAAAACAGAGAGTCTAAAATCTACAACGTCTCTGGTAATAACAGAGAGTTTAAAATCTCAGATTGATGTCTCCAGTAATATCAGAGAGTCTAAAAATCTAAAAAGTCTCTGGTAATAACACAGAGTCTAAAATCTCAGATTGATGGCCCCAGTAAATAGTTGAGAGTTTAAAATCTAGAATATCCCCAGTAATATCCCACGTGCAGTTTTTCTCATACGTGATGAGGGGTCACGGTTCGGCATGGATAAGCTGCAGTGGATTTCCCCGCTCTTAAGTGGGTGGCAGAATGCGTCACGGATACTCGACCCTCACTACGGAGCTCTGCCTCCACGACTGAGCTGCTGCTGAGGGCTGAGATAGCCTGAACTTCAGAGCAAAAGCAATCGTCCTTGTTGACGCCATAGGTCAAGGTTAAGACAGGAAGTTGATTGCAGACAACGTCCAGATGCTAATTTTTTTCCTTTAATAACGCGTGAAAATGGACTACGAAGTAAAGTGTCTCTGAAAAAATTGGAGAGCAGATATCGCCGTTACTGAGGACACTTGTCTGTTGTTATCAGTGCACGCGTGTGGGTGAATTTGGCCGTGCTTTATCTCTTATCTGATTCCAAGCAATTCCCGAGAAAACAGCTGTTTATCCCCTGCACCTTGTAGGCAGTAGGCGCGGATTACAGGAATCAGAAATATTATCATAAAGATTTCTGTAGAAGTAAACATTAATGTAATCTTCTTAATTAAAAACAAGAATCATTAAAAAAAAAGTACCATTTTGACACGGTTTAACACCAAAGATTTATCGAGGAACGGCAGACCTTGCTCATCCATCTTCTATTGGATGAGACTTCGACCAATCAGGACGAAGTTAACAAGAGGCAATACTTGAAAGGGTTTGAAGTATTATAGAGAGTTTATTTAATGAAGTGGCTACTAGTTAGGGACCCTTCACCATGTCCTCGAAGGAGCACAGTGACTAATGTCAAGTGCTCGAGGTGCCTCCACGGGCAGACACCACGATTTGTGTGCTCACGGTCTGTTCTCATGTTTTCATTCAGTCCATCACGAGAGGTCGAGCTAGTGGGCTGTTCCAATCGCTTTGACTTCGGTCGTCCTAACACACTTACTTGTTTCCGACCAAAACAAAAATAAGATCTAGATGTAGATCTCATCTTGACTGGTGGACAGTTTGAGGACATGCGAGGATGCTATCCTGATTGGGATGCTACACTTCGAAGAAAGTGAACTGCTCACCCCAAGCAGTCAGAGTTCGAATCCCGGCTTGGGATGGGATCATTGTTGAGAGTAGAGGAGACCAACACTGTTCAGTATAACGTCGAGAATAGCTGGAGAAATACAGAGAGAGAGAGAGAGAGAAAGAGAGAGAGAGGAAGAGAGAGAGAGAGAGAGAGAGAGAGAAGAAAGGATATGGAAACAGTGGTTAGATTAGGGGCTAACCGTTGATCATTTAGAGCGGCAAGAGAGAGAATAATATATATATATATATATATATATATATATATATATATATATATATACACACACACACACATTCAGAGAGAGAGAGAGAGATAGAGAGAGAGAGAGAGAGAGAGAGAGAGAGAGATAAAGAGAGGGGGCGGGGAAATAGATAGATATGGTAGAGTGAACGCTCGCAAAAAGTTAACAGTTTTTGAAGTGAAATATCCAATCCTTACATCGTGTCGATTGGCTTTTGGTCTATGGGCAACAGTTCAAAAGAGAAGTAATGAAAGAGAGAAAAAGACATAGCGGGAGATAGAGATAGAGATAAGAGAGAGAGAGAGAGAGAGAGAGAGAGAGAGAGAGAGAGAGAGAGAGAGAGAGAGAGAGAGAGAGAGAGAGAGAGAGAGAGAGAGAGAGAGAGAGAGAGAGAGAGAGAGGGAGGGAGGGAGGGACGGAGGCAAATATACAGAGAAAGAAAGAGAGGAGACAAATAGAGAGAGATAAAGAATGTTGTAAAGCAGGAAAGAAAGATGAGCGATTAATAAAAAAAAGAACGAGAAAAAGGAGGAGAGACTAAGAGAGAGAAATAGAGATTTGAAAAGAAGAAGGAGACATAAAAAAGGTGAGAGATACAGAGAAAGAAAGAGAAAGAGAGAAATGGCGAGTCAGAGGTGTTTGAACAGTATAGAATGTAGTATAGAGAGGAAACGAGAGAAGGGAAAAGGGTTGGAAAAAGAAGTCGAGATATTCAGAGAGAGAAAGAGAGAGAGAGAGAGAGAGAGAGAGAGAGAGAGAGAGAGAGAGAGAGACATACAGACAGACAAACAGACAGACAGACAGAAACAGTAAGAAAGATAGATAGATAGTTAGATAGATAAGTGAAGTGGAAAGGTATTAAAGGAAAACTTAAAGATACAGAGAAAAAGAAAGAGATAAAAAGGATTTTTTATTGTTTCGAAAAGAGATTTTAGTGCAGAAAACCTGAAAATTGAGCAATCCTCTTGTGGCACCTTACTTTTTTCATCAAGGAACAAAAGAGGAGAAAGACTAAACTTCTGTCCATTATTTTCTTCTCTCAATCTCTTCATGTGGTTTGTTTATCCTATTCGTGCCGAGTTTCCCCTGCCCCAGATAAGAGAACAACTAGCAAGATAATTTCTGTTACAATAGCAAGGGAAGGAAAAAATAATACTCCAAACCTGGCAAGACGTAAACTCGTACTCCCACACGCTTCTCGGGACAAGAAAAATAGATTGTTTTTTTTTATTGTTTAACTTTACCAAAATCTATTTAAGAGGCTTATACGGTAACAGGGCTTGTGGGGGACAAGATCGCTCTATCCCCCCCCCTCCCCCCCCCCCCTTCCACCCCCACCCCCACCTGCCTCACTTTAATTACCTCAACTGTTTTTATGTATGGCTTGAAACTGGACATTTTATTTTATGGCATTTCGCTGAAGTGACCCTTCCAGAATCCATTATAGCAATATAGATTAACGTGAATATTTCAAAACAAGAAAGAAAACAAAATTAATGAGGTTGGCGATCTTCAGCTCACGTGATCCGAGTTCTGACCTGGGATTCTAGGTGCTGGTGACCCCAGATGTCTCGAGTCCTGAAGAGATCAAGATCAGACTAAGACGACTTTCTCTAGCAGTTACATGAACCAGAATTGCGCAATCAACACATTTCGTCGTTTCAAGTGGCGTGCCTAGCTGCCGACGATTTGATTCTTGCACGAACATTCTGATACCATCAATTAAAGCCACCAGGAAGCTTCTTCAGTGTGGTTAGACAATACAGCTTTGGTACTTTAAATATCCAGTTCTATCTGCCATGGTTTTAATTTTTGCAATATCTAGATATTTCATTTCATTTGAGTCAATTGTTAGTGAAGATATAGAGTGAGAGAGAGAGAGAGAGAGAGAGAAAGAAAGAAAGAGCGAGAGAAAGATAGAGAAAGAGAAAGATAGAGAGGGAGAGAGAGAGAGAGAGAGAGAGAGAGAGAGAGAGTCTCTTCGACTGAAAACACTGTGTGTCTGTTAGGTCAAAGAGTGCAAGATTCCAGTATTATCTCCTGACGGCACGAGAATCTTCTCTCGAGCAACACTCTCTACTCTTTCTTCTGGTCAGAATTCGAGGTAGACCTCACTCTCTTGGCCTGAGATCAAGGTACCACCAAGTCTCCTCAGTGTTTCTGCTGGCTTGAGATCAAGTTACATCTAACTCTCCCCAGTGATGCTCCTGACTTGAATTTAAGTTATATAGATCTGAGTCTCCTCAGTGTATCTCCTGGCTTGAGATCAAGTTACATCTAAGTCTCCCCAGTGATGCTCCTGGCCTGAGATCGAAGTACAGTGTGTAGATCTAAGTCTCCTCAGTGATTCTGCTAGCTTGAATTCAAGTTACATCTAAGTATCCCCAGTGTTTCTTCTGGCCTGAGATCAAGGTAGATCTAAGTCTCACCAGTGTTTCTGCTGCCTTGAAATCAAGTTACATCTAAGTATCCCCATTGTTTCTGCTGTTTTGAAATCAAGTTACATCTAAGTATCCCCAGTGTTTCTGCTGGCCTGATATCAAGATAGATTTATGTCTCCCCAGTGTTTCTGCTGGCTTGAAATCAAGTTACATCTAAGTCTCCTTAGTGTTTCTCCTGGCCTGAGATCAAGGTAGATCGAAGCCTCCCCCTTGTTTCTCCTGTCTTGAAATCAAGTTACATGTAAGTCTCTCCAGTGTTTCTCCTGTCTTGAAATCAAGTTACATCTAAGTCTACCTAGAGTTTCTCCTGGCCTGAAATCAAGGTAGATCTAAGTCTCCCCAGTGTTCCTGCTGGCCTGAAATCAAGGTAGATCTAAGTCTTCCCAGTGTTTCTTCTGCCCTGAGATCAAGGTACATCTTTGGTCGTTGTGTTCAAAAGTTTGCTCCTAGCGTGTTTTGTTTGACTGGTCGGAAACCAGTAGCGTAGTGATCAACATCACAGAATGGCAAGGGTGTAGCTGGTGCACCAGAGGTCACCATGGTGATTTGACCATCTACAACGATCAATCAATTGATAAATTAGTCTGAGGAAAGAACAACGTGTTTTTAGAATCAGTTTTCTCACGTCTCAAACTTTAACTTTCTGTCAAAGATTACAATGGGGACACGAGGCGAGACTAAAATCAGGTCAGAATTGCCTACTTCTGGACAGGTCAGTTGAACTCAGGGGAGAGAGGGTGAGAGCTGGCGACGTCACCGTAATGGTCAACGTGATTTACAGGCGCAAGGAGAGATAGGTATGTAAACACTGACCACAAGTGCGCAGCCGACTTACGCACTGAAGTTACAACCAAAACAATCCGCTGATAACGGCAGTGTGTAGGCAGTCAACGGCCAATGAAACCAACGAATTCTTAGCGGTGCCGCTGGCAGCACCAACACTTTCATCCACCACTACCAGCATCCACTCTGGTGCCGTATGAAAAGCCATCAATGACCCCTGAGTTACCTCAGTTTATACGTAGGACAATGATACGTCAATGTTAATTTCGATATGATTATTTTTATGACACCTATAGCCACCGCAGCAACAGTCATATTTCACATATCTCAGTAAAAGTGGCACTAGCCATAGCAGTATCAACAGCAGAAGTAATGGTAGTAGGTAGTAGTAGTAGTAGTAGCAGCAGCAGCAGCAGCAGCAGCAGCAGCAGCAGTAGTAGTAGTAGTAGTAGTAGTAGTAGTAGTAGTAGTAGTAGTAGTAGTAGTAGTAGTAGTAGTAGTAGTAGTAATAGAAGGAGGAGGAACAGCATCAGAAGTACACTTTAGAATTAATGGTAATAGAAGAAATAACTGCTGTAGTATTAGTGTTTCTATTTGTATGTTTATCATGTGATTTTACTAATATAATTTGAATCAGTTTGAGGAAGTCACTAATATAGATAGATTTAAGTCTACTATATTTTTTATCCTGGAATATTGACTGCTTTTCCGAGTCTTTAATAGATATAGACAGCTGCAGGTGCTCGACCATTGGTTCTATGTTTTGAATGGCTTGTTTTTTTGTTCGTTCCTTTCGTCATTTTTTTTTTTATTTTTTTTGTGTATGAAATGGAGATTTTCACTGAAATTGCAGCAATTTGTGAGGAGAAATACTTCAACACCAACTGTTTTATCATTATCTAGTTTTTCAATCTCTCGAGTATAGATAAGATAGATGCGGCTGACGTCAGATTTGTATCTCTCCTTCGAGAGAGATCCGAATTTGTAGGAGTGGCGCCGGGCGAGTGTTATCTTGACATGTGGTAGCACTGTTGTGTTTACCTGTACTGGCTGAACTTGCGCTGCCAGAGTTAAACTGTACACACTCTGTGATCTGGTGTTATGAACTATGGTCTGACAATACAGGCTGAGGGTTGTGATCAAGACCACAGCAGCCAGCGGGTTTGCGGTTTGGATCTGTTTCCAGCGGTCTATCAGCTGAGCATCGTCAACGGCTAACCTTCTAAATACAGTGGCGGTTTCAACCACATCAGAAAGATGGGAGGAGCGAAAGTCACAATCATAAGGAAATTAAACTTCTAAGGCAGTACGTAGCATCCGATTGCTCGGCCTATCACCGACCCTGCATGTAAATTTCTGTAGAAATAATTTTATCTCCCTCAAAATATTAATATCGTATTATGTCTTAATAAGAGGACATTCAAAAAGCGTTAAGTGACGGCTACCTTGTAACTATAACAGTCAACGTAATTCTGTCAGAGCCGTCACACTCGTCCATCTGACGAGAAAGATGCTTCTGCCGGTAATTCCGGTGGAAGAATGAGAGAGAGAGAGAGAGAGAGAGAGAGAGAGAGAGAGAGAGAGAGAGAGAGAGAGAGAGAGACAAAAGAAAGAAGAGAGCTACAAGGATAAAGATAGTGAAGAACATCAAGGGTATAGAGGAGGAGACACAGGGCGGATCATGGGCAGGAAACGCGGATGATCAAAAGAAGAAGAAGAAGAAGAAGAAGAAGAAGAAGAAGAAGAAGAAGAAGAAGAAGAAGAAGAAGAAGAAGAAGAAGAAGAAGAAGAAGAAAAAGAAGAAGAAGAAAAGAAGAAGAAGAAGAAGAAGAAGAAGAAGAAGAAGAAGAAGAAGAAGAAGAAGAAGAAGAAGAAGAAGAAGAAGAAGAAGAAGAAGAAGAAGAAGAAGACGAAGAAGAGGACGAAGAAGAAGAAGAAGAAGAAGAAGAAGAAGAAGAAGAAGAAGAAGAAGAAGAAGAAGAAGAAGAAGAAGAAGAAGAAGAAGAAGAAGAAGAAGAAGAAGAAGAAGAAGAAGAAGAAGAAGAGGAGAAGAAGAAGAAGAAGAAGAAGAAGAAGAAGAAGAAGAAGAAGAAGAAGAAGAAGAAGAAGAAGAAGAAGAAGAAGAAGAAGAAGAAGAAGAAGAAGAAGAAGAAGAAGAAGAAGAAGAAGAAGAAGAAGAAGAAGAAGAGGAGGAGGAGGAGGAGGAGGAAGAAGAAGAAGAAAAAGAAGAAGAGGAGCAGGAGGAGGAGGAGGAAGAAGAAGAAGAAGAAGAAGAAGAAGAAGAAGAAGAAGAAGAAGAAGAAGAAGAAGAAGAAGAAGAAGAAGAAGAAGAAGAAGAAGAAGAAGAAGAAGAAGAGGAGCAAGAAAAACAAAAATTAGAGCAAGAATTAAAATAAGACGAAGAACAGCAAGAAAAACAAAAGCATTAACAACAACAACAACAACAACAACAACAGCAACAACAATAACAACAACAACAACAACAACAACAACAACAACAACAACAACAATAACGATAATAACAATAACAACAACAACATGAGGGTAGTAGAGGGAGGAGCAGTAGGAGCAGAAGAAGCAGTAGAAAAGAGAAGGATCAGGAATGAGAGGAATGAGGAAACAAATGGAGAAGGAAAGGGGGGAAGTTTGGGGGTGGGTGAAACATGTTCGTCATCCAAAAGTTATTTTGTGAGGGCGATATACTTTACCAGGAAGGCATAGTGATATAATAATTATTGCTCTGTTTGATGCCATGTTTTTCTCCCTTTTGTTTAATGTTTAATCGTGGAAGAATGGGTTTATTTATGCCACTTCCCTATCTGAAAATAGCTCAACCTTAATCAAGGAGCATAATTATGCCTTATCGAAAACTTGTATGTATAAACCGCTCTTTTAATATGGGCCATAGTTGATTCTGATTGGTGGAGAACCCATGCTGTTATCTGGAGAGGGTATTTCCTGTTAATAACTAGAATTTTGATTTATTTGAATTGCCTCTTGAAATGCAGTAATGTCAAGGTCAAAAGGAAAGTAAGTTATAGGTAAAGCTACCGGTTTTATCAGTGAGGAAAGATTAACACACAGCAGTTAGTAGCTTCATCTTAGCAGTTGCACGAAAACGGATCAAATGTTAGCGTTGGACGTGAAGTGTCTAGCAAAAATAATCATCAGCAATATTGGAAAAAGCGTGCCGCACTTCTCATGTGGGTATAGCCAGTCCACAGGCACATATCAAGTTTTCTAGATGGATGGAGGTTTTTACCCACCTTTTGTGTGCATTGCGGGCTCTGTTTTGTTTTGTTTATTATGGCTAGATAACAACAAGCATACATAGATACAACAAAGACCTCGTCAAAGCGTATTAACCTGAAAGAATGAAGGCTGCTTATGACTAGCTTGTTCCTGAATGCTATTGTCCTTTATCTCGATCTCCATTCCCTTATCTCTTGGTTTGCTCTGCCTTCCTCAGCTGTCAGTGGTTCTCACTTTGGCCAGCCCGGAGGAGGCGAGGCGCCACGTCGTGGCGGTGGCTGGGACAGGAGAGAGAAGCACCGCAAGCGAAATTCCTCTCCATAGTTATTCACTTCACATGCTGCCAACACACTTTCAAGCTTAGCAGAGACAAAAGAAATAAAAAAGACTCAGTTAATTATACCAGAGCAATAGCAGTGATAATACAAGAAAAAGAACAAAAATACAAATTACATGAAGAAGAATAACAATAACGACAAAAACAACACATCAGCACCAGAAAGCGTAGCACCTGTAGCTGCAAGAATCATGTGAACAACTACATGTAATTATAGATTAATTAAAAAAAAAAAAAAACCAGTAAACTGAAAGGTCACTGAGACTGCCCGAAAATCTATTTTTAGGTATGACATGAAATGTTGGGCGTCTACCTGCACATTCCTTAGAGCCGCTCCTTGATTTTAGTTAAGTATATAAATATCTTCTTACTTCACGTCGCCTAAGTCTGCGAGCAAGCTGGAAACGTGCTCTCCCTTGAAGCCAGGTATTGAAGCAAAACAATATTGCTGTCACTTGGCACACTTAGACAAATTGCTCCTGAGAGCACGGGGAGATTGAGTGCGCGTGCGCGTGCGTGTGTGTGTGTGTGTGTGTGTGAAGATGCGTGTTCTGGGACAGACGAAACACAATGGGGGACATTAAAATTAATGGACCCAAGAAAACCTGTAAACTCTCATAAAGCCCCGCCAGTGGATTATCAGTTTCGAGAACAAACTCTCCTGAGTAAAAATTCCCATCAGTCCATTTCCAATGAAAGAATGAAAGAGTTTGTTGGATTACGGCATTTGTGGTGTCAGAGAGGACTGGTTATGTCGTCACGTCCTTTGGGTTCCCCAGTGCTCTTTTTTTTTGGCAACATGCTATAATTAATCGCTATTTAGAGCCAGGTTTATCTAGATCTAAGTTTGAGGAATTGATAAATGTCTTGTTCTCAACGGAGGGTATGAGTGGTGCGACTCGCGTTTATTTCTTGACGCTTTCTCTCATCCAAGGTCTGGCTCTCGTGGTGGAAGTCGCGCTTTCTCTCAGCCAAGGTCTGGTTCTCGTGGTGGAAGTCGCGCTTTCTCTCAGCCAAGGTCTGGCTCTCGTGGTGGAAGTCGCGCTTTCTCTCAGCCAAGGTCTGGCTCTCGTGATATAGGTACCCTGGTTATGTGACACTCGCAGCGACATTACAGTTGTTACTATGGCCTAATTTTTCTTTTCCTCACTGAAAAGTGGAGAAGTTCAGATGGGAATGGGTAAGAAGATAATGATGAGGTTTTCAGATCAGCCGTGGACCATCTACACGGGTTACGCGTGGACTTTTTCACATTGAAAGCCATTGAAGTCGAGGGTAATGAGAGGAAAAAAAGGGGGGGGGTGGGAGTAGGGCAGCTCAAGCACTCTAGCCTGCGTGTGAGCAAATTACACAAGATAGGGTACATCTTTGCTTTCCTTGAACACGTTTTGGCGGTTCAAACATGCATCACAAAAGTTAAAAAATAAACTTTCAGTGAAGTCTAAGAATCACAATAAACGTCTGTACTTTCGAAATTTCAAAGGAATAGAAAGTTCAATAGTCCGCTCATATCAAACCTGAAGAGTCAGTCAAGATAGATTTGCGACAGGATTTCAGGTAACCCTTCAAATGTATAGACTGAGTCAAGCCAGTTTACAGTGACTCAATCAGGTCACACAGCAGTTTATGTCAGTTACCTTGCTGAGTATAGACTCTATAATGTCACCTTGCAGTGTATAGACTAGATAATGTCAACGTGCAGTGTATAGACTCATTAATGTCACCTTACAGTATATAGACTCAATAATATCACCTTGCAATATATAGAGTCGATAATGTCACCTTGCAGTGTATAGACTCAATAATATCACCTTGCAATATATAGACTCAATAATGTCACCTTGCACTATATAGACTAGATAATGTCAACGTGCAGTGTATAGACTCAATAATGTCACCTTGCAGTGTATAGCCTCGATAATGTCACCTTGCACCATGTAGACTAGATAATGTCATATTGCAGTTTATAAAAATAATCAGATTTCCTGCAGAATATAGATTGTATCAAACCACTATGCAGTGTATAGACTGTATCCAAACACATCGCTTTATAGAGACTCGGTCTGGTCATCTTGCAGTGTATAGGTACAATCAGGTTTCCTGCAGTGTATACACTGTATCAAGACACATCGGTTTATAGAGACTCGGTCTGGTTATCTTGCAGTGTATAGACACAACCAGGTTTCCTGCAGTGTATAGACTGTATCCAAACACATCGGTTTATAGAGACTCGGTCTGGTTATCTTGCAGTGTATAGGCACAATCAGGTTTCCTGCAGTGTATAGACTGTATTAAGACACATCGGTTTATAGAGACTCGGTCTGGTTATCTTGCAGTGTATAGACACAACCAGGTTTCCCGCAGTGTATAGACTGTTGGACGACACATTGCAGTGTATAGACGCAACCATGTTTCTTGTAGTGTAAAGATTCAATCCCACTCAAACCGAAGGGAGTTACAGCTGGGTAGTTATGAGGAGAGGATACTCTCCATTAACAAGTAGGATCTAGTCACGACCATACAGGAAGGAGATGAGAAAATTCTGTGGACACACTTACCTACACATACACAGACACACTCAGTCAAGAACTATAGTGTACCAACAGATATTTTAGAAACAGTATTCAAAGTGCTTTCCCCAAAACGTTTATTATTGATTCTTCTTCCTTCGAACAGAAGTAACACTTTTCTCTCTCTCTCTCTCTCTCTCTCTCTCTCTCTCTCTCTCTCTCTCTCTCTCTCTCTCTCTCTCTCTCTCTCTCTCTCTCTCTCTCTCTCTCTCTCTCTCTCTCTCTCTCTCTCTCTCTCTCTCTCTCTCTCTCTCTCTCTCTCTCTCTCTCTCTCTCTCTCTCTCTCTCTCTCTCTCTCTCTCTCCCTCTCTCTCTCTCTTTCAGAGGCTCAAAAGGAACAAGCACACTATTCTATATTTACGAGACAAAAAAAAAAAAAAGAAAGAAACAACGCAACTATTAACGTTAATTTAACATAAAAGCGTTTCGCCTTGAATGCAGCGCACGTTTTTTTTCCCTTTGTCCCGCATAATTGAGTTGTGTGCCTCTTACATTTTTACCGTCTGTATTATATTATTTATAGACACCCACCCGTCTATTTGTATCCTTGGTAATTACCGTTGTCCTCCAAGTGTGGTTTTTTCGTCATTATGATTGGATTTTCCCTCTTTCACACTCTCTACATTCATTTATATATCTTTCTATCCATCTATCTATCAATCTGTCAATCTGTCTACATATCTTTCTATCTTTTCATTTATCTATTTATATACTTATCTTTCTCTTCTATTCCTTTTTCTACCCTA
>JAWDGP010002931.1:0-55000 GCA_033675545.1 Elysia crispata | reverse complement strand
TGTGTGACTGCTCTCTGAAGTTTATCTGAACCAAAGAAATCATGAGCGACTATTCTTTGAAGTTAACCTGAATTACAGAAACCGCATGGAACTACTCTCTGAAGTTAGTTTGAACCAGAGAGACAGTGAGGGACTACTCTTTGAAGTTTATCTGAACCAGAGAGATCGTGTGAAACTACTCTCTGCAGTTTATCTGAGCCAGAGAGACCGTATGGAACTACTCTCTGAAGTTTATCTGAACCGGACAGACCGTGTGGAACTACTCTGAAATTTATCTGAACCAGAGAGACTATGGAACTACTCTCTGAAGTTTATCTGAACCAGAAAGACCGTGTGCAACTACTCTCTGAAGTTTATCTGAACCAGAGAGATCGTGTGCAGCTACTCTCTGAAGTTCATCTGAACCACAGACCCCGTGAGTTGCTGGTGCCTGTTAAGACCAAGACTGAACTGGCGACGTGAATCACGCACAGTTACTTGGTGTCGCGAGATTAATGATTCCTGCCCACGCATGTAGTTTTCTGATGGCCCCATTAGTGCCATGACCTCAATGTAATCACGTGATTAATCTCGGTCGTTGGAATTCTTAGCTGTTAAGTCTAAATTCTTTCCAATGTTTTACCCCCCACCCTTTGTTTCGTTTCCCCGGAAAAAAAAAAAGTTCCCATTCTCATCTTGGAACATCAGCATCAAAAACTTCACTGTAGAAAGATTCAGTTGTTTGTGAGAGGTAGCTTGTTTTTCAATGTTCAAAAGCTTAGAGAGCAAAGAGAATCTCCTCAGCTTCATAAAGTCTACATCTCCAAAGGATATTCAGAGTTCAGCGGCGGTACGAGTTCTCTCAATCTCCGGTAAAAATCTACAGCAACTTCGATATTTTATTCCAGGTCTAATCAAGCCGTCCTAATATGGATACACAAAAGTGTCTCGGTTTTTTTTCGAAATAAAAACATGCCCTCTTTCTTTTTTATCTCTTATCTCCTCTTTCTCGCTATCTTTCTGTCTGTTTTTGCCTCTCTCTCTCTCTGTCTGATTGTCTGCTTCTCTGTGCCTCTTTTTCTCTCTGTCTCTCTTCTTTTTTTTCTCCCAGTCTATATTAAACTTTATCTACCTAAAAACATATATTCATTACTGTATAACAAGTTTTCCTCTCTATCGTCATCACTCCTATCCAACACTCTTTTCCTATCCGCCTTCAAACTCTTTTTTCTCTCTTATACACACACCGATCTCTCTCTCTCTCTCTCTCTCTCTCTCTCTCTCTCTCTCTCTCTCTCTCTCTCTCTCTCTCTCTCTCTCTCTCTCTCTCTCTCTCTCTCTCTTCTCTTCTCTTCTCTTCTCTTACTTCATCTCTAACTTCAACTTTTCTTTGTTTCTCCGGTAAGTGAAAAGTGTTAATGTGTTTGTGAGTTTGTGTCTCACCTTTCTCGAGGGCGGCCCTCCACTCCCTCAGGTACACATCTCCTGGGCCGGGAGTGAGGCTGATTTATCACCGATCCTTTCACCAGCAGACGACAGAGATCGCCCTACCTGGGAGACAGTGACATGTCATTGACGTCACAACTTCCTTACCTTGCTTGACCCAATTGTTTCTCGATTTTTGATAACGAATTTTGTGTAAAACCCGTCGTAGACCTAATTTCAAATGTCGGCAACGGAGTAGTTCAACCTGAAAAACAAATCTTGAACTACTTTTATTGGGGTCCACAGTCGTGTTATGTTCCACTTGTAGAGATACTCTATTTAAAAAAGAGTGATTTTGCCGATTGCTCAACTTAGGAGGAATTCCAGGACAATCGTCGAATTTATGTCAAGAATTGGATGTAAGTGGAGACGCTGAGCTGAGAACGGCGGGAAACAGATAAAAAATTTCAAAGACTAGTGGTTGTTTTTGTTTCTTTTTTTTTTTCAGACTTGTGCGGTGTCTTTTAATTATGTCCTGTTCCAATTCCAAGAAGCCTAATTATAATTATATTTTTCTCTTATTACGGTTTTAAAACTACGCAGGAATTTTTTTAAACCGCCTAAGTAGAAATCCTCGTCTTGAAACGCGCCAAAAAAAAAAGTGGAATAAAACTTGTCATTTTTTGCTGGATTTATTACAATCTTAACCTATGCTTGTATTTTAAGAACTGGACAGCTCGGTTCGTGAGAGCAAAATAAAACCAAGAATATCATAAGAGGGGAGAAGTAAGGACTCTGTCTCCTCCATGTTCCAGCGGTTGCCTGGAACTGAGGCTCCACAGCACAAACCATTCTGATAGTTCTGACTATGTTTTGATTTAGGTTTAGTTTTCAAAGTTTTCACTCAGTATCTCCGCCATGCTCTACAAAACTGACTTAGTGACAAGCTTCTGTGTGTATCAGTTAACGTACCTGAAGCAACTGCCGTTTTTTTGTAACCTTTACTTCTTTTTTTTCCTCTCCCGATTCTAAAATTGTATATACCTTGCTGTAATGACTCGCATACATTTGGTTTGTATTTCAGTAAGTTTTTCATGTTTTTCATTGTCTGCACTCTAGTAGGGTTTTATTGACACTCTTGTTGCTGTTGTTGTTGGTGGTATTTGTAATTGCGCGTTGCTGCTGCGGCTGCTGCTACCATTTTTAACGTGATATTACTTCATTTCACACAAAACTGCGGTTGTATCTGGGGAGGGAGTTCTAGATGGCCAACTCGATCTCAATGTCGAGCGTCTTACATGACACGCTTCACTACAACATTTAGCAGTGATGCTGTTGCTGGGAATGATAATGAGGAGGAAGATAGACATGAAACCAATGATAACCAGAACAACCATAATGATATATCTGTGTTAAAGATAATGATGACGATGATGATAAAATCGATGACAGAGTCAAAGTCACTTTTGAAGATGATATCTATCAAAAGTATGCTAACAATCATGTTTTGTGGAAAATAAAAAGGCCAAAAACCAGTGGGAAAATTATGAAATTTATGAAAGCAGCAAAGCCATAAGGAAGTTGATAGCATTCTCAGATTTGTTTTGAAGAAAATTCAATAGAGCAACTCTTATCTGCCAAATCTTCATCGGAAATCCTGTTTTGGTCTATTAACCATGGAGAAAGATAAGAAGAGGAGACGATGTTAAATGATGTTGTTTGTAGGCGTGCTAAGTGTATTTGTTGTTATTGTTTATTATTACGATGAGTTCATAGCGACTTTCAACAACTCATTGAGTCCCGCTGTGAACCTTCAGTCTGTCGGGATAGGCGAGGAGTAGCCCTTGACGTGACACTCCAAGCGGGGCATCTGAACCGGAACTCTCAACGCTAACTCTTGGGAAAGACTTAGCTTAGAGGGTAACTGAAAAAAAAAAAGATAATAGTAATAATAATGAAACATTTCGCTTTTTCTTCTGTTTTGGTGCAATAAACACAATATATAAGTGTGCTATATAGAGTATTGTTTTAGGGGTGAGCAATTGGGTGCATGTTTATATCCTGAACGGATAAGGGCATAAATCTACCATCGAGTAGTCTAGTCAAATGATTCTTTTCACACGACATTCGAAGGAAGCACCCTTACTTTTATTTCACCAAATTTAGCAGAGGAATGATAACAAAAATATAACAAAAAAAAAACAACAAACAAACAAAAAAAAAAAAACAGAACAAAACAAACAATGGAGAACAAGAGCCGGGGTAGAGCTTTCCATCGCTTGGCCACAGTTTGAATAAATCGTTTATCCGACACTAATGATGACCATTCGACGCTGACATTGAGATAAAGAACAGAATGTCATTCATCGAAATTAGCAGCGAGTCATTCCACTCGCTTCACCAGCCTGAGATTAGCTTGTAAAGCTGCAGGTCAGGTTTCACTGCAACATCAATCATTGATTGTAGAGCGTTTGATCAATCAGTAACTGTCAAGCTGTAAGTCTGGATTCAGAGTTTGATCAATCAAAAACTGTTGGTCAATCAGCGACTGTAAATCTGCGAGTCAGATTTCAGAGTTTCATCAATCAGAGACTGTAAAGCTGTTGGTCAAGTTTCAGAGTTTGATCAATCAGTGACTGTAAAGCTGTAGGTCAAGTTTCAGAGTTTGATCAACCAGTGACTGTAAAACTGCAGGTCACCATTATGTGCTTGATCAAACAATCACCGTCAATTTGTAGGTCAACTTTCAGTGTTTGGTTAGTCAGTGACTGTAAAGCAGTATGCAATTTTACAATGCATCGAATCAACGAAACAGCTAATTGTTTGACCAGATTTAGACACTTTTGAATCATTAATAGGAAAGTCTCGTCCTTAGTGCTTTTGTTGTGCCTTTCTCTACGACCTGGATCTTTCAAAGGCCTGGATATTTCTAAAATCACAGAATCTACAAAATACAATTTTTGGACAATTAGTGGATGTTTTTGGTTTTAGTTGCTTATCTTATTGCTCGGCGGAGTAATTTTTTAGGAACAATCGACAATAGAGAATGATATGAAAGAAGAAAAAAAAAAATAGAGAATGAGATTTAAACTTAGAAAAAAATATGGCAGAGAAGACGAAAAAAAAAAGAGTGAACAAGGGAAGAGAAGGATGATAATGATGACCCAAAAGTTGATTACATTATAATACAACTAAAAAGAGAGGATCATAATGAGAGAAAGAAGAAAAGAGAGAAAGAGAAAGAGAGAGAGAAAGAGAGAGAGAGAGAGAGAGAGAGAGAGAGAGAGAGAGAGAGAGAGAGAGAGAGAGAGAGAGAGAGAGAGAGAGAGAGAGAGAGCAAATAACCACAGGGCGAACTGTTTTTCTCCCCAACCTTTAATTTACGATTTTCTCATTCCCTGTGTGAAACCCAAACTAGGAACAAGGCCAGGCTGGTTTAGGCTATAAACATTAATGTTTGAGCTAAAAATCAATTTACCTTTTTAAAAGCATGAACCATGGCGCCTACAGCTGCTTTATTTTCTCTATAGGTTTATTGCTCAGACTATATGTCGTGCTGTTTAATTTGTTCAGGTCTAAAATCGGAATCAGAGCGCAACAAAACAAATGGATCCCGATTTTTTTTTTTTTTTTAGCTAGCCTGACGCCGTGGGTTAGGCCATGGAATAATCAAAACGGCTGGATTGCGATCTTATCACAAACACGTGAACTTAGCGACATTAAAAAAGATAGAACACGAAGCTTGAATGAGGTCTGTCTGATACGTCATCACAGCCTGGTACGGGATCTTGACCCTCCGGGGGGGGGGGGGGGGGGGAGAGGGGTTAGAATAGGACAAAAAATACAAACCTATAAACGTTAGATGATTAGGGCCTTTTTTTTCCTCCTTTTTTTCCTCCTCCTTCTCCTCCTCCTTCTCTTCTTCTTCTTTTTCTTCTTCTTCTTCTTCTTCTTCTTCTTCTTCTTCTTCTTCTTCTTCTTCTTATTATTATTATTATTATTATTATTATTATTATTTTATTATTATTATTATTATTATTATTATTATTGTGGTGTGGCAGCAGTAGCTGTTTTCTTAGTAGTAGTTGTAGTAGTAGTAGTAGTAGTAGTAGTAGTAGTAGTAGTAGTAGTAGTAGTAGTAGTAGTAGTAGTAGTAGTAGTAGTAGTAGTAGTAGTAGTAGTAGTAGTAGTAGTAGTAGTAGTAGTAGTAGTAGTAGTAGTAGTAGTAGTAGTAGTAGTAGTAGTAGTAGTAGTAGTAGTAGTAGTAGTAGTAGTAGTAGTAGTAGTAGTAGTAGTAGTAGTAGTAGTAGTAGTTGTTGTTGTTATTGTTGTTGTTGTTGTTGTTGATGATGCAGTTGTTGTTTACTTGACATTCTTAATAAGCATTAAATCTTGTGGGATTTTTTTTACATTCACTCTTCATATTCTCGTTTTTGGTTGTGAAAAAATAGTTTAGAGTAGAGTTTGGAAATGCAATAAAACTTTTTACATGGCTGAAAGCCACTTGTCTACCCGCTCTTAAAACAAACAATACATCATCCTTCAAATCTGACTTATGTTAGGGATATCACTTGCTCATCAGTTGCCTCACAAACACAAACACTAACACAGACCCACGCAACATCGATTATCTTCTTCTATAAATGTAATGAGTTTTATCTATTTCTGTGTGTAAGGCACAAAACACACATACCCACACCGGAACAATGACTATACCAAATGTCCTTATCGGTGTAATGGATGAAACATATAAATACACGAAACAAAGAACATGTCAACACACACACAGACACAAAATTAATATTTCTGTCCTATCTCTTTATTTTACTCTTCTTTCCTATGTCAACTCGATATTTTCAGTCCGGTCTTATTTTTCACATTCCTATAATCATGGATATGAATCTATGAGAGTTGATTGCCGCTTGATTACCGTAGCTTTATCTTCCTGACTCAAATCTCATGATACAAACTAAGATTCTCAATGGGTGTTTACATAATATTATTATATAGAAACAATTGCACACACCATCGACTCTTGTTAAGTGAAGTTTATAAAGCTTATTCTGATATTCACAACAAATTTATCTTTGAAAATTGAAACATAGCGTGGAGAGCTGAAACTTCGGTAATTCATCTTTTTTTTTTTTTTTTTATAAAAGAGGGGGGATAATAAAGAAACTATGCGAAGCTTTCGAAACTCACATTGATTCTCGATTTCTCTTAGTTTAGTTTTGCGTGGGTGAAGATTCCCGAAGAATCTTCTATTGATGCGACTGTAGGCGTTTGCTAGTTAGGTTTTCTCCACCTGAGCTTCCTACATAACATGATATTTAAGCAGTTCATAACTGTAAGTGTAAAGACACGCTGAACATTTACATTGTGAAGTTTTGAGACCGCTGGGAACTAGCCGGCTAAAAAAAAAAAACCAGCAAAATTAAAATAGGAAGCAATAGAACTTAAAATGTGAAAACAAATATTCCTTTAAAAAAAGCTTAAAAAAAAGAATAAAATTTGAATTGTGCGTGTGGAAAAAAAAAAAGGGGGGGGGGGGGGTGGGGGGTGGGGGGGGGGATTCTCGGGATTATAGCATGACACTTCGCCCCCCTCCCAAAACCTCCCATTTTCACGCTCACTTGGATAATAACATCATTCATTCCTCCCCAACGCCCATCAAATGGCAAGAAATTCCCATTTTGTGGACAAGAGTAGAAATCATCGAAAGTTGCACTAAATATAGCTGACAGCCAAGTCGATACTATCTATACTTTCTGGCCATTTCAAGGAGCGGCTGCTTCAATGGACCGTGAAGGATCTTTCCCCAGCGTCAGCAGAGCGTGATTGTAAACATTCTGCCACTATCACTATCTTGTTGTCTCTCAACCAAAGGTCGGGAAAAACCTTTTGTCTCTTCCATTTCTACTCAATGAGTCTGACGCATCATATTAGCAACGACATTACGCTAAGTTCATTCATAACCGATTGTAACGGGCTCGTCTTATTACAAACCGCCCACAGGCCGATATTTCCTTTGTATTCGCAGCTTTCTCTCAGAGGTTGAATTGAGGAAGTAATATCCTTCGAGGCGTAGTAATATTCTATATTTCATTCACGGTGTATGATACGCTACGGTACTGATCTTCATATCACGTGTTTACACCTGCGTTATGTTATATTGACCATGCGGTGGACAAGATGCTGGTAAATTGCTGGCTTGACATGGTATATATTGACCATGACTTGATATGGTATACTGACCATGCGGTGAATCGGACACTAGTCAATGGCTGGCTTGACATAGTATACTGATCATACTGTGATAGACCATGCGTTAGACAGGAAGCATGTCAATAATTGCTGGCTTGACATTGTATAATGACCATGCGATGGACAGGATGCTGGTCTGTAGCTGGCTTGACATGGTATACTGACCATGCGGTGGACAAGTCGCAGGTCAATGTTTGTTAACTTGAAATGGTATATTGACCATGCGATGGACTGAACGCTGGTCAATAGCTGGCTTGGCATGGTATACTGACCCTGCGGTGGCCTGCACGCTGGTCAGTTGAAGGCTTCAATACTCATCTCAAACCCAAACCTTGTCGGACTGAAGAAAAATAGGCCAAAGCTTTTTCCTCAGGAAACGTCATTACGTCTACCTTTTGCCAGGATTTGACCGTTGGACTTTCCGATGCAATAATCGAAGTCTTAGCACTAGGCCACCGACTTTGACATTCTTTATCATTGATTGTGTCACTCATCACTCATCGACTTTCTCGATCCAACGCGTTGTTAGTTGGTCCATTTCCCGTCACTGATAACTTTCCCCGGGAAATGTCCATACTTTGAGCTCATCGTTTTCCTGATAGTCAGCATATTTCGTCACTTAAAGAGGAAAAATTTTACCTCAGTGAATATTACCTTGGATTAGTTGTACGCCTCCTAAGTTTGTTTGTAACTATCAGAGGGGGCAATCGTGATAATCCATTAAAAAAGAAGGGGGGGGGGGAATGAGACATATAGATTGTAAAACATCAGAAGTGGAGGGGACTTTTAGGCCCGATTAGAACTTTAGTGGCTTTTTTTTAACTTTTCAGTTAACCAAATGTTCCGGTTATTTTAAATTTGACGTGTTATCCGCAGAAGAATTTGTTTCAAAGAAAGCTTGTGATGAATGTATTATTATTATTATTATTATTATTATTATTATTATTATTATTATTATTATTATTATTATTATTATTATTATTATTATTATTATTATTATTATTATTATTATTATTATTATTATTATTATTATTATTATTATTATTATTATTATTATTATTATTATTATTATTATTATTATTATTATTATTATGATTACTGTTGTTGTTGTTGTTGTTGATGTTGATGTTGTTGTTATTATTACTATTTTGAAGTAAAGCCATTGTTGAGTGCCACTCCCGGAAAGATAACATTCTAAAAACAGTCCTGTATAGCAGCATCGGATATATCTGGTGTAACACAACCTGCCTTCCTCACATATTTCTCATTTAATTTTTTAAACTGAATTAACGAAATAGCTCTATTTAGATGTAACCCAAGTAAGGATTCACTTTCACCAAATTTTGTTTGTTTGTTTTGTTTTTTGTTCTTGTTTGTTTCCATGTGCCTTTATTCTATTTTATTGGGTGACCCTTTTTATTACTTGTTTTTAGTCGTGATTTGTTAAGTTTAGATGAAGAAGTATGTTAGATATAGAGTAGCATGGAATGTTGGAGGGATTTTTAACGAGTTAGTTGGAAAAATCACTCTCATCTTACAAAAAAAAAAAAGGCAAAAAAAAAAAAAGAAAAAAAATTTCTCCCATTATATTAGAGCAACAATAATTCTTTCTAGCGATAAGAAACAGAGATCCCTTTCGGAGAAATGCCGAAATATGCCGACCAATAAAAACTTAGCCGAATGAAACGGGGATTCCCCTCGCAATTCCCACACTAACCAACAGACGCGGAGCAGACTTGGCCGGCACACACGGCAGTCTGCCACGAGCGGTTTGCAGCCGAAGCAGAAGTGAGCTATCTTTCTCTTCTTGGAGTATTATAATAAAACTATTGAGCGCTGACTGAGTCAGTGCCTAAATGAGAAATCCAGCTTGGGCACAACTGAGCGTGGTACAACTAGCTTGCCTTTCATTCGAGGTCAAAGTTCACTAGTCTTAATATAGAATGGAGAGCTCTACAAACTGGGGACATAGAGCGAGCGAGACAGCAAGAGAGAGAGAGAGAGAGAGAGAGAGAGAGAGAGAGAGAGAGAGAGAGAGAGAGAGAGAGAGAGAGAGACAGCGCGAGCGAGCTATGTGGGGTGGAAAATTTCAGCTTCGTCATGGCCTACGTGGATATATCTTCAACAGGGAGTGGCAGAATGACAAACTTATAATTATTACCAGTGTTTGTTATGGTTGTTTATATCAGCTGTTTCACAATAAACAAAGCTGGATTCCTTCATCAACGAAAGAGGCGATCATGTTTTTGTTTTTTTTCCTTTCGTTTTTTATTATTTTATTTTTAGATATTTATGGCGATTAGTTTTCTTTTCTCTATTATAATACATGGTTTTAAATTATGGCGTATTTATGGGCAGCGCAAAGTTCACTTTCAATAAGTCAGTGTGGCGTATACTCGCTGACGTTTTTCATAAAGTAGAAAACAAAACACAAGTAAAAAGAGGTAGGTAGGTAGGTAGTAGTGGTAGTGGTAGTAGTGGTAGTAGTAGTAGTAGTAGTAGTAGTAGTAGTAGTAGTAGTAGTAGTAGTAGTAGTAGTAGTAGTAGTAGTAGTAGTAGTAGTAGTAGTAGTAGTAGTAGTAGTAGTAGTAGTAGTAGTAGTAGTAGTAGTAGTAGTAGTAGTAGTAGTAGTAGTAGTAGTAGTAGTAGTAGTAGTAGTAGTAGTAGTAGTGGTGGTGGTGAAATGGTACTAGAAGAAGTAGTAATCAACATAAGGGCTGTTCTGCAAAATGCCTCACACACAGGCACACTTAGACACATACCTTTCTCTTCAAAAGGTGAAAATAAATTTACATAGATAATACCTGGCCTTTTTCCAGCTTTAGGGACTTTATATTTCCCTCCCCTCGCCCTTATCCTACACGCTCACACACAAAGAGTCCGCAACCTTTTTTGGCGAGAACAAGAGAGGATTGTGAAATGTTCAAACTGGCAGCTTGGTGATATAAATAGAACGGCGCTCCCTTGGTCTGCGCCAGTCTGGGCTGCTGAAAAATATAAAAACAAATTCTATAATTAGATTTATCACTAATGTTTATCACGCTCATAACGAAAATTAAAACTGCATATAAAAAAAAAACAAAAAAAAAAAAGAATAGATATATAAAACATAAGCGAAATTGGTACAAATTGTTTTGCACCGAATCTATACGTGGGTATTTTTTTTTTCTTTTTATGCTAAGGCATTTCTATTTAACTTGAACTCGCCTGTCCTCTTCTTATCATTGTACCGTTTAAATATCTTCATTTCAATTCCATTAACGTCCCCATCAATCTATATTTCTATCTATCCATCTATCCATGTAACTACCTACCGACAAAGCCTAAAATTATTTCATCATCTGTGAAGGGGAATCCCCTAGAGAGTCGATTTAAGGGGAAGCCCCGGTTTATAAGTAGCTGCTCTAAAAAGTCGAGCAAATATTGAAAGTCCGGATAACATTTCCTGAAGAAAATGTAAAAAGCTGATTTTTCGTACTGCCTGTATCAGTTCACTATCAATATCAACGAGGAGTAACTTCTTTTATTACAAAAATTGGTTGTGAAATTTAAGCAAAACGAAACTTCTTCTTCTTCTTCTTCTTCTTCTTCTTCTTCTTCTTCTTCTTCTTCTTCTTCTTCTTCTTCTTCTTCTTCTTCTTCTTCTTCTTCTTCTTCTTCTTCTACTACTACAACAACTACTACTACTACTACTACTACTAGTAGTAGTAGTAGTAGCAGTAGTAGTAGTAGTAACTGTTGATGTTGGAAGTTGTAGACTTGTAATAGTAGGAGCAATAGCAATAGCAGCAGTTGCAGTAGAAGTAGTAGTAGTAGTAGTAGTAGTAGTAGTAGTAGTAGTAGTAGTAGTAGTAGTAGTAGTAGTAGTAGTAGTAGTAGTAGTAGCAGTAGCAATAGCAATTGTAGCAGCAGCAGCAGCAGTAGTAGTAGCAGTAGTAGTAGTAGTAGTAGTAGTAGTAGTAGTAGTAGTAGTAGTAGTAGTAGTAGTAGTAGTAGTAGTAGTAGTAGTAGTAGTAGTAGCAGTAGCAATAGCAATTGTAGCAGCAGCAGCAGCAGTAGTAGTAGCAGTAGTAGTAGTAGTAGTAGTAGTAGTAGTAGTAGTAGTAGTAGTAGTAGTAGTAGTAGTAGTAGGAGGAGGAGGAGGAGGAGGAGGAGGAGGAGTGTTAGCGGTAGTACTTGTAGTTGACAGAAGGTTAAGCAAGATGAGTAGGCGCTGTTGCTTTTTTTTTTTTTTTTTTGGTATTACTCTTGTTGATTTAATTGTTATTGTTGTTGTTGTAGATGAAGTAGTACTTACAACATTTAAATATGAAATTTATCCTCTATGAAAAACAAGTTATTCTATGCCGCCTATTGAATAGAAATATTTCGAAACCTTTTTTTTTAATATTAATTTTGAGGTGCACTAGAAAAATTGACAGAAAGTTCGAGAGAGGTTCGGTCGGTTATTAGTCTTTTATGTGACCCCGCGCCCTTGCTTTCGATTGATTTGGCACTGAGGTTACTGGTACCTATGGGATTTTCCCCGATGTCGGGGTTTTCCGAAGGTCATAAGGTTGAAGCACGTCCGCATGCCGACCTACTAAAGGTAGGTGACCAAAGAGGGGTAGAGTCGGGACGCTGGGGGGTAGGGCTGGGGTCCTAATCGAGCATTATTTGTAAAGGAAATTTCCTTTCGAACTCTCCTGAGTCAAGATCGATTTGTTTGTCTCGACTACAAGAGATGATGTAATTAATTTTATCCTTGTGACATTCGCGTGAGCGCCTCGTGACGATCAATAAGAACCATCGACCAAGTGACTAGATTTGTTTATAGTCCTCCTGCAGATACATTATCTGAAACTTTTTTTAAAAAAAATCTAGATTTAAGCCGCTGAAGAGAAACTTTGCAACCTTCATCAGGCTACTATGATCCTTTCAAGAAAAAAAAGTCAACTCACCATCCCAGACATCGAGCTCAAAACCCACTGTGGAAATTATGGGAGGGGAAAATTTGCGACAATGACTATTCATAATTCTTCCTCTGATCCCGCCAGGAGCATGAACATTCGAAAGACCATGCCCTAAACCTTGCGTAGGACTACGCGATTCCAGATGAGAAAAGCTTGGCAGAGGTACATTACGGTACTGAGCTCTTTTCGCTCATACGGCCTTTTAATTTCACTCGGTTATACATTTCTGTTTCATTCTCAGCAAACTTGCCGCAACCTGCACACCATGCCATGTTGAAAGAAATAGTTCTACCCAGGACACGGCACCGGTACCCAACGTTAGATCTAGATCTTGAGTCTGGACTTTGTCACAAAATAGAAAAACAGAATTAAAATTTGACCTTATGGATGTTGATCCGTATGAAAATTTCCCAGAAAATTCGCACGTTTTGTTAAAGTCGACCGCCTAAATTTCGCGGAAAATTTCAGAAAAAAAAATAAAAGGAAGAGAATGCCGGTACCCTAAATTTGATGGTTCAGATCTGATAATGATAAAAAAATGATTTCTATGAAAGAGAGAGAGAGAGAGAGAGAGAGAGAGAGAGAGAGAGAGAGAGAGAGAGAGAGAGAGAGAGAGAGAGAGAGAAAGAGTTAGTAAATTAATGGAAGTAAGGGAAAAAACGAAACGGATTAGTGATAATTGAATTAAGAAAACGATGAAGGATAAAGCGAAAAAAGAAAGAAAGATTGAAATAGAGGCACAATATCAAGGGAGAAGGAAAAGTTACATGAGCAAAATACTAACTAAATGACAGCAGAAAGGGAAATTTGTTAGTGTAGTATTTTTTTCTTTCTTTCTTTTTTTTCATTAAAAAAAAGATATTTAAAAAAAGAAGAAGGGAAAAAAAACATTAAAAGGATAATGAGAAGGGGAGAAGGAAAAAAAATAGAGAAAAGGAAGAGAGAGAGAGAGAGAGAGAGAGAGAGAGAGAGAGAGAGAGAGAGAGAGAGAAAGAAAGAAAGAGACAGTCAGACAGACAGACAGAAAGAGACAGAGAAAGACAGACACAGGCAGAGAGAGAGGGGGAGAGGAAAAAAAGAGAGAGAGAGAGAGAGAGAGAGAGAGAGAGAGAGGGAGAGAAGAGAGAGGGAGAAGAGAGAGAAGAGAAGAGAGAAGAGAGAGAGAGGGGGGAGAGAAAGAGAGAGAGACAGAGAGGGGGGAGAGAAAGAGAGAGAGAGAGAGGGAGAAAAGAGAGAGAGAGTGAAGAGAAGAGAAGAGAAGAGAGAGAGAGAGAGAGAGAGAGAGAGAGAGAGAGAGAGAGAGAGAGAGAGAGAAGTGTTGAATAAATGATTGGAACTATTTTTACCTCATCACGCTTAGCTTCAAAAATAATCCAGAAAACTATTAAAAGTGAAAGTTTATTTGTTGACAATTGATTATTTAGTAATCTCCGGTTTTAGAACTGCTTGGCAAGAAAGGAAAAAAAAATAATATTACGTAGGCCTATCATTTTGTTAGTAAAATACAGGAATGAGAAAGAATGTGAATACATGTCTTTTTGCGGCTGTTTGTGTTTGCAAGGCTCTTACTCAAATTTACCATAATATGCTTTTCTATTAGTTTTACAAGAGAAATGATGTCGAGTGATCGAGATTTCAATTAGAAAAAGTGAGATAGATCTAGGTATGTTTAATGTCGTGACATCGACAGCAGCTACGAGGACTAAAGGAGGTTGGAAAACTGTTAGATCTAGACTACCGTAGTAAACAAGTCAAACTGAATCTTAGCCTTGAATTTTTCATCCAGGTCAAATTGGTACAAAAATAGGGCAACGTTTTCCTATTGGCTCTCGAGGAACCAATGAGGACACAGGGCTTTAAATGAAAACATGACATCATGGTTTCTTCACTCTGCTATAAATAGATTTATGAGGCTCTAGAGCGGGGAAAAATTTTCTTTATTTTTTTCCTACCAAATATGGAAATAATAAGGTTCTTTAAAATCAAATTATTAAATAAAATCAGATTTTGTCTAAGATTTTGCTTGTTTTTCCCCTACAATGCCAATAATTTGAATGACACTTCTGATTATCGTGAATAAAACCTATGCAGACCCTCAAAATGACGTTATGATAATGAGACTGGGATTTGCCGTTCCGAGAAAACTAACACTGCCCAACTGCGTCGAGGGTATAAAACGGCTGGGAGCAACAGTCAGTTCACATCAGATGGAAATTAGATAAACGCGTCTACATTTGATACTTAGGATAATTAAGAAAAGATCAATTTAAAATAACAAACAACAGATTTCTCTTGTAAAAAAGGAATAGTTCTGCAAGTTGTTTCTTTTCAAACAACTCTGAAAAATTGTGTCTCTTCCAAAGATTTCATATTCATATTGTGACTATTGACATAACTCAGTTGTCATAGTATTTGGATTTTACCAGAACTCTGATCCAACTGAAAGTTTCTTGCCGCAATGTCATCAGGTAAGGAAAATATCTTTTTTTTTTTTTTCTTTCAAGCGTCGACACTAGAAGAAGAAGAAAAAAATTAAGTGAGAATAATGGAGAGACCAGATCGGTGTGTGACAATGATAATTTTAGTTAAAATGCGTGTCAGTGTCATTTCTTTCAAGATCCAGATCTAGTTTGAAAAAAAAAGAAAAGAAAAAAAAAACAGTTTAAAAAAAAAAATCGTAAATTCATAATCTGTATTTTCTCTAGATGTGATGGTACTCTAGCAAATCATGCTCAGCGTTTCTAGTTGTTTTGTTTTCAAAACCGCCCCTAAAATTTTAAAAAAAATGTTTTTAATCATTTTGATGTCTCTTCGAGTTTTTATTTAGATCGAAGTCGAGTTTAGACCAACATAAACAGTTTTTCTTGATTCAGACATTTTATTGTTGAATTATTAACTACGGCACAGTGGCATTTAGATGGAGAGAGAGAGAGAGAGAGAGAGAGAGAGAGAGAGAGAGAGAGAGAGAGAGAGAGAGAGAAAACCCGCGTGGTATTCTTTCTAAGCTGGAACATCTGGTGTCCCCCCCCCCCCCCTTTACAGGACCTGGCCATGATCTGATCGAGGCGTACCAGCGAGAGATGAAGAAGTTCATGGAGGAACAGAACGCGAACGGCTGTGGAGAGATGATGCAGTTTGACCAGGAGGTATGTAATACCAATTGGTCTGTTTGCCTATCTGTTCGTTAAACGGTAGTTTCTGCAAGTTTCGGAGATTTTTTGTTTGTTTTTGTTTTCTTCTTCTTTTTTTTTTTTTTTTTTTGTTTTCTTTATTTTAACTTGCGCCTTTAGAAGATAACATTATTTCCTTTTTTATGTCTTTAGCGCGCTTTTAAGTAATAAATTTAAACTCTCCAAAGCTCATCTTTCTTAAAACCACTCAAGTTTCCTCGATAAACAGCTTGAATTGAAGAACATACACGTAAATGAAAACGAAATGTTATTTCGAAACGGGCGCTTATTGCAAAATGTCACTCTATTCACTGAAACAGGGGCAATAACCTAGTACAACGGGCCAGTGTGTCACCCAAGCCTGTTCCCAAGACACATCTGGGTGTCACCTAAACTAGGCCATTAACGTTAACTGATTACAGCAGTTTCAAGCATACTAGCAGTGCAGTGTGGCCGACACTGGGCCTTTATGTTAAATTATTTAGATAAGGGCAAACTGAGTTTACCTGCGTGGCCTTCTTCATATGTATTGGGTAGACCTCCCAAGTTACCCTTTTATTACAAATCATTTTTATGATTGCGCGACTCTCTCTCTCTCTCTCTCTCTCTCTCTCTCTCTCTCTCTCTCTCTCTCTCTCTCTCTCTCTCTCTCTCTCTCTCTCTCTCTGTCTGTCTGCTCTCCGTATATTTGTGTAATTGAAAGCTTGAGGAACCAAACTAAATTATCTCGTATTTTTTGCTTAATACTATTAAGCATGATGTATAGCCAAAAACTCTCTCCCTCTCTTTCTTTCTCTCTTACGTTCATACAAAGACACATAGACATTCGTCCTCTCTCTCTCTCTCTCTCTCTCTCTCTCTCTCTCTCTCTCTCTCTCTCCTTGGGGGCCCCCCCCCCCCCCCCCCCCCCCCCCCCCGCGCGCCTTCCCGTCTTTAAATCCAATACTTCTTTGTCCATTTCTTTCTTTCTCTCCGCCCTGATCGTCATGATAATTTGTGATGTACCTCTCCTCCCTATCAGGTCCCGCTAGTACGGGCCATAGATGGCGATTTTCTCAAGACAGACATCAAGACGGAGGAGGATTCCATCGACCATCATCAGCCGCAACTCATCAACTTCTTTGGCATGGAGGATGTTGCCGTTAGCAGCAGTATAGCTCTCCCACCCACTTCCTGGCATATCCCGTTCTGCTCTAGTGGAGCCAGCACTTTTTCTGCTCCAGACTGCAAGGACTCCCTGAACACACCCACGCCGTTCTGCAGCAATGCAGTAACTGGTCTCAAGTGGGAAACTTCTGTCAGCAGCAGCAGCAGTTCTCAATCACCATTCCTCTCGTCGGCGTTATTGTCTTCAACACCGTCAATATCGTCATCGTCATCGTGTCAACCATCATCCTTATTGTTGTCATCATCACTACACAGAGACAGTTTTCAACTCCAACCAGCCCCATCGCCAACACCGTTACCATCCTTCACTGCCTCAGACTCGAGCCTCGATCTTGGGCAACCTCTTCCCTCTAGGATATGTGTGTCCCCTTCAGCATCATCATCACCAGCTTCAGGATCTTTTCTGAACGATCTCGCCTTCGCGCCCAGTTTTACAATGTCCACCACCAAGGTGAGGTCCACCATCACGAATGGCTTGGCCGGGAGTGGGTGCACATTGGTTTCCAACAGCGACAACTTCATGGAGGAAGCCCCTCACCAGGCTCTGACCGAAGGAATTCTGGAGTATACAGATCTGGACAAACCACCCTTCTCCATGTACGAAGACTTTGACATGAACGACAAACAGCACAATAACAACAGCATTATCACCACCACCAACAGCAGTAGCCATGGCTTAGATGACCCAGAGTTGCTAGAGAGTCTCCATATGATACATGATACCTTGCAGAGAGATTGTGAAGAGCTCAACATTCCCTTCGGTGAGTATAACAAGGACAACAGTTCTCGCAGAATCCATCTTCATATATAAGTTATGTGCGGTACTGCGGGTAGTTTCTGGAAAACTGGTCTCTGGTTTTAGAACGTGAATATCTTTTTATAAGGACTAAATTCCAAATTTTTTTTATTAAAAAAATCCGAGTTTTAGGATTTATCTTATATATGTCAGATTGAAAATTACACCAAGTTTATTTTTCAGTAGACCATTACCGTTATTGTGTTAACCCTTCCAGACCCAATGCTGTGGACCGCTGAGCATGTGCAGTGCTGGGTGGCTGCCTTGTGCCACAAGAAGAATGTCCCGGATTTGTCGCCACAGCTGTACCCTATGGACGGCCCCACACTCTGCTCGATGCCAGACTCTGCCTTCCAGCAATTTGGCGAGTCGGGCAGCCACATAGCGCTGGAAATTGCCTGTTGCAAGGCTGGTATGTATTTCAACTCTTGTATTTGCTTGTATGTTGGTTTATTTCGTTTTTGATATAACCATAACTAAACGAAACAATCGTACATTAGTCATCGCGCTTCGACTTGAGAAATCTAGGACTTACGGTGTACACAAACTGATAGTGTACTGGACTCGGGTTGCAATGAAAAGGGTGAAACAGCTCTGCTGTTCGAGTGGTTCAGTAGGTGAGAGAGAGAGAGAGAGAGAGAGAGAGAGAGAGAGAGAGAGAGAGAGAGAGAGAGAGAGAGAGAGAGAGAGAGAGAGGGAGAGAGAGATCTATACATGTAGTTAGAAAATAATCATTTTGTGGATCGAACATCTTTCATTATGTTGATGTTGCGTTCTGCGCAGCACATAGAATGGTGAGATTTAAAAAAAAATCTCGAAAAAGCCTATCACACTCTAGGAGAAGCTTGACTTAAAACTCACTTGAACCTGTGTTCGGCCTCAAAAGCACGTTGACGTTCGCAGTAGTGACACTTGACAAGACCTGAGAGAAAAAAAAAGCAGGTCAAAAACTGTAACATCGTCGGCAGAGACGGACATATTTCCGAGTAGCTGTGGCCTTCCAGCCTGTTTTCGGTTACGTCCGGCTCGCTGCCTTTACAACGTAAATTGCGTTACATTTTACCGCCCGGGGAATGCGCTGTCTTTACAACGTAAACAACTTGACTTTTTAACGCTGGAGTTATGCGAGCTGCGAAGCCGTAAACAACTTGTTGACATGAAACATAGTAATGATAACAGGCTAGACAATAGCAAACTCGCTATATTGCGTCTCAAAAAGATACGATACGAGATACGAGAAGAAACGATGCCAGTTCATCTGTCGCTGTTATAATTAGTAATCATTCTCTATAATTGGAGTGCAGGGTAAACTCTTAAACTCAAATTCTAGGGGAAGCTATTTGCGGTTAGTGATGAACACATTTAAATTTACATTTAATCCGATAATTGCTAGAATTCTTTTAGGTTTACCACTGCTTTATTGTTTTGTCATGATTGTTACTTCGCGCTTTTACCATACACAGAATCTTTAAAGGTGCATTTTTACGATTTTCCTCCCGCAGCAAAGAGTGTTATGCACCAAGAAACTCTGCCTTTACCAACGATATCTGCCTTTAACGGAGGCGATGGTCTGCTTCAAGCGAGCCAGCAGTCAATGACGTCATCGCCTTGTGTGTCTCCTGTCCCGAGCACTTGTAGCAACAGCCAGTCTAGCAGCACAGGGTTCTCCACCCCGTCAGAACACAGTGAGGATGAAGGTAAGCCTCGCCCGCCAACTTTCAGTCTCTGCTCAATCAGTGGTTGGGGAGGCCTAGCAAAAATAATATGAGCGCCACTGAATTAGCTGTTCATTGTATATGGTCATGAAATGGGCATTAACGGGAAATAGAAGGAAGCAATTGAGGAAACTTTCTGTTTAAAAATCGATTCAAAACTCATTGATACTATCTTATTGTATGTAGTTTGAAGGTTATAAATTATATTAAAAAAAGGGTTAAATCTAAGGTGAAAGTTTCCTAACTGAAGTACAAGATCATTGGTTACAGAGGCATAAGTGCATATACTAAAGCTGTACAGATTTTAATTAAAAAAAAAAAAAAATAAGTAAATAAAACTCAGATCATCATAAGGCATTTGATAGATTAAAAAAAAGGTAAACATATGGTTCCTTTTTAGCTTGATTTCAACATTGAATTTAAAGGTCAACTCTCTGTTTTGTTACTTCACAGCATATTGCAGCAGCTCGAGTAGTGAAAAACGTAAAGCAGGAACTAAATCCTCTTCAGCTAACGGTGGAGGACGCAGCATCTATCTGTGGCAATTTCTCGTGGAGCTTCTCGTGTCTGATGACCTCACTTACGCTGACTGTATCCGCTGGATAGACCAGCAGAAAGGAATCTTCAAGATAGAGGACTCCAAGAAGGTGGCCTTCCTGTGGGGGAAGCGCAAGAATCGCCCAATGATGAACTACGACAAGCTGAGCCGCTCTATTCGCCAGTACTACAAGAAAGGCATCATCAAGAAGACAGAGCAAGGTCGGAGACTCGTGTATCAGTTCTGTGAATCGACTCTGGCCACCGTCAGGCGTTCATCGTCCAAATGAACCGAGTTTTTCCGTTGTGTTACTTGTACGAGTCAGCCTGACTCTGTCCCGCTTGGTTGTGGAGTTGAACCTTGATCAGCTTTTTCATGGCAGCAGCGGCAGCGGCCAATGAGAGACAGCTGGTGTCAAGAGATCTCAGGTGGCAATCAGAAGGATCGTGGAGCTTGGCTGTAAAGTTCCATCTTGTCCTAACATTTCTTTGACCCCGGATGAGACTGCGTGTGGTGTTCACTGTCTTGGCTGCTACGAATCTCAATGACTCTTGTACCACACATGGACTCTTCTCAAGGAAGAGATCTCGTGGATGATTTGAATACAATGTAAATACAACCTTTTTTTTTAGAAGTTTTGTCTTCAATGCACTAGTCTCACCAGGTTCTTTTGAGGCCGAAGTTTTTTTTTTTTCATATCATTTCCCGTTATTTTTCTCTGTAGTAGTTGAGAATTTCACAGAGGCAGATGAATCCGCCAACAAATAACAACAACAAAATTATTTTTTTTTTAAATCAAATATTAAGAAGGTTACATGATAATTTTAAGCAGGGCGTACAAGGTAAGGCACAGGATGCAGCAGATCAAAATGGTCGACTTCTTTTGTCATCACACCAATTTCTTTCATAATATTAATGCAAGTGATAGACTTGTTCCTGTGTCAATTATGAGTAGAACAAAATTGTCACCTGTAGAGCCTTGCGCAGCATAGCATTCTACCAGGGTAAAACTCTTCAGCTTTGACCCCCCCACCCCCACCCCCACCCCCACTCTCAAGAACTGTAGCCAGTTGGTATAGAAAGTTTGTCACCTTCTCCCCAGTTCAATGACAATAATTATGATATGAGCAAAAGGCAGCAAAGTTTTCATTCCCACTCGAAACCCCATTAATGTACATCCATCTCGCGGTAAAACTGCAATATTTTGACACCTTACATAAAAGTGCACCCACTTAAGAAATAAAACCCTTCACTACAGTATCTAGCATCAAAATTATAAAAGGATGTATTCATTAATGAAAGAGGAGGATCCATTGCTTTCTTGGGCGACTCTTAGGGTTAAACGAAGAAATCAAAAGGAGAAATAGTTTATATATAATACGCTGTTGCTACTGTTTATCTGGTTCATTTAAATCGTTATTTCTCACTTCTAACATGTTTCTCATTCTTATAGATATAAATCTATGCATTGATTCAATGTGAATTATCCATTCAGTATTTGTTGATGGTCAGAGACTTGTCATTTTACACTTGGATCTTCCCACTTTTCCGACTTTCTTTTGTTTAATATTTGTACATTGTTGTTATATATACACATGGAGAAATTGTATAAATAAAAAAAGTTAACACATGAATAATTTTTTTAAATATTGTTTTCTACAATTTTATAAGTTGCGGTGCCAAAAGACACAACATTATTTTTTAATGTTAACATAATATGCTTATTATTCATTATATCATAGAGTCTATCTTTGTATGTAAATAGAGGTCAAGATTTTGTTTAATTGTATGAGAAAATTATTTTTTTTAATAGAAATGCTTTATTTGGAAACATATGTTAGTGTATAGTAAGTATAATACATTTTAATCTCATTATGTTTAACAAATTGAACTGCTTTGTAAACAAAAAGCTGGACATTGTAATTAAAAATGGCTGCAGGTCGGCTAATGTATGTGTTAGATACTGCTTTAAAATATTTTGTGCGAATTTAAGTTTAAAATAATGATAATTATGAAGGCATAAAAAAATCCATACAAATCTTGTGCTCCATTCATCTCATCTCGACTCATATTTTTTCTTATTTATTGATTTTAAATTTTATATATTGTACAATTCAAACTAGGCTATCATTATTCTGCTTTGAAACTAATGTTCACATAAATCCAGTACGTTTAACGTTAGCAAAATGGTGGTTATAGTAATAATAATAATAATAATAATAATAATAATAATAATAATAATAATAATAATAATAATAATAATAATGCATTTAGATTTAATGTCGCCCTGCCTTCTTGCATTTTGAATGACGAACTCTTTCCATTATGGGTGAGAGTTCTCAACATTCTGAGTTCATATGTATTCATTAGAAGAGAGAGAGAGAGAGAGAGAGAGAGAGAGAGAGAGAGAGAGAGAGAGAGAGAGAGAGAGAGAGAGAGAGAGAGAGAGAGAGAGAGAGAGACAGTCAGACAGAGACAGAGAGACAGAGAGAGCGAGATAATTAAAAGACTTTCCTAAGAGTTCCAATTGCGCGTCAGAAGGGGATCTTTGTGTAAGAGTAAGGGATGGGAATAAAGCACGGCCGTGAAGTTCAAACTGAACAAAAGAAGAATCCATAAGAAAGGGAGACCACGTTGAGCAAACCAGCGCATTCTATGCTAAAGGGGGAGAATTGTCGCGTAACGCTGGACCTCTAGTTGCCCAACTTGACAAGTGTCTTGCTGTTTTTTTTGTTTTGTTTTGTTTTTTTTGTTGTTTTTTTTCCTTTTTGCATGAACGTAGAAATAGTTTTCTCACAATCTTGTATTTCAACAAACATGTGAAACAATTTTTTTTTCATATTTTTTTTCCAGCTTGAAGATTTCCCTGTGATCGATCTGTCGGCGCTGGCGCCATGTAGACCTATCTATTTTTCTCAATTATGCTTTACAAAAATGATTCGAATGTTTGTTGTTTTTTTTAAATAAACTAACGTATAACATATAATAAATAAAAGTGTCTATGTTTTAAATTATTGCAGACTCTGTATGTTTGTAATTTTGTACAACGTATATTTAGAAATATATTTCATGAATCGTTCATTTACAGCGAGAGAATAAAGCATGCATTATATTACCAGAGAGTATAAAATCATGAAAAGACAAAAGTCAGGCCTTAAAACAAGTAATTTATCACCATTACAAGCAGGACACATAAACCTTTGAACTCATCATGGGATGCACTATATTTTTACAATAACAGCAAATCTGGCTAAATCACGAATCACTCATTCCATGTGCTGGACAATCTAAAAACCAAATATAGCGAGCCACCGACACTGTTCACAACATCTGATTGAAAAAAAAAACAGGAAATCACACAATCATACCCTATCGCAGGCCATCATGTCTTAGAAACAGTTAAAACCATCACAATGCGGAAAATTGTGTTAACACATCCCCACGCCAGGAAGTCCAGTTTCAATGAAAGCATTGCTGGGTATCATCAGACACCAACCGCGATGTGCAAAACTTCCAGTATTGTTGTTTCAACCAGGCAAACTATGAAGAATCTTTTCGTTATTAAAAAGAGGTCCACTCCGTTACTCCTAAACACACTTCTCCTGTCACCCTTAATAAAGATCAAGAAACTTTCTCGGTCACTCCACCCTTAACAATGATCAAAATATTTTCTTTGTTAGGTCTTACTTTATAAAGTTCCATACACTTTTCCTGTCACCCTGAATAAAGATGAACAAACTTTCTCTTTTACGTTACCTTTATCAAAGATCAACAAACTTTCTCTGTTACGTCACCTTTACCAAAGATCAACAAACTTTCTCTGTTACGTCACCTTTATCAAAGATCAATAAACTTTCTCTGTTACGTCACCTTTATCAAAGATCAATAAACTTTCTCTGTTACGTCACCTTTATCAAAGATCAACAAACTTTCTCTGTTACGCCACCTTTATCAAATATCAACAAACTTTCTCTGTTACTCCACCCTTAACAAAGATAAACAAACTTTCTCTGTTACGCCACCTTTATCTAATATCAACAAACTTTCTCTGTTACTCCACCCTTAACAAAGATAAACAAACTTTCTCTGTCACGTCACGTCAAGCCACGTCACCCTTAAAAAAAGAAAGACGAAAAACAAAACAAGATCTCAAGGCGTGTCCAAGTATATTCAATTGGGACACAAACTGTACAGGGTTGTTAACGGGCCGAAGTGGTTAGGCCGTGGCCAAAGTCTAATGAAGCAAGTTTATTTGCATAAATTATGGATCTTTTTATTGATTTCGCCATAAAGTTTTTCTAAAAGAGGAGTGTTCCACAAAATAAGAGAATGGTAATCCTATGTTTGAAAGAATGAATTTCGATAATAATGGATTTCGCGTCAATAATAACTTAAACTATGCAACTCTATACCTTTAATTTTCAAATTTCATCTCTTGTTTCTTTGTGCAGTACTTCAACTTCCATTACACTACAAAAATGTCATGGAAAGCAAAAAACCATTATCCTGCAAATTTCATATATTGCATCTGTGTACAGCGCAATCCTTTACCCTACAAATTTCATACGGTATCTTATATCTGTGTACAGCGCAATCCATTACCCTACAAATTTCATACCTTGTTTCTATGAGCAGCACAATCCATTACCCTACAAATTTCATACGGTATCTTGTATCTGTGTACAGCGCAATCCATTACCCTACAAATTTCATACGGTAATTTGTTTCTATGAGCAGCACAATCCATTACCCTACAAATTTCAGACGATATCTTGTATCTGTGTACAGCGCAATCTATTACCCTACAAATTTCCTATCTTGTTTCTATGAGCAGCACAATCCATTACCCTTCAAAATTTTCTATCTTGTTTCTATGAGCAGCACAATCTATTACCCTACAAATTTCACACGGTATCTTGTATCAGTGTACAGCACAATCCATTACCCTACAAATTTCATATCTTGTTTCTATGAGCAGCGCAATCCATTATCCTACAAATTTCACACGGTATCTTTTATCCATGTGCAGAGCAATCCATTACCCTAAAGATTTCATAAGGGATCTTGTATCAGTGTACAGCGCAATCCATTACCCTACAAATTTCATAAGATATCTTGTATCAGTGTACAGCGCAATCCATTACCCTACAAATTTCATAAGGTATCTTGTATCAGTGTACAGCGCAATCCATTACCCTACAAATTTCATAAGGTATCTTGTATCAGTGTACAGTGCAATCCATTACCCTACAAATTTCATGAGGTATCTTGTATCAGTGTACAGCGCAATCCATTACCCTACAAATTTCATAAGGTATCTTGTATCAGTGTACAGCGCAATCCATTACCCTACAAATTTCATAAGGTATCTTGTATCAGTGGACAGCGCAATCCATTACCCTACAAATTTCATAAGGTATCTTGTATCAGTGTACAGCGCAATGCATTACCCTACAATTTTCATATCTTGTTTCTATGAGCAGCACAATCCATTACCCTACAAATTTCATAAGGTATATTGTATCTATGTACAGAGCAATCCATTACCCTAAAGATTTCATAAGATATCTTGTATCTGTGTACAGCGCAATCCATTACCTTACAAATTTCATATCTTGTTTCTACGAGCAGCACAATCCGTTTACCTTCAAATTCTTTTCTTGTTTCTATGTACATAACTGTGTAGAAAACCATTTATCTTAGTGATGTCTTTAAGTCACCAATAAGAGTGGTGGGTGAACAAAGAGCTTAATTGGATTGAATTCTGTCATTTAACTCTTTAACAATGAGGGAGAACAAGATTCAGCTGCCTAGAAATCCGATAGCTGTCCCTCAGTCACAGTTATAGTTTTTGCATAAAAATCTGAGACATTTGATAAAAGAAGAGTTTATTATAATAATACAAATAAGAAAATAAATTAAAAAAAAAGAGAAATTCTTTATCTGCTATAAGAAAAGGAATCTACAAAACCTTCACAATGTATTTCTTAAATTTTAACAGTTGTGTTGCCTTGCTGCTCTGTGCTTTAGCATATACTTTCTGTTTGAAGTTTAGAAAGTTAGCACGAGTTCCCTTCCCCTGGATTGACAACCATGATAAAGTTGAAGATTCTTCATGAGTGGTTTGATCGTATTAAACGAATCGGGAAATAGAACGGGATCTACAACAATGTTCTGATGCGAGCCGTATTTATCCTTAGTTTGATTAGTTTCAAGATTGAAAATGACTTGGACACTGAAATTTGATAGAGCTGTGACTTTACAAATATGATAATGGGATTCCTGAGATCACCACTCAAGATGGACTGAGCTTGTACAATTTCTCTAGATCTAAATGGGATGACCTTTTCTTGACATTATAATTGTCTTATTTCTACGGTTTGCACGAGCTGTTAAGAGGACCAAAAACGGCACTCGTTCACACAAGTTTACGTGGAACGGTTGGCTCACACTAGTCAGAGTCAGATTGTCCAGCGACTCACTTTGTTCCAAGGTTGCCAGGCTCCCTGTATAAGAGACCAGACTAGCCGGCTGTGCTGAGCCTTGCATTTAATAACAATGTTTTTTTTGTATTCATAAAAATATCAAAGCTAGATCTGAACTCTTGAAATTAATTCTGAAACATAAACTGTATTTAGTGTTGTAAGATTTCAAGTTGGTGACTTTTTTTTTTCATATTTTTTTTTTTCGTTTGTCCATTTTAATTTGTAACCTACACTTCCCACAATGAAATTCATTTTCAAGGTTAGATTTTGATACCCATTAAGAGACCCTTGCTCCAAGTTGAAGAGCGACGAATTTCGTGCCAAAATGTTAGCATCTATAACATAGTAAGAGACATCTTCTGAAGACAGAGCTCTACCGGGGAAAAAATTTGTTGGTTTTTTTTTTTTCATCCAAGAAAAAGAACAGTTAAAGATAAATAATCAAAATTGAGCCTCAGGTCCTTAATTACACTCTAGCTAAAGTTTTTCTTTATTTCAAATCTAAGCTTAAGTCGTGTCTTCATTCTTTGGTTTCACTGCCTTCATTCAACAATTAGGGCCGGGCAGGTGATATGGACTCTGCCTGTGACGAGGCGGAGAGAGCGGATCATTCCGTTGATGTTACTGCAGTTTTGTGTCTCTTTCTGAAAAATCATTCTAAGCTTGATAAGCTTGAATGGTTTTGTCTAAAAAAATTGTCAATGTTCGCTTTTTGTGCATTTTAATGCAACATGTGGAAACTTTTCTACTCTTTGAACCACACATGTGCAGGCATTCCTATATATGGAATAAAAATGGGATTTCTCCTATTTGGGGGTGGAACAAACAACTGCTCATCTCCCAGCAGATTGGCTTGCTTATTGGGATTGTGTCCACGACGACAGCAAAGCAGCACCCAATACTGTGAAAAAAGGCAATTAACTTGAAAGCTGTGCTGGCACCTCACTGTAAAGCTGTTTGTCCTGTACCATGAACATCGACTTGAAACCTTACCTCGAATCAAAATTTATTCCTCAGAATGCTGAACAGATAGAACTTTACTATTGGCATGGACAGATGAGGAACTTTGCAATCCTCATTTTTCGTGGAAGAGTCGAGAATTTAGATTTATCCTTTAGAATCAGTTGCATGCAACAGCAAGTTTAAGAATTGAAATCTTAAATATTTGTGAAATTCATTGATGCTCATACTGGATGCCTAAGTGTTGGACTGACAATATGGAAGGCTTGGATTTAAAGCCTGGCTTGGGATATTAGGCTTTGATGCAGGATCCCATCTAACCAGCTGTTTCCTAAGGCTTGACAGGAACCTGTGTTGGCAACAGTAAAGGTTACAACAGCACAACAATACTGCCCATAGTCATCTCTCGGTCCTAAACTGTAGACTCATGCTAGATGTTCCACCTGTCAGTGGTTCTAAAAGGTCAATCACTAAGATAGGAAGCAGATACAGAAACAAAGAATGCAACTTAATTCATTGAAGAGCTTGGTAAGCTAAGCGGAGATGACTGTAGTATGGAAATCAAATTTCACAAATTTGCATTAGGGCTATAAGTATAAGGCCAACTTTACTCGTCACATGTCAGCTTTTTGTTACCTATTACCTTCTTAGTCATAAACAGAACGATTTTTTTTTTTTTTGCTTATGAAAAAATTTGAATAACAAATTACATGTACGGTCATTCGTTGAAGAAGTTCAATGAAACTCTGGTTCAAGGCTCTATACTTTTCTAAGCTCGAACAGTTTTCAGTGAAATCAAATGAAAAGACACTCAAATCACAATAGTCAGGTAAAATCAAACAATAAAATGTTCGAATGCCGTTTTATTCAACAATATTAGTTTCTATACATAAGTTCGTTGCAATTATATGTCACAAACATTGAGCCCCAACTATTCAACCATGTTGCTGGTTTCTGGGTCACAGCACTACCTGCCACGCATCAAGCTGTAAAACCAGCAATAATTCATGCAAAGTATGTACACTGCTAATTTCTCACATATAAATCCTGTCAAGCCACACTTCTGCCCTCCTCTCCATGAGAATACAACCACTGCTACCATGCAATTAATTATTCTTCAAGTGAGGTAAACTTACTTTGTCTCTGCACATTCTCTCACCCAAACAGGTTAGAGAACTAATGTAAAAATGTCAACACCAACAGAGTTACCCACAGTGTAGCCTGCATACTACACCCTGGCTGTCTCAGTGTACAAAAAAGACCCTGACTTTTCAACTGAGAACACACTTAGGAGGAAGTAGGAAACAGCAAACTTTCATCAGTTTTTAGAGCCTTCTTTTCGAAACACAGAAAAATCAATGATGGAAGGATGTTAATAAACTGGCAATATGTACATGTTTTGCCATATCTAAACACCTTGGCAAGTCCAGAAAATGATTTCTGTAGAACCCGAATTTCCTCTTAAAAGTTCCATAACAACTACAGAACAGTTTTATGAGGAAGATGTACTTCATAATCAACAGCAGAAATTCAAATAAAACTGCAGAAAGAGAACGATGTTCATAGCAAGACCTTAGCAGACGCTAAGTGCATCATCTGACGTTAGACAAGGAGGGCAAGTACTACCTTAAACCAATCATTACATTTCTCTGATTGTGAAGTTCATCATCACAGCAGCACCCACCCGAAGGTGACAAAACAAAGTTCCAGGCATGCACACACAAACTCTCTTTTCTCCACATCAATCTCAGCTGAACTCCATCCACCATGAATTAGAATGAAATTTAAGTGCAGAGAAAATATTTGTGAAGATTATCTGGTTATTAATGAAAGTAAAAAAGTAACAATGAACACATATCAGTACAAGAACTTCCTGTTTTTCAACTCATTCACACAGTTTAAAATCAATCTTCTTGGTACATGAGTAGAATGAACACCAAATATTTTACAATGATCCTAGAATACAAATCATCTTGGTTATATATGTAATGATGTAGGCCTACAGAAAAAATCTGAAAAAAACACTCAAGCAAATCCCCCCTCCCCCCCCCAAGATTGACATCAACTTCTTGCAACTCTCAATACACTGTATCCCTTTCTCCCTTTCTGAACAATGGCAATGTCTTTTTTGTTTCTAATGTAAGAGATCCCCAAAGATCCCTATTTGTTTGTCTTGAACCAGATCTAAATCAGTCGGATATTGAAAATGATGTTTACTTACTTACTTACTGCCCTTTTTGCCGTAGGCAATTAGGGCAGCAAAAAAAAAATGATGTTTAGAACTATGCATTTTGTGTTGTATAGTTTTTTAACAGTGAGAATGAAATTGTTGTTGGTTCAAAACTGTATGAAAAAAGAGAGACAAATTCTTATTTAAAAGAAGTTTTTAATCATGCCATTCACATAGTATGGCATACTAACAATTCTGGCAAGGTTCTTGTGTAGATATTTTAGCCAAGTCCCCACAAAATATGCATGTTTTTTTTTATGGTTTTTTAATCTAAAAATAAAAATATCTCCGATATGGAGATGACAGAGATGTATTATTTCACCCTCCTCTCTTTTCTGTGACATCAAAGTCTAATTGTCTCACAACTTCTCAACTTCAGCTTGAAGAACTGTACAAAGACAACTCTTACAATAAGAGAGATAAAAAAAAAAAGTTGAAAAGACTAACAGTAACAAAGTGGCTAAATGAAGGGCAATTGACAGGTGCACTAAAAGCAACAGTGGTTCAAGGTTAGAGGAAGGTCATGATTGCCTACGCTAAAGAGCAGGACACCCGATTGATTGGTTGATAGCATATGGAAAAGGTTACCAATTTGATTACATCTAGTAGTGCTTCATTTTCTTTTTCTTTTCAATTTCATTTGAGAGACCCAAACCAAAAGAAATCAAATTGGCTCTCTATAAAAGAAGTGACAGAAAAAAAGAAAAAAAATATATGGTGCAAAAATTTTTCAAAGCAAGTAGAAAGTGAAAGCTGATGAATTCATTGTCTCCCTCACCCAACAAAAACACATTCTGTCCTGCTTTGACAAAGAAAAAAGATTTAAGCAGCCATGACTATGGCGACCAAGCCCCACCAAACACATTAAATCGACACAGGATTCTGGATTCAATCACCAGTAGTACTGAGCCTTTCTTGTAAAAGGAATTAATAATTTTTAGTAACATGGCCCAATCAAATTTGCACAAAATATATGTAAAGTGTGGTGCATGATATCAACTTCCATGTGTGATTCTGGTAACAAAAATTTTCTAAATTCTTTTCTTACAATATCTATGCAGAAAATGTTATAAGAAAATATGAGTTGTGATGCCAGAGGATCACAAAACAATGCCATGCAGCTTCCGTTCTCTTTTTGTCCAAGCCTAAGAGAGTGACATGAATCACACATCACATCTACAAGTGTTGATGGCCCACTGAGTGGAGCATTTGGCTCACAGTGCGACAGTGAAGAGATCAAATGCTGACTTGAGTTTTCTAGAAGTATGGTCGGATATCTTTCAGGCAGCCCTGTTCTAAGTCTTGAAGGAAACCTCTGTGACCCTAGAGGTTACAATGGTATTGCTGCTGGATGCTGGGAGGTTAAAATAAGCAGTTGCCTTTGCTTTTCTATGATAAAATTGAATGTAATCATCATAATCAAAGGAGGAGGTATTAACCTCTTTGTCTTTTTGAATTAGTGAGAAAGAAGAGGAATGCATCTATTTTTAAAAGCATTATCTTACGAATCAGATTTCTAAAATGTAACACATTAGGACTGGTTTCCAATATTTGACAATTGGAACTAATTTACCGTCCCAGTACCATTGCAATCTTTTGCTTCATTCATTCGCATATGCTACCCCGCAGTGAGATAGTAAAAGGTTGCATTATCACAGATGGACACAGTGTCAGGAAAAATTGCACATGATTATTGCTAGATAAGTGAAGCACAAAATGTAGAGTAAGGAAAATGAATATCAGACTGTACCATTCTCTTTCTTGGCTGAGATTTTATTCCCATAGTAATTTTTGCTTTTCATTTTCTTCAGAAAGAAAATGGATCACTACAAGAAAAAAATCGAACAGCTTGAGACTAAAATAATTAAAAAAAAAAAACTTGCAGAAAACAAAATATTTACGAGCCTTTGAGTAAACCAGTGTAATAGTAACAGATAAAAAAATTAATTATCCTGAATGTTCTTTATCCACCGTTGTTGACCATGCTACATTGAAAGCTTGTAACTGGGAGCATATACAGCACTTTGAATTATCAACAATCTTTTGGTTAGATTCATAACATTGGGACTATCAAAACTATTTCCCTGAGTTCCAATCCTCTTGTCTACCTGTACAATGTCAAAATATGGATCAAAAAATTAAATTTGAAGGTTGCAGAAATTAAATGGATTAACATAATTTGTTTTTTTTTTAGCCAAGAAAATTTATGAAATTTATGAAATGAATTTTGGACTCACTAAAATTTGGTTGATTTTTTCAGAATTAAAATCCGAGTCTGTTCTGCTGTATAACTTCATGACAAACAGCTATCCACCAATTACAACTGCATTCTGTTTGAACCAAAAACTTTTATTGACAATGAGCTAAGTTTTCAAGTTCAAACAGTGCCAAAATGGAGTGATTGTCTAGACTGTGTCTGCACTGCAGATTTATCAAAATCTGGTTGTTCGATGATTTTTCCAAACAAAATTTTCTTGTTTGTTTGTACGGTATCCTTCTTTCTTAATTTATCATGACATGAAATAAGTTTAACATATTCATCTTGTTTGTCTCAAACACACTTCACTGTAAGGCTAGATCAAACCACTGATACAAGTATCAAATTTCTTCTCATTCAAAAACAACCCCATTTAACACAACAAAATTTCACTTGGCAGTTAATCAGCCTTTTGTATACAGACAAGGATATGACATTGAGTGCAGGTTCCATTGTCCAGAGCTGGAAGAGTCAGATGACAAGTCTTTGGTCTCAACACAACAAGCAACAGAGAACACCATCAAGCATAAGGATTGTCAGCAGTTGGTAGAAACAATTCACTTAAACCATTGATCACTTCGGCTGATAAGAAAAGATGTGTATATAAAGATGGGTTTAGAGAGACAGCGATGCATGGAATTTTCCACAAGAATAGCCTAGGTGTTTATGTGTTATTAAAGGTGGAGGCAAAATGTTGATGGTGAATCACATTGCACTGATTGAGGTCAAAGAAGCTGAACTGGTTCCAGTACAATATGCTGCTCTGTTCCGCTGCCTGATCCCATCATCTGAGCTACACACTTGCTTCACTTCTTGTGATCTGTCAAGCCAAAGTTATCTGGTAGATTTTTGTTCACCCAGTTTCCCTCTATTTTCTTGAAAAACTGAAACAAAAAATAAAAAAAACCAGTGAGGGTTATGGAGTAGACCGCACAATAATACAAGACAGTTTTGACACAAATTCAATGCAATACAAAAAAAAATATGACAGTCAGTGCTCCAAGGTAATTCTGGCACAGTTCTTCTTCTTCTTCCTCGTTCGTCAAATGGTCTCTCCACTCTTCACAACAAAGGTAGCAGTGCGTTGCAGGTCCTCCAGGCTGCCGTAGAGTTTCTGGCTCATGGGTGTTGGGTCTGGCCAGATCTGCTTTCGTAGCGACTCGTGGTTTGGGCAGAAGTGAAGCAGATGTTCTGTTGTCTGCGACCCAGTTCTGCATCGACACTGATCTGTGTCACCTATTTTTAGCTTGTGGAACAGGTGATTTCTGAGTCGATTGTGGCCTGTTCTGAGCCTAAATATGGACACCTGCTCATGGCGAGTGAGCAGGTGGTATGGATCTTTTCTATTGGAGTGGGGGTGGTTTTGTTTAAAAAAATTCTGCTGTTTGGCCTTTATAATCGTTTTAACTTCAGAATATGTGGTGGATCTGTCATTTTGGGCATATGTTGTGCCTTCCTTTGCAAGAGTATCTGCGGTCTCATTGCCATGGATGCCGCAGTGAGACGGGATCCATTGAAGGATTACTGTATGCTTCATACAGAGGCGTGTAAGGTTAGACATTAGGTTATTCAGATCCGTGTCTTTGCCAGTTTGCAGGGCCTGAAGGACGGATAGGGCATCTGAGAGAAAGACTACTCTGTGAGACAGATGAGGGCTATTCTCAATGTGGGCTGCCGCTGCTCTCAGAGCCTCTGTCTCTGCTTTGTAATTTGTGGAGTACAGTCCAGTTGCAAAGCTGAGTCTATCGTCTGTGCCATCTGGGTACTTTACGTATACACCCGCTCCACCATTGCATGTTGCGTCCTCTGCTGAGCCATCTGTAAAGATGTAGGTCCAGGTTTCCTTGGGGTAGCACTGTTGAAGGTGTTTCAGGGTGATCGATTTCCTCATCAGATCATTCTGTGAATCTTTGGGACCTATTCCTGGTACACCGCTTTTGACAAGGAAATGTCTTTCTTTGCTCCAGGCAGGGATCTCAGGGCACTGGGAAATCTTGTGGGGGTTTTGTTCGAGGATGTCTCTGTGTCTTTGTTCAAGGCATCTGCTTTGGTGGACAAAGTTTTCCCTCTTTAGTATTCCTCTCGTTGGCTGATACATTCTTTTCTCCATTGGATGACCGCTTAGCCTTTTGAATTTGGCAGCCTGTGTGAGCAGCTTCTCATGATAGTGATCCAAGAGGGGCTGCAGTCCAGTAATAGTCTCCACAGTCTGGCACAGTTAGCTTGTAACTCTGGGCTAAAGCTTATTAAAGCTGGAATTTGGTTTTTTTGGTTCTACAGCTCATTGAAGCTAGGATTTCCTTGGTTTAGTCCTTTTTTTTTTACACATGGTCTTATTTACCCACTGAATGATGAATCTAACTCTACTTACCTTTGCTGAGTACTCCAGAAATGTGTCTTTCCTATGCCTCTCACCCTCTCGTTGAATTTCTTCCAACTGTTTCAATACAAGTACAGATAAAGAACTCATTGTCACACTATTATTGATTGAAATACAACAATGTTTTTACAATTTTCCTTAAAAAAAAAACCCTCTGTAATCAACATAGTTAACATATATTTCAATTCAGAGAATAAAATCACTGGATGCCATAAATTCAGGTTCACATTTTACCCAATACCATTTTATTCCACTAATACTTTAAAAAAAAATGTAATTGCTATATGATATAAAAACTAACTGAGCACCATAAATTGGTTTCTGTGACATTGAGTACCATTGAGTCTAAATAATTTGGAAGATTTGGTGGGGCTCAAAACCATTTATAGATACACAGACAAAAAGAGCAATGAAAGATTTAGTATGCCTAAATGTCATTCATGGATACTCAGACCAAAAATGTGCAGAAAATGTAAAAAAAACTTAGCATGATTCAAAGATACAAAAAAGAGTGATGGAAGAGTTGGTAGGTCTTACAACCATTCATAGATACTGGAAAAGTGAGAGTCATGAAAGATTTGGTAAATAAATTTCACACAATACACATGCAGCAACAATCATAAAAATGTCCTCACAATCAAATGCAAAATTTCAGTCCCTAACTGGCAAACCCATGAGGGTTTAGAAAATCAAGCTCACCATAGTTTTGTGTTCTGTGGCTGTAGGAACATCGCCAATTCTCAGAGCTTTTGTGACATGTTGCCAGAGCTTGCGTGACTCATGGTCTTTTTGTTTCTCTATGGGGCGTACATACTTTTTATGGACATGCAGCTTCGTCACGTCCACTGTTTTGTTTGCTGAGGGGTTCTGGCAATTAAAAAAAGAAGAGAAATAAAAGCATTGTAAATCAATGCAAGAGCTCTATGGTCACTCACTACAATTAATGTTTGTAACATGAGCTGGCACTCTTAACTAACATACATTGATCATCGGTAACAACTTCATATCTCTTAATTTAAATCTTGCTTATGATCAGTTTTGATGAAATACCCAAAATGTTTATTTTTGTAACAAGTTTAGTGACATTCTGGCTCATGGCATTTATGATCAAAAATAGTTTGACCAGGAGTTTTTTTGTTGCTATGTCATTTAGGCAAAGGCCTCAGAGTAGTACAAAGTTTGAATCTTTCAAATAAGATATAATGTCAAGGTTGCTTGGAAAATCTGTATACTTCAAGTTATTAACACTGAGACTGATCTGATACCTCAATCTGAGTACCACAAAACCTAAGTTCATATCTAAATCTGCATATTAAAAGGCCTCACATTATATCTGATTCTGGCTATTATATCTAAATTTAGGCTTTACAAAGCTTGAGCTAAAGTCTGTCTTGAGTGTTATAAAGCTAAAGCCTATACTTAAATCTAAACTCAAAGCTAACCTTGCTTAATCCGCTAAAAACTCACCTTTAACTAAATATAGAACCACTACTACTTAATCTTAGTTACAAGCATCTACTAGATCAAAGCTCTAATTTATACTTGGATCTGGTAATTGTTAGCCTTAATTACATAGATCTGCATCATTTAGATCCAGTACTGATACTTGTTAGCCTTAGGTACGAAGAGCTGATGGAATTAAGCCTTCATCTCGATCCAGATTTAATACTTGTTAACCTTAATTACATCGACCTGCTGGATGTAAGCCTTTTTCTTGATCTAAAATTAAAATTTAAAACCCTTCATAATATTGATCTGCTAGATTTTGTTGATAGAGTAGTTCAAACGAAACTTCTAAATTTAGGATGCTATTTGTGAGAGCCCACACTCAAATGATCTTTCATTTAAAAAAAAAAAACAAAAACAAAAAAAAACAAACGTTTTAAAATTACAAAGTTCACAAAAAAAAAAGCAGGGTCACATGTTTTATTTCCCAAAAAAATCTGAGACTGTAATCTAAGCATTTCTTTTTTGTCTCTCTTTTTTTTTTAAGAGGAAAAATAATGTGGTGGTAAAACTGGTGATATTTTTATTTATTTTTATTTATTTTATGCAGCTAGCATGCTTCTCTTGTTTTTGACGCGTTGATTTGTCATCTTTTTTTCTGGAACTTTTTTTTTTAAACACTTAAAAACGCTAACTAGTACTAGTACTAGTACTGATCCAAACATGCCATTAGAAGTTTTAAGAATGTAGAGCAAACATGTTCTCTCTGCTGCCAAAATTTGTTGACAATGATAAGCTCAGAATACCATAGAATTATAACTGGCTGTTTTGGCAGCCATATTTATAACTTTGACTTGAGGTCAATTTTAATCAGCTCTTAGTTAAAATATGCAATTTAGTGTGAGCAGTGGAATTTCAAATACATTTGGTAAATATTCAAAATTTATTAATAGACAAATTTTTAACTCTTGTACTGAGTCAAGAGAAAAGTTGAAAGTAGTGGCTTTTAGTGCACCCCCCTGTATCAAATGAGAGCATTTTTCTGAATGTGCTTTAAATTCTATGCTTAGGTATGATGAAATCAAAATCAACTTACCTTGGGATATGTAAACTCCATAGTCCCATTCCATTCCCCTTGTGCCTTGAAGATTATCTCCCCTAATTTGGTATTTTTAGCCTCAGCTGAGATGTGGTGAAGTTTGCCCCCATAGAATGGCTGGAAGGAGGAAGCAGAAAAACATCTGTGTGAGTGTGTATAGTCACGAGTCATAGCTATTAATTTAACTTCAAAAATACGAACAGCAAAAAGGGGTGCACACGTTCAGTGCACACTAGTCTTCATCAGGACTGATGAAGTATGCACTGAAAAGATATCTAAGCATATGAACACCTGGCAGGAATTATAGCATTTTGAAGGATTAAATCACAATTCATTAAACAAGACTCACAGAATAACACCAAAAAAGGCAAAATATTTCTCCCACAGGGAAGGAATAATTACCCATCGGGAATAATCAAATATCACCATAGACCTATGCATCAGTAGAAAAAAAAAATTTATTATGATTACAGTCAAACCTTGCCATTACCTTGTAGAGTCAGTTTCTATGACAAGTGAAAGAAATTTAAAATTTACACCTCTTATTGTTCAAATGTACACAAAGAATAATTATCACTTATGAATGGATTCAAAAGCTGCAACAAATCCTCTTAACTTACCTTGGTGTAGAACACAATATTTGCAGCGTATCCAGTTTTCTCACATGTAATTGAGACCTTGTCACCAAGCTCCACCCAGGGCACGGTGAGGATTGATCGGGCATACGCACTGGGCATTCCAAACACATATTCCTCTCCAAGGTCTTCCAGCAATAAACATACTGAGAAAGGGGCACATTTTTATGACAAAACACAGAATGAGCATGCATAAATTTGAACACATAACAAGCTAAGAAAGAGAAGGAAAAAAAAAAAGAAATATCTTTGAAAAGTTATCATTCTTCATGATTCAGAAAACAACCTTTAAATAAAACTCATAAACAATATCATACGCTGAACACAAATCTAACTATGAACAATAAATAAAAAACAAAATTCATGAAAAACAATTTCCATATAAATGTTTCACATAAAGACAAAAAGTCAAAGATGGAACAGAATTTATAAAACCACCAAATTTACAAAATTTACTGTGTAGGAAAAGTGAGTTTTAAAGAATATTCGCCATGTGTTTCATAAACTGTGATTGGGGAAACTAAAACAGATTTTGCTCATTATTTAATGTGACTAAGGTTCGAGCTTGATGGAAATTTAAGAAGTAAAGAGAAGGGAGCCTTGGAAAAATGGCAAGGCTATTAAAAGTGAAAAAAAAATGAAATTGTATGAGTAATGTAAAAAATCTATTGTACATAACAACAACCACAACAATATTTATATATCTATATTATAAAACAGATTTGACCCAGATTAGATATTAGTTTAAACCAATTGTTATCTATTGTAGTCCATCAATTTTCAAATTAACTTGTATGATAACAAAACATGATAACTGCATAATATCATAACAAGAGAAAATAGCAAAGGCAAATGAAATATCTCTAAATTTATCAACTTGTAAAATTAATAAAAGGAACAAAAACTGAAGTGGGAAAAAATTAAATGAAGAAAATAAATAAAAAAAATCTTTGCTCCCTCTGCATAAAAAAATACTTATGAAGCAAACACAAACATGAAAGTAAGAAAGAAAAAAAAAAAATCACCTTTTCCAATCATTGACACCCCTATTGACATTCCCATAAATTTTGACTTTGTATAGATGGACGCATTCATTTTCATTTTCTTGGATGGACACTCAAAGTAAAATGCAGACACTGAAAAGATAAAATATTTTGATAATAGCATGTGCCGAATGGGGAGGGGGAGAACAGAGGATGGCATGTGCTGCTGAACTAGATCTGAGAAAGCTAAGAAGCATGAAGCATTAGATTGTGTATGGTTGGAAAGTTTTCTTAGGCTTTCAATAAATCTATTCTTTTAAAAAACCAAACACTATTGGTTTCAAAATTTGCCAAAGTGATGAAAAATCAAAATTAGCTGACTAATGCATAGAGGCATGTCCCACCTGGCGGATGATGCGAGACTTGTTCAGCTGTGTAGATCAGTCGAGTTCCGTCCTCATCCTCCCCCTCTATGTCCTTCACATGCCAAGAGCAGTGGAATGTCTCCCCAATGATGGGGTTATAAGGCTTCTTGGCTAAAGAACCCTGTTCATTCATTGGAAAAAAAAAGAGTATAGAGGCTTGTTGCAATACAAAAACAGATGAATATATTTTTAGTTCACAATTTTTTTTTACTTAAATTGTTTAGCTGCATCTTAATCTAATTGGTAACTAATACTTTTTGTGTATTTTTTAAGCAAGGTACTGAGGCCTTCTTAGGATCATGTGTCTTGTTTGTGGGTCAACAGGATTTTTAAATCACACATTGTGATCTGCAGGTGTTAAGCTACAAATGTGATAAGCCACTTTTACTGGCTTATATCTGTCAGTACAAACTTGATAAAACTTTTATCACAGAAGGCCTTGTGACAGTTTAAAATTTTCATTCATTTTGCTCAATCCCAACATTCAACAGACCGAGACAGTCTCAAGACAAGGTAGTGGCAAAAAACCCCAATTTCAAGCCTGTTTACAGCACCTGCAGCTTGGCCATTGCACAATTAGAAAGTGCCTTGGCATTTGAAATCCAGGGAGGAACTTCTGATAGTAGGCATGGCTTTATTTTGTGTGTATTGCACTTCTTTATTTTGTGTGCACTACACTTCTTTATGTTGTGTGCAATACACTTCTTTAATTTGTGTGCACTACACTTTTTTATTTGTGCGCACTACACTTCTTTATTTTGTGCGCACTACACTTCTTTATTTTGTGTGCACTACACTTCTTTATTTTGTGCGCACTACACTTCTTTATTTTGTGTGCACTACCCTGGTTACCTTCAAAAATATTTGAATGGAATTTGGCTCACCTGCCTGCCAACATGGAAAGATGTGAGGTACCACTCTAGAACAGCCAGCATGCGACCCTCAGGGTCTGGGTTGTCTGGAATTCTGAAGAGAGACAGCCAGAAGACACATGAAAACATAAAAAATGGGAATAACAGCAAGGTCTGCTCCAGTAAAACTGCCAGTAAGCACAAGTACAGCTTGGAAGAGAGGTTATAGAGGGTGGTTTGTATTTATTTAAAAAAAAACCATCAAAACAAAAAAAAATCAAAATAGCCTCAAGAAATAAAAGATTACAGTCTGCATATTTTTTTAGTTTGGTACAACACATAACAGACATTTGAATAAAAAATAGTTGAAAGCCAACCGAGTCCAAAAAATAAATGTTAATATCCACAAAAAGCTCTTTAAAAATCAAATATTAAAAGCTTAAAAAAAAAATAACCCTAACCTCTTACCATAATAGCTTAAGCTGTACAAAGCAGCAAAGTAGTTTTCTCCTTTTTCTTACATACCTTCCAGTAAAAATGTTTGGCTTCAAACTAGATTTCCAAAACCCAAAAGAAATATGTATTGCTGTTCTGCGACATTGAACCCAATATTATGGTTAAACTATTTATACAGTTGAATCTTTGTCTTTTTAGATGAGTAAAGATGCTGTTTTCAGACTTTGAGTCTCAGTTTAAGGGAAAAAAAACCTGATTTGAGAAAACTGCAGCTAATGCTAAGATAACAATAGCTTTAAAACACATACTTGAGAAAGAAGTCAGGATGAGCCATGTAATCTGCAAACATCTCTAGCAAGGACCTCCTCTCTAGAATAAATGTAGGGAGAACAACCTGTAACCATCAGAAAAGATAATGTGGCATTAATAACATCACAACCTGAGGCCATCAGAGAGAAAGAACATGGCATTAATAACATGACAACCTGAGGCCATCAGAGAGAGAACATGGCATTAATAACATGACAACCTGAGGCCATCAGAGAGAGAACATGACATTAATAACATCACAAGCTGAGGCCATCAAAGAGAGAACATGGCATTAATAACATGACAACCAGAGGCCATCAGAGAGAGAACATGACATTAATAACATCACAAGCTGAGGCCATCAGAGAGAGAACATGGCATTAATAACATGACATTCTGAGGCCATTAGAGAGAGAACATGGCATTAATAACATCACAACCTGAGGCCATCAAAAGAGATAACATTGTATTATTAACATCATTACCGCAGGTCTTAAGTAGACAACAATGCATTACCAACATCACAATCTGAGGCCATCAGTAGACATAACACATGGCTGTTTAAAAACCCTGAAAGCAGCCCTTTAGTTTTTCCACAGGCATATCCCAGGCATCCGCCAGCATTAGGCGGATAGGTAATAAATCACCTGTCAGGCCAAGTGATAAACTCTATGGTGCCAGCACAGCGTCAGAAAGCGTGCTTGTGCATTATCTGTGATTCTCAAGATTCACAATTTTTACCAGTTTTTAGATTGTAATATCTCTGCTATTACTTCTTCAAAAATTTTTGTGCTTATATTCATTTTAAAGCCCACGTTTTGACCAGCACAATGCAATAATTTTCACCATACACACATAAGATTCTTTTTAATTATACCAAAATGTCCACGCGAATGTAAAATGCTTGAATTTATAATTATGACAATGCTCTTATTTCAGAATGGAAGCGAACAATATTTTTACTTCAAACCCATTTCATACAATAAAACAATGAAATATGTATCCTGCGAAACTTTCTACCGTAAAGAGTTTTTATGTGATTTTATATGATTTTTTAAAAATATATCCAGTCGAAAAAACAAACATTTTGTATATTCTAACAACTTAGGAGACATGATTACTTTTCAAGAGTTAATAATTATGTTTCAGAAAGTCTACTAGATCTACTGTCGTAAAAACTATAGGCTTTCCTAGACTACAAAATTAATGTGGCCACATGATATCAAAACAATTTTAAACTGCTGGCATATCACTTTTAATCACATTACTCTAGATCTAGTATAAGACCTTTTCTAAACTGAAGTCTAAACTTATAGACAATTTATAAAGCTAAGTCTATTTTCTTTGAGGGATTACATGAATTTGTTATAAATTTGTTTCTTTGAAAGATCACTATCAGTATTTGTTAAATTCCTCTCGAGAGTATAATGGTACTAGATCTAGATCTTGAACCCATAAATGAAGAGCGGCGATACCACTCAGGATATAGAGATAAACAGTAAAATCAGGAGACAAAGAATAAAGAATCTTAACTGGCAAGCTGCGTAAAAATGGTGTGATCGAAAAGATAAATCAAGATAGTAGCTAAAGAACTAAGAACTCTTCGCAGTTGCCGTTTGGTATGTGTATTATTCAACATATTGATGAATCACTGGCGAAATTTCATTACACAATATTGTTCCAAAAGCTTCATTTGGCATCCTTAAAAACTGTCATCCCTGTAATGAAATGTGGCTGCTACCAAATTCGTGTTACTGGGAGCAGCTGGGGGGGTGACTGGCAAACTAAAGGGCCACCTCTTAACAACCGTGAACATTGCATTAATATTATCACAAACTGAGGCCATTATACATGGCATTATTGAAATTTCACAGGCAGCTTGCTGCTAATCATGAGTCATAACGTAACTAGCATGTGGTTTTCCTTGCACTATGTGCAAACAACCTTGCGTTAGTCAGGGAAATACGTAATCTTCCAACATTTCACTAAAACTGTCTCTGATCGCGAATGTATGAGCATTTATATTATACATACACTACGGTGCACGGACAGCGGGGTAGATTAGTACTCAGTAACAATAGAATATCACTAGCAATCATCATGCAACCCTTGCATAACCGTTACTTTCTTGGAAGGACGGCTAGCATGTTTGCGAAAAGCGGTTATGCTGCATACTGCTAGGTAGGAGGAGTTTATGCAAATTATGTCCGTCAGTCTAAAAATATAATGTCCTAGTCTAGCTAAGGACCCCTTAGCCTTGTCTGCGAAACCTCAGAATTACTAACATCACAACCTGAGGCCATCAGAAGAGATATATGTCATTACTCACAACACTGCTCACTCTTGCTGTGCTGTTAAGATAATTTGCAAATTCATGAAGCAGCTATATTTACATACAGTTCTGAATCTTAAGTTAAAGGCATGTATCTATAAAAATAAAATCATATAAAAAAAAGGAAGGTTATAATACATGCCTGCTCATGAACTTAAAAACCTAAAGACCCTGAAAGAATTGCTGAGTAGCCTGACTGAGGAGGCAGCTAATTGCTTGCTAATGCTCTCCAATACTGAAGGGAATTGGGAATATTGCACATCAAAGGAAAGTTCAACCATTCATTTCCGTTCTCGTGAGCACAAACCCAGCTCTGGTTTTAAATCAGAGGCTTACCCCAGCGGAAACATGGGTTACTTGTCTTCTACGTGGACTGAGACACAGGTTTACCTTGGTATGAACTTGGGTAACCTGTTTTGTTTGTGGACTGAGACAGGTTTACCTTGTAAAAATTGCAGTAACCTGTACTTTTTGAAGACAGACAGAAGTTGACCCTTGTAAGAAGTGGGATAACCTGTCTTTTCTGGAGAATGAGACAGAGGTTTACCTTGGCAACAGCTTGGGTAACCTGTTTTGTATGAGAATTGAAACAATGGTTTACCTTGGTAAGGTCCATGCCCAGCTTGAGTTGAGAAAGGAGATGGAGAATGACACTCTTATGTTCCTCGACCCCCTCAAGCTCTTTGTCTGCATAAATGTCCTCATCCAAAACCTCATCTTCGGAGTTGGGCAAAAGATCTGGGAGTATAAAAAGGACATAAGAAATCTGGAATGCACCATTGATTATTTTAGAAGGTGGTTTCACAAGTTTTGGGATACACAAGTAAAGGTGATTGCTTGATGAGGGATTTTCACAAGTATTGGGACAAAGCTTGAGCTTCTGATTTGTCACAACTAACACACTACATGTCAAGCACTACAAATCAAAATTGATATAAACATAAAAAAAATCAGCTAGTAAAAATAAAGAGAACAGAAACAAGTGTCCTCACCGGCAGGGTCTGCAGGCACTGAACTTATATTCTTTGCTGCATTTTCAATCTTTGTGCTGCAAATAAATTAAAAAAAAAAAAGAATAAAAACAGAAACTCAACTAGGCAAAATGATAATGATAAAACTTGGCTTATGTACATGAACAAAAAAATATTGATCATGCACAAAATTATTGCTTTCTCAAAATCTCATACTTAAAAGTGAAAAGTATACTATTTGATTAGGAACCTGTTTATTTATTGAGTTAAGAGGTAAATAGATACACGATTTATTTCAAGCATATTAGCAGTAAAAGTTGTCAAAAAAGTTATGATGACCAGCATTTTTACTGCATTATTTTGAAACCCTCAAAAGAACAAAAACACTTTTTAATTTGCTATATAAACAGGTTGATTGAAATAAAATATGCTGCAATAAAAATGAAATTTCTCAATTCTTTCTACTTAATAGAGATTTGAGAATCACAAAATTGTTTCCCTCAACAACTACTTTTTTTTTGTTTGTTTCTACCAAACAACGTTTTTTGCTGATCTACTTGGGTAACCTTCGCTGCTTTAATCATGTAACTCAGGGCATCATTCTAAACTAACTGAAGAATGCTCCTCTAAATCATGTAACTCAGGGCATCATTCTAAACTAACTGAAGAATGCTCCTCTAAATCATGTAACTCAGGGCATCATTCTAAACTAACTGAAGAATGCTCCTCTAAATCATATAACTCAGGGAATTATTCTAAAGTAACCCGAAGAATGCTCCTCTAAATCATGTAACTTAGGGCATCATTCTAAACTAACTGAAGAATGCTCCTCTAAATCATATAACTCAGGGAATTATTCTAAAGTAACCCGAAGAATGCTCCTCTAAATCATATAACTCAGGGAATTATCCTAAAGAAACCCAAAGAATGCTCCTCTAAATCATATAACTCAGGGAATTATTCTAAACTAATTGAAGAATGCTTTTATAAATCATATAACTCAGGGAATTATTCTAAACTAATTGAAGAATGCTCCTCTAAATCATATAGCTCAGGGAATTATTCTAAACTAATTGAAGAATGCTCTTGTAAATCATATAACTCAGGGAATTATTCTAAACTAATTGAAGAATGCTCCTCTAAATCAAATAACTCAAGGAATTATTCTAAAGTAACCCGAAGAATGCTTGTCTAAATCATAAGACTCAAGGCATCATTCTAAACTAGTTGAAGAATGCTCCTATAAATCATATAACTCAGGGAATTATTCTAAACTAATTGAAGAATGCTCCTCTAAATCAAATAACTCAAGGAATTATTCTAAAGTAACCAGAAGAATGCTTGTATAAATCATAAGACTCAGGGCATTATTTTAAAGTAACTGAAGAATGCTTGTTTGAATCAGATAACTCTATTCAGGACATTATTTCGGAAGTAACTGAAGAATGCTCATCTAGATCATATAAATCAGGGCATTATTTCTAAAGTAAATGCACTGTGATTGTCTATGACTTAGAGATCATTCTTTTACACTACACCTATCTGAATTAAATTACAGAGTATGATTTGCCAAGAATAAATTTCATGGCATATAAACTTCATTTTATGTCAAATTACACAAGTTACGTCAAAACAAGTGTGAGTGATTAGGTGCCATAATATTAAGAGTGCCCATTCAAAAGATTCAAAGAAAAAAATGAAAAAAGCAACTAAGATTACAGAAAAAAAAATCTCAAAGCAGAGATGATATGGAATAAAAAACAACCTAGAAACAGTGACTGAAGCTCTGAAAACTTACAGACTGACAGTCCTCGGACTGAGATTAATCTTCATCTGGAACAGAAAGAAAACATCATCTTCATCATCATCAATCCCATCAAAGTTAAAAAAACAATATAAGCATCAATGACTTCAAAAACAGTAAACTATCATCATTTATCCCCTCAAAGAGAGAATATAACCATCATCAATCTGAATATAGTGCAATATCATCAATGACTTCAACAACAGTAAATTGTCCTCAACAATACCCTCAACAGTGATTCAATTCATCATCATGATCAGAAGACAGTAAAAAGATAGTAAAACATTAGGTCAAAACACATACTTTTTTAACTGGAAATCCACATAGATCTTATTCCCTTAGCTTTGTCAATTTAAATAAATTTAATAATTTAGCATGACTTTAATTTTTTCTCCCTATTTTTTTTTGTCCCTAGGAAGAAATCTACAAGAGCTGGGGCTGGTAATTTCAACATAAAATGTTTGATAAGAGTTATATTGAACAATAAGTGTTCTTTACAGAGATTTTAATATTTCTGTCTTCAAATGCTTGGTCTCGAATTTATTCTTCCTTCATTCAATTTACTCAGGTTGTTGATGACACAAAGTTATTGTCTTCCACTAAATAAATAAGTTTCACTAGTGAAAACATTGATGTGTTATTTGTACCTTTCAACATCAACATCATTCATGTCAATAACTATCACACTTGCAATAAACATTTGGCTTCTGGGTAACAATGCATTTCGAAACTTATGTTATCTTCCTCTTACTGATATGTCATAACATAATTGACAATAACTTTTATTTTTATCATTATTATTTTACCGTCATGGAATATTTGAAAAGGAACATAAGAAAAGATACTGTAACTCTTAAAATCTTGGCTGAATGGGAAAAAATGAAACTGGCAGCTGCAAGTTTGAGATGTGTAGAAAAACACCATCATGACAAAAACTTGAAGCAAGACATCTGATGATGACGACAGTCAAGGCTGCTCAAAAACTGCTAATCATGATCAAAATTGTCATAACTTCTGCATAAGATGCTCTGTTTTTTTTTGTTTTTTTTTATTCCTACGGTAAATCTTAGCTTGGCCTGGTTGAACAGTATGCTGGATTAAAGGCTCTTTCAAGGCAAGTCCTTACAAAACAAGAGGAATAAACATTCTACATAATCCAACAAACTTTCGTTTTTTAAATAGAACCTGTGCCAAGATATGGGTGACATAACGGGTTTGTTCAAGTTTGCATGTATGCTGAAAAACTTTGGTTACTTTACAATATTGTAGGGTATTGAATGTTTTAGATTTGTTTAAAGTTCTTTTGTAATGAAGTCAAAAAGAGAAAAAAATAAGGATTACAAGGTTACATGGAGTTCAAAATCGTTGGATATGTTTCCTTAATCATTTCTGTTGCTGTAGTTATGATTTTCTCATTTCTTATTTGTTGAACTTTAATCAGTCATATTCCATCATTTTGGACCATGTGAATAAAACTGAGGTAAAGCATTCATATAAATTCAACCAACATCTTACATCGGCCATCTGTAGAATGCTGATGCAATCTTGAATACATTGCAGGGTTGCAGTGGAAGTGGCTTTCAGCAGTAACAGGTCCTTGAGATAAAAAAAAGAACATAAAGTGATTGAGGATTCCTTTCGCAACAAACAAAAAGCTCAGAAACAAATGGAGACAGTTTTGAAAAAAAATAAAAAAATACTCTTTATTTCGTCCTTCAAACGTTAATCATATTTTAGTAATTGCCAATTTCAAAGTTGATAAAATAAACAATACATGACATGAATCAGAAAGTTCTGCTTGGGAAAGTGAGCCTTAGCTGCATAATATACAATAGGATATCTTGCAACTGGCTATTTCAAATATCAGATGAATGACAAATTAAAATATATGAATTCAGGTGCAAGTTTTGGTGCAGCTTTATCATGATCATGGAATAGTTGAAGAAAAAAATTCTGACAAAAATCAAATTTATTGCAGTGTAACTTCAAGCTGTAACTTAATATAATTGTTCTCCTTTAACACATGCTCATTCCTCAGCTAAAAATCATTGTCATATGAAAAGTCTACTGATTCCAAAAAAAAAAGACAAACAAAAAAAACAACCTACAACAGTTACATGGCATTCAAGATAGTACACTCAAACTAATTATATATTACTATTCAAGGCTTGCCAAGTCAAACTAACTAACAAATCTTAATCTGGTGGGCTAGATAAAAGATGTCAATACTGTGTTAGTTCTCTGCTACTGTTAGATATACATTGAATATTCTGCCTAGTCTGAGATTGACAATTGACAAATCTATCCACAGTATGTAGAATGCATTTCGGCAGCATCTTCTTCAGTGTATAATATTCAAGTGTCTTCAGTTCCTATTTCAACCAGTTTATATAAGATTCAGATCATGCATAACTAGATTTTTCTCAGATCATAGTTTGTTATGTCTTGAACAAAACAAAAAGAAGTGGTGCAATACACATCACAAGAATCAGTTCCTTTAAGTTTCACATCAGTTGTGATGTCAATAATACCCTAACCTTGAAGATATAAGACAAAAATATTCGGTGACTAAAGCTCGATAAACCTGGAGGATATCAGAAAGGGATATTCAGTCACTTTCCAAATTTACCCAATTTGTTATGTTCAAAGCTCAGAAAACCAAACTTTTTTATGCAATGATTAAAATGCATGCTGTCAGTTATGAAAAAGAGTTTTTCGATAATAGTTTGAGAAAGAGAAATGGAAACTTTCTGTAGAACAAAAAAGAATCAATTGAGGGTGACTGAGCAAGTTAGCAAATATACGCCCCAAATGCTGAAAAACACATTTTTCCCCCCTTGCATACAAAAACCTCAAAAAATTAGGATAACATAAGCACACATAAGAGCCAAACTTACAGTGTCTAAGGAATTCATGTAGCTTCCTGATGAAGGCAAGGCCTGGTGTGAAAAGAAGGGAGGAAGAGGTTGGCGAATATTTTTTAAACAAAACCACAATACATAAGTTCATCCAGTACAAAACTGAAAAAAAAGGAGCTGAATACATAAGTGAGAGAGCTGAAAGTCTTTTTAAATTGATGCAAACAATTTTGGGTTGGCAATAATTCTTAATTTATTAAAATCTTATAAGTCCAGAGTCCTTTATGGAGATTTTTAATAAAACTGTATAATAGAACATGTAAATTAGTGCCACTCTTAAGAACCGGGAAACACTTGATAATGTAAGGTTGGGGTCTACTTGGAATAACAATACAGAGAGGTACATCATTGACTTTTACCCCAATTTTGTCGTCTAAATGTCTTGAGTAGTCCTCTGCTTCAAGGTAAAACTCTCGCACTTCTTGAAAAGCATCATCACGGGGAGATTTTTTCCTGCAACGCAATTAATAAAAACCTGTTACATTTATGGAAAATAGGTTAAAAAAAAAATAATAAAATAAAAGGAACAAAAAAGCAAAAAAAAAAAGCATTGTTTTATATATCTTCTCAAGTCAGGTCTTCAGGTCGCTCGTAAAATCAATACTTGTCTACAACTGCGGCACCTGGGCACTGACAAAATCTGAAGAAGAAAAATTAAATGCATTTCATCGTAAACAGCTAAGGAAAGTTCTCAACATCAAATACCCCGTTAAAATCACAAATTCATCTCTTTACAACAAGTGCGAGGAACACCCCTTTCTATTTATATACTTGAGAACAGGTGGCGCCTTTTCGGGCACATACTTAGAAGAAATATTGAAATACCTGCTAATAAATCAATGAACAGCTATTTCGGAACACACGGAAAAAAGTTTCGGGGCCGCCCTTTAACAACACTACCAGTCGTCCTCAACAAAGACCTATCAAGACTACAAGAAAACACACTACAACTCACAACTAGGAAGACCTCGAACACCTAAGATGCATCGCCCAGAACAGACAGCAATGGAGAGAACTGTCGACGAGAATCCGAAAAGCTGCCGAAGCGCCCCCGTCGGACGACTGAGACGCGGAAGGCCCTAAGTCAAGTAAGTCAAGTCTCAAGTCAACAATTCCAATATTCATCCATCAGATGATTTACTTGCAAAAGTACTAAAATAAAACTCTTATAGAATCATGAAAAAGACAGAAATAGTAAATCTTGCTCATAGTGAATCATAAAAATTAAAAAAAAATAGACCTATCTGTGGATCAGCATAATCAATTAAACAACAAATAGATAAATATACGTCCTTGGGTATGGAAGCTTTAAAAAAACTGATGTGCAACCACTTTCATAAAAAACACAAATGTTTGAAAACATCTAGAAATACTCAAGACACAAAAAGACTCCAGGAAAATAGCAAATGTCTTACGGTATGTGCAGACTTTCATGGGAACCCTTGGCTTTCCTGAAGGAGTCTTTGCCCCTTATCACATGGGATCTCTGTATATTGGTCTGAAATTCGTTTTACACACACACAAACAAGAAGAAAAAGATTATAGTTTATTAATATTGCAATTACCATTTTATTATAACAAAAAGTATATCCAACTGCTGTAGAGGGAAGAAAAGTAAAGCCAAATTAACATAAAATCAAAGAAATGAAAATGTGAATGTTAACTTAACATGTTTGAACAGCAGCCTTTCAGCACTGCTAGATCAAAACTAAAAGCTACTGGCCGACCTAAAGCCAAACAGGGGAGAACTATAAATAATAATGAAGCCTCCAACTTATTTTCAAATTATTGGCTAGAGCGAGCAAGTCGAGTCCATAAAAAAATCATCATCAGAACTGAACTGCACCTGGAGCAAGCTGTTCTCGCTAAAGGTAAATATAAAATATAAAAAATCAAGAGTCTAAGTTGTGAAGAAAAATTATTTATAAGAACAGGTACTTCATTTTATAAAATTCAAATATTTTAAACATTTTCGTAAATCCTGATGAAAAAATTCAATATGACAGAGGTTTAAATAAATGGGTAGCTACAGATTTTCACAAAGTGGTGCACCTTTAGACACTCTTTGAGGGAGTTCATAATTTTATAATGAGTATTTTAAAAAATCTTTCACAGAACTAGAATGTTCAATGTAAGCTGATATCCAATATTGCATATGAGAATATGCAAATAAAATGCATATCTTGCATACACAATACGTTGAACCATCAACTTCATGTGACAATGTCTTGTGTCAGATTTGCTGAATTTCCATATGAAAAAACTTTGAAACTTTTTTAGAGTCATTTTCAAACCAAGTAGGCTGATACTTTGTAAGATAACATCACAAACTGTTTAATTATGCCAAAGTTTTTTGACTTTGAATCATTAGAGTGATTGCGAGAACAATGAAGTGATTATCAAAACATTTTACTTTCATAGTGTATGTATCATTGTATGTATGAATTACTACGGAGGAAATATGCTGTTGTGATCCTTGTTTGCCTGTCAACTACACAGGGTAGAAGGCACCAAATAATGACTAGAAATGACTTGCTACCGCTATTTGCCTATCCATAAAAAAAAAGTGAAAAATACCAAACAGAGGCTAGAAATGACTCGTGACTGTTGTTCACTTGTCCATAACACAGTATGAAGCACATCAAATAGTGGCTGGAAATGACTTTTGACTGTAGTTTGGCTGTCATGAAAGACACCTAATAATGGCTACACATAACTTGTAACTGTAGTTTGCTTGATGTAAAAGGCACCTTCTAGATGCTAGACACGATATAAACATGTCTCCTCACCCTAACTAAGCCCTTGGCTATCATCTTCAGGCAGTGGACACGATCCATGCCCAAAACTAAAGATGGCCACTGCCGTGTCGAGTCTCGACAAGAAAAAAGCCAGCAAGACACAAGAGCACAAAACAACTTCACCACTCGGCAGCATCATTTTAATCCTCTTACCTTAATCCTCTGCCTTCCTCCACCCAGTGAACAGGTTGAGAAGGACACAAACTGTTGAATCAGCGTGCATGTATCATCAATAAATCAATATGTAAGGAAAATTGTATCACCTGGGCAAAGTTAGCTGTGTGATACTCTGCAGTTTGTCTCAGGCGATCCACCCACAGCTGGCGCTCTCTTGCGTCTGAGGCTGGTGTAAAACATATACAATGGTTACAAGTTATCAGGAGATTGGGGGAGGAGGTACAGTATGAAGACCCTAAACTTTCATCTCTTAGGCAACTAGATATTTCTGGAGACCCTATTTGGTCTTCATATTGGCATCTTTTGTCTGACTCTATCAAATATCAACTTGTTCTCTACATTGAAACGTGCCAGTGAGAAGCAACACAGCTTTCAAGATATGCAACAGTACATCAAATCAAATCTGTGGAGAACAACAGAGGGAGAGGGAGAGGGAGGAGGAAATGAGAAACAGGAGGTAGGGGACAGAGAGAGAGAAAGAGAAAGAGAGAGATAGAGAGGGATGGAAGAGGAAATGAGCAACAGGAGATGGGGGACACAGGCAAAGTCAGAGAGACAAACAAATTGAGTATGAAATAGAGGTATAAGAGATCGAGAGAGAGAGAGAGAGAAAGAGAGAGAAAGAAATTGGGATGTTGACATGGCAATATGGAGATCAAGAAATATAATAGGAAATAGGGAATCACAGATATTGCATGAGTGTGTGTGTGTGTGGATTAGGACAGGTGATGCAAAGAGTGAGGGCTGGTGGAAGAAAAGAGGCAAAATATGAGAAGAACAGCGGGGAGGTGGGAAGAGAAAGTAGTATACAGGCAGTGTAAGTGTGTGTGGGTGGAGGAATGGAGTGGAGGGAGAGAGAGAGTGGGGAGGGGGAGAGAGGAAGATAGATAGAGATAGGAAGAGAGACACAGATAGAAGAACAGAGACAGAACATGAGACAGGCACGGGGATGGACAGAGAGAGACACACAGAGAGAGAGAGAGAGAGAGAGAGAGAGAGAGAGAGAGAGAGAGAGAGAGAGAGAGAGAGAGAGAGAAAGAGAGAGAGAGAGAGTGGGGAGGGGGAGAGAGGAAGATAGAGATAGGAAGAGAGACACAGATAGAAGAACAGAGACAGAACATGAGACAGGCACGGGGATGGACACAGAGAGAGAGAGAGAGAGAGAGAGAGAGAGAGAGAGAGAGAGAATGAGAGAGAGGCGGGGAGAGAGGAAGATAGACAGAGATAGGAAGAGAGACACAGATAGAAGAACAGAGACAGAACATGAGACAGGCACGGGGATGGACAGAGATAGAGAGAGAGAGAGAGAGAGAGAGAGAGAGAGAGAGAGAGAGAGAGAGAATGAGAGAGAGAGGCAGGGAGAGAGGAAGATAGATAGAGATAGGAAGAGAGACACAGATAGAAGAACAGAGACAGAACATGAGACAGGCACGGGGATGGACAGAGAGAGACACAGAGAGAGAGAGAGAGAGAGAGAATGAGAGAGAGGCAGGGAGAGAGGAAGATAGACAGAGATAGGAAGAGAGACACAGATAGAAGAACAGAGACAGAACATGAGACAGGCACGGGGATGGACAGAGAGAGAGAGAGAGAGAGAGAGAGAGAGAGAGAGAGAGAGAGAGAGACAGAGAGACAGAGAGACAGAGAGAAAGATGATATGTCCACGAACCTCTCAATTTGAAAATTTCTCCGTTCGCAGCGTTCACAATGAAGGTCTGAGAGTCTTCCTCTGAGGGGGAAACCACAGCAGCCTTACAGGATACAAACAAAAAAAAAGAATAATTCCTTCACAGACCTGAACAACCAGATTTCTCTGTCCTTCACAGCGATATCAAAACAACAACAACAACAACAACAACAACAACAATAATAATAATAATAATAATAATAATAATAATAATAATAATAACAACAACAACAACAATAACAATAATAATAATAATAATAATAATAATGATGATGATGATGATGATGATGATGATGATGATGATGATGATAATAATAATAATAATAATAATAATAATAATAATCAATTATTACAATAACAGCAACAACTAAAGTAACAGCAACAATTAGAAAATAATTTCTTAAAGCAATAAGTTTTCAACTTTTTCTTGGAAAAAAATTTTTTGTTTTGTTTTGTTTTTGGCTTTGGCTCATTATTCCAAACCTTGGAAGCAGAGAATGAAAACAACAACAAAGAAAAAAAAACCTTTCAACATGTCCTTTGTGAAGGACGCAGGTGAGGATTCTAACGTTAGATCGTTCTGTCAATGAAGACAGTCTGGAGTGCTACGAATTCTCATACTCTGGGACCTCGATCGTGAACTCGATACGTGCTGCAATTGAGCATAGCTGGACGGGGTAGAGTTTAGATTTCCTTATAACCAAGATAGTGACACCTACTTGAAATGTGGACGAAAATGAAAAGCGTGAGTATCGAACCCAGAGAGAGAGAGAGAGAGAGAGAGAGAGAGAGAGAGAGAGAGAGAGAGAGTCCCTAATGATATGAATTGCATTATTAGGGAAGCATTCTAGTCACTGAGCCACCAGCGCCCCCCTTACTGAGAGGCCTCAGCTTGGACAGGCAGGGTTCACTGCTCTATAAAACTTGCTTAGCAGAAGTTTGAAAACCGGCGGAATAGAGACTTCACAAGAAAACAGGAAGACGCATGGACTGCTAGAACTTTGATAGCTGGCGGAATGGTAGAGACATCCCAAGAAAACAACAACAACAAAAAAAACGAGCTGTTAGTTTCCTGTTCTCACCATTATGAACAAGCCAAGATGATAAACATAACAAAAAATAAAATTGTCACAACGATTACTTGGAAGTGACTCAGCCAGTCTCGTCTCCACAGATGTTAGGTTTAAAGTAATTCACGGTTTGGTGTCTACATTTCATTCCAATCTCTTCAGACAAACGCTTTAGAATATGGCTAGCCACCGTCGCCCATTTTCCTGAAGCAGCTGCCCTTGTCTTTTTGTGTGAGAGAAGGAGGTCCGACATAAAGCGCCAGATAGCTCAGTAAGTAGAGTGTTGGGCTGGAAAGATCCGGATTCGATCCCTCACTGGATTATCTCTCTCCCTACAGTGCAAAACAAACTCTGTCCAGTGCAGTCACGACGTGAGTTGATGCAATGCTACTAGTGCTGTCTACATTGAAGGCTGCCACATGGAGCGATCTAAGATGCTCCAACTAAGTATGTTCAACAACAAACAACACGACGCGACCATGCAGACGGTCCAACCTTAACTGTCCCACTCTGAATGTTCAACAGCAAACAACACGACCTGAGATGTAGACGGTCCAATCTTGACTGTCCCACTCAGAATGTTCAACAGCAAACAACACGACGTGACGATGTAGACGGTCCAATCTTAACTGTCCCACTCTGAATGTTCAACAGCAAACAACACGACGTGACCATGCAGACGGTCCAACTTAACTATCCCACTTAGAATGTTCAACAGCAA
>JAWDGP010002930.1:137500-142352 GCA_033675545.1 Elysia crispata | reverse complement strand
CTAAATAATAGATTACTACTATCCAACGTGGCCCCCAGATACTCCAGAAAGGTACTGACAAGGAGTCTTTCCGAGCTCTACAATTTATAGTATAAACTCAGTCGGCATAGTCCCCAGTCATAGACTTCCTGGTTTCCCAGTTCGTCCCTAGAACAGAGACCAATGCCCATTCCGCGGAAGGACCCCTCCGTCCCGAGAACAGCTTTAACCCCGTTTCCCCAACTAGAAACATCACCCGACCGAGATCATAGAATCTACCGAAGCCATCGGTCCATCTACGTGCGATTCTAGCATCTCCCGATCTAAAAGCGCATCACATAACCCCATACGATCAACAGTCTCCTAAATTCCCCAAATTCCCCGAATCAAAGTACATCCAAGCCGACCGAAGAAAATCTTCTCTGGCCAGCTGGACAGGAACAAAAGAATAAGGTCGGCTAGATCAATGCCAATCATTACATGAAATGAAGTATCTTCCGAATTATCATAGAAATAGAAATGGAAAACCTTAACTAAGAGGGCGGAGACTTGTTTTCCCCATAAAATGAAATTAGTATACTAATATTAAGAAGCTAGAAGTGCGCTTGGCTACTTACAAGCTCATAATGACTTGCTAAAGATCTGTTCTAAAAGGCTACTGCTACTGCCACAAATAAATAAAAGTTCTATACGGCCTCCTTACATGAAACTTTTTGGACTTTTAAAGGATTTTTTTTAAATCCCCATCTCTACTTCTCATTACCACCTTTTATTATAGACCCTTTCCTTTACCTGTGTATTGGTACTTAATTAAGTAATCATTTTTTTTTAAACTGCGACATGGTTGTGTAAACTTTTCGATGTCTCAATCCGTACTATTTGTGGCCAAAACACAGCTGATGGACAGACCCTTTCGAACGATTAATGCTGCTCAAAATTAGCAAAGAATCTAGATCTAGGTAGATCGAAATCAAGAATGCCACGTAAAAAACAAGAGGGTTCTTCAAAAGGAAGTTAACTCCTAGCCAAAAATACCATAGAAGAGACACAGATTTTGGATCGTCATCAAGTGAGAATGACAAAGTCAGACTCAGGGAGTCAGGCAATGCTAGATCTGAATCCCGAATCCCTCGAAATTCTAATTCACAAGCAGAACAGAATCTAGATCTAGAGGCTGCTTTCAAGTGTGCAGCGCCCTTGGCCTACAAACAGAGAGGCATAAAAGACACAGAAAATGATGGAAATCAGACCGCTCTTTCCTTCAACACTGATCAATTCAGATGTAGGCCTCAATCCGAGACATGATCAATGTCAGCACTGCCAAGTCATGAGGGATTTAGAGAGATGAATCTAAAGGTATGTGTAACCAATCAATGAAATCCAAAACCATTTCCACCTCTTCCGCAGCAATTAGCAGTCTAGTTTGAAGGACAACTGATCAATCTGTGCGCTTTCTGGTATAAAAGCACAAATACAACAGTGCATTCCAGTTGACTTCTCTTGGTTGTAAAGAAGTGAGAATGAATGGATGGAATCCACAGTTCCGAATTCAAGGTCTTGTGGCTGTCATCTCACAGGCCCCTCTAGGTACCTGCCGATGAAATGCAAGCCAGAATTTTTTGCAAATCTTACTTCATGGACGGAGACCAACAAATTCAGAGAAGGTAACTTCCATCACCGATGGACTTTGTAACAACATTTTGTTGAGACATTCAAGAAGCATTGAATCAAGAATCCTAAATACGTGGAAGGAGCTGAAATGTGCATATGAGTTTGCAAGCTCTCAACCAAATAGAAAATTTTCGAATTGTTATCAATGAAACAGCGCGACCATTAGGGACACATAGAAGAAAGGACCCACAACGCACCCACACTAAATGAAGTTGCAATTCTTTTGCCAAATCAATCCAGTCGGACACCGTGATATTATGCTGCATGCGAGATCTGGATCAGCTGCACAGGTTTCAGAATTTCATTAGGCCTAGGATAGTTTATAGTATCCTATACTTTTTCCACATGGCAGTTACAGTTGAATCTTTTTACATGAAAAATACTGGGCACAAAAGGTAATACGCAACTGTAATTCTATTGCTTCCATATATTTACAAGGCATGCAAGGCAACCATTTATTGCAGGCACGCTGGCTCCTCCACAGAGTTATTTTTCCTCCGGTGATGAATAAAATCTATTTCCACGGGTGGGAAAGTAAGCTTTATGCATCTCTCTCTCTCTCTCTCTCTCTCTCTCTCTCTCTCTCTCTCTCTCGCTCTCTCTCTCTCTCTCTCTCTCTCTCTCTCTCTCTCTCTCTCTCTCTCTCTCTCTCTCTCTGACACTCCGTTCATCGAACGCTAACTAGTTTTTAGATATTTTTAAAACATTTAAAAAAGGTCTGTTGGTGTGAATTTCATTGCTTGATGAACTAACAGAGACTACTAAATGCGGATTCATCTTCAAAGTTTATTCTGCTAATTTTTGAAAAGCCCAAAGGAAGGGGCAATAATCTTCTTTTTCAGAGTGTAACCACAGTCCCTACCCAGGGTTGTTTGAATAAGATCATTAACTCCATCAAATCTGCATTATGTGTAAGATCCTGGGAATGGTGGGTTTGTCGTTCTATCAGAGAAACTATTATTATTAAACGTTAGAGAGTTAGACGGGACGTGATAGATATTTAGGTAATTGAATAGATAGGTAGATAGATAGATAAAAGAGAAAAAACAGATAGGCAGGAAGATAGGAGAGAAAGAGAAAGATAGGGGGATAGGGAGATCAGGAGAGAAGCAAAACACAGTTAATGAGTTATCAAGAAGGGAGAAAAGAGGGAGAGAAGAAAGAAAGATAGAAAATGGAAGGAGGAGGAAAAGACAATGATCAAGTACAACGAAAGAGAGGAGGCAAAAAGGAAAGGTAGATTGTTGTGAAAGGGGAATGATCTAGGCGACAGAACGTATGATAGACTGAAGGAGATAATGCTTTATTTTAGGAGCCTTCCATTCGATGTTTGTATTTTCTTAACAGATTTTTATGCTGCTGATGGTCGTTTGATGAAGAAGTGTTCCACTCCATGTTTGTATTTTCTGCACTAATCATTATTTTGTTGATGGTGGTTTGATTAAGAAATTTTTCACTCCATGTTTGTATTTCCTCCACAGACAATTATGCTGCTGATGGTGGTTTGATTAAGAAATGTTTCACTCCATGTTTGTATTTTCTGCACTAATCATTATTTTGTTGATGGCTTGATTAAGAAATGTTTCACTCCATGTTTGTATTTCCTCCACAGACAATTATGCTGCTGATGGTGGTTTGATTAAGAAATGTTTCACTCCATGTTTGTATTTCCTCCACAGACAATTATGCTGCTGATGGTGGTTTCATTAAGAAATGTTTCACTCCATGTTTGTATTTCCTCCACAGATCTTTACGCTGCTGATGGTGGTTTGATTAAGAAATGTTTCACTCCATGTTTGTATTTCCTCCACAGATCTTTACGCTACTGATGGTGGTTTGATTAAGAAATGTTTCACTCCATGTTTGTATTTCCTCCACAGATCTTTACGCTGCTGATGGTGGTTTGATTAAGAAATGTTTCACTCCATGTTTGTATTTCCTCCACAGATCTTTACGCTACTGATGGTGGTTTGATTAAGAAATGTTTCACTCCATGTTTGTATTTCCTCCACAGATCTTTACGCTGCTGATGGTGGTTTGATTAAGAAGTGTTTCACTCCTTGATTGTTTTTTCTGCACTGACAATTATGGTGCTGATGGGGGTTTGATTAAGAAGTGTTTCACTCGATGATTGTTTTTTTCTGCCCAGGCAATTATGCTGCTGATGGTGGTTTGATTGAAAAGTATTTCACTTCATGGTCATATTTTATCTACAGCTCTTGACGCTGGTGGTTGTGGTTTGATTTAGGAGTATTTCACTTTGTGTTTACATTTTCAACATTGGTCATTACATGGTTTTGATGGTTTGATTAAGAAGTATTTCACAAAATGTTTGTATTTTTTTTCCAAATATCATTATTCTGATGGTGATAGTTTGACTGCTGCGAGCAATCAAATCGCGGGAAACTTTGATAAGAAGCAGCAAAAAATGAGTGCAGATAAAAAGAAATTAATATACTAATTTTAAATGTAAAAGTTATTTCAAGCTCGCTAATATAAATTTTCGCGCTCATTTAGCTTGTTGAAAGTTAAAAGGAGTCTTGGATGAGAAATGATGCATTAGAAAAGGCTGCAAGTTTTATTTTTTAATTTAGGCATTAAATTGACCACATTTGTTGTGAGGCGAACAAGGCCGAACAAAATATGGAAATAACATAACGAGCAAAATTTAAGCAAAAAAGTACTTGTGACGTTTATAAAAGTACATTTAAATATTATTGAGTACATTCATATCTCAGAATTTATATTAAGCACATTGTGAACTATATTTTTTGACAAAATGTACATAAGCTGAACAAATTTTATGAAATATCAAATGATAGTGGTAAATTAATTTTAACAGAAAAAGCTTTCCCAGCAGCCGCTTAATATGAAATGATTGAAAAGCATTTTTACAGCTCAAATTACGCTTTGTCAATTTAAAAAAAAAACACTAGAGAAATCAAATTATAAATCTTACTTTTACAGATTTTTCAAATCAAAGTAGTTTTAAGGTGTTCAGGATTAATTAGATCTAATAGTCACATAAAGAGAAAAAAATATTTGTTAACAGTACCACACTCATCACCAAGGCAATCATGAAATGCAAGTAAAAGAATACGCGTTCACATGCACTATACACTGAGGAATTAAAATATCATTTATTTACATTTTAATCACTAAATTACCCGGGTATCACCAGCAATGGAAAAATGTGACATTT
>JAWDGP010002930.1:130000-135000 GCA_033675545.1 Elysia crispata | reverse complement strand
TGTTCCGTCATCTCTTGTCTTATTTTAGATACATTATTGGGGTCGGTTTTATTTAGCCCAAACAGGTGTTTTTCATTCTCTTGTATTCTTTTTACCACCTGTTCCAGTTTGAGATCCACATAGCTGCGAAGATCAGACCTGACATCCAATGCGGTAATTTCCTTCAGGCTGTTGGATGTCACAGGCCACAGTGACGATAGCAGTGGCAACAGCAGAAGAAATAGTAGAATTAGTATAAACAGAAGTTTCCGTATTCGTGATGAAAGTAGTTGTGGATAAGATGAAGCAAGTGACTTCATCCTCTCCAACAATAAACTGTCTCGTATACGTTCAAAATGATCTCTGTTTGCTTTTGTTTCTTCTTTTCTATCATCATCATTTTTTTCCTCTAATGCTTGTTTTTTTAACTCCAGAACTTGATTTTCCAGCTCTTGTGAATCTCGCAATGCTTCTTCTGAGATTTTCTCTAATTTATTAAGTTTTTCTTCTAACCTTCCCGATCTTTGTTTTGCTTTTTTTGAATTCTTATCAACATTCCCTAGCATAACACCGATTTTTTCTGCAATACCCTGTAAAAGTTCTTCCCTTAGCTCATCAATTTGATTATTCATGTATTTCAAACTTGTATTCGTCTTCTGAGAGTTTCTTATCTCCATTTTTTTCAAAGAAGTTGTCTCTTTCTGAACTTGTTGTTTTAGTTCCTCAAGATCTTTTTCCAGCTTTTTCGGTAACAGCTCAGCTTCTTTAAACTTCATGTCAGTGTAATGCGCTTCCCCTAACACCCGACTATCTATCATGTGAATTAATTCATGACGCTGTGTGTTGAGAACATCCTCCGAACCAGCGTTATCAAACAGAATACACCGCTCTTGTGTCGCTTGAAAAAGAATTCCGGGAATTCCCCCACAGTTCCTAATCCAATCTATAAAAGACACCGTGATGTCTCCTTTGCTCTGTGCCTCTCGAAACCTGTCTCCTCGGGTTACGACAATCACACCTTTCCTTTTTACACTGTCCGACAAAGAGTCGCGTAGCATCATACATTTTGCCGATAAGGAAGAATTCAAGCTTAAGGCTGAATTAATCTCCAGGATGATTATCACCGCGTGGTAGGCAGGGGAGGTGATTTGGGGGACGTGTTCCTCACTTAAGATATCTAGAGAAATGGGCGCAGTTAATAGATCTAGACCTATCCGCCTATACGCTGCTGTCACCAGAAGCAGCCTTCCATCTGGTAAATTAAATCTTTCCTGCTTCTTTTGTAAAATCTCCGACGGACTGAAGGCTTTTCGGCCCAATAGGGCGTCACCTGTGTCTATCATCTGCCTCACTGAACCGAGCAACAAAACTTCAAGTTGCGATGACATCTGAAAATAAACGTAAAGAACATGAGGTTAGATCAATTTTATTCAAATCTTTCAGACCCTGGTAATTGGCATCATTAGAAACTTAAAATTTAAAATGAACAAAGAGGCTGAAACATAAGAAAACATTTAAAATAATAGAAGAAAAGGATATATTATAAACACGGTGAATATATTTGTGTTGGCGAGTGGGACTCTCTCTCTAAAAAAAAAAGAGGACAAACAAACTACTAAAACAAAAAAACTAATTGCAGTGATAAAGAAATAACTCGACTAAGGCACACATATAAGGTTGGAACAAATGCTATAGATAGGTTTTTTATTAAGTTGGGAAATAGTTGTAGTAAAAACAAAAGAAATGGAAAATTGAGACGTTAAGAAAACTAAGTAAAGAATTAAAAAGTACAACTGTAACAGCATGCAACTCCAAATTGAATACCTGTCAAAGGATAAAAACTCCAATTAAACAAGAGCTACAGAGTCAAAGATCAAAACTAAATTATTAAATAAAAACTCTGAAAACATAAGTAAAAGTCAACTATTAAAGTAAGTTAACAATTTTTACAATACCCAATTGTTCAAAGTCAACAATTTCGTGAAGAAACAAGAATCAAAAGGCCCACCAAATTATTAAAATAAATGTAAACTGAAAATGTTAAAAAAGCTACAGTTTACCTTGTGCTTTATGTCAAAATCTGTACAATGACATCGAGACAGAATACGGGTACAGTTACATGGATAATAAAACTGCTTCAGGACAAGCTGAATCTTTAAATTCACATCTAGCGAACTATCTATGATTGTTACGCTCTATTGTGTTTAATCTTCAAATAATAATTTTAAAATGTGATTCGGTCACGTTGTTATCAAGAAGTTACTGTCGCCAGAGAGGTAAAATTGTTGGAATAATGATTATTGAGGCCTACCTGCCTGTCACTTGATGATTGGTTCTTATTTTATCGATAATACGTTATGAAGTGAATGATAACATGCCTTTCCATTAATCCTATCAATAAGTCAGTATTTACATTATGGGTTTTGTGATGTAAATCAACTTTTAAAATAAGTATTTATCTTGGTCGTTTCAATGTCTTTGACTTTGACTGGATAAAGTTTGAATAGAGAAAAAACGAGATCATCTCGTGTTACCACTCATTGCTGACGTCAGATCGGCAAAATCAGAAACAATCATCAAGTTACAACTAATCCACAATTGTTTCAACAATTTTTATTATTATTATTATTATTATTATTATTATTATTATTATTATTATTATTATTATTATTATTATTATTATTATTATTATTATTGTCCTCTAGATCTAAATTTGAAACTACTACATATTTGAGGCATACATATTGTTATCGTTCGTCCTGAATATTTGTGCGTCCGTTCGCAAAAACTTAATGTGGTGCTGCCGGATTCACTAATTGTCTTTGATGCGATTTTGGGCTTTCCCAATCAAGATTGCTTATGAAATACCTTCGCCCTGAAACTCTCTTTTTAGGGAGCGTAGTGGCGTATTGGTATAAGCTATGTTCTCTTTGAGTGGCAAGGCGATGGGTGCCGAAGCATCTATAAATCGATGGTTCTAATCCCACCGATTCAGGCAATTTCGGTCATTTTCACTTTAAAGCTTTACCCTAACCACTGCTGAGCACTACCTCAAATTCTAGCTTTTATAATTCTTACTTATATTAATGCAGTGATTTGCCTCCTCTAGAAGTAAATTTGAAACTTCTACTACTACTACTACTACTACTACTACTACTACTACTAGTAGTGGTAGTAGTAGTAATAATAGTAGTAGTGGTAGTAGTAATGGCAGCAGTAGTAGTTATTGTAGTGGTAGTACTAGTAGTGGTAGTAGTAGTAATAATAGTAGTAGTAGTAGTAGTAGTAGTAGTAGTAGTAGTAGTAGTAGTAGTAGTAGTAGTAGTAGTAGTAGTAGTAGTAGTAGTAGTAGTAGTAGTAGTAGTAGTAGTAGTAGTAGTAGTAGTAGTAGTAGTAGTAGTAGTAGTAGTAGTAGTAGTAGTAGTAGTAGTAGTAGTAGTAGTAGTAGTATTCATAAACTATAATAACAATAGAAGAAATACTACTTATATTGATATTATAGTTTATGCATTATCATCATTTAAATGATATTTTGTGCATATAATGTGAACGACTTATCATCATTACGAACGTAACGTTTTAGCATTTTTAACTTCTTTTTAAAATAAGGAAATCAATTGAATTTTTAAGACCGTGAGATTCTTGTAAGATGAAAAAAGATATCGAATGAAGATCTGCGGCACCGCATACAGAAGTGATCAATTAGCAAAACGCGCTTAAGAAGAAAGGATAGTAATAGTGCTATCTCTTTCATTGTGAACACAGTTTATAAAACAATCAACATTTTTCCCAAAAACCTCTTGAAAAGCTGCATAATGAAATAACGGTTACAGGAAAAACATGCGCTTAAAATTAACGATTGAAATAAAAAATGTGTAATAATGAATTTTAAACTAATGGTTTAAATTCGTATGCTTTTCTTCCAAAACCACTTTAATGAACGAGCGAAATTTACTTGCTACATTAATTTTATTTCCAACAAAGTTCCGTTGCGATTTATTGGAAAACATTGCAATAAACTTAACATAAAGTTTTACCGTGCGTTGGAAGACAAGAAGTTAAGGCTTCAGGATATATCGGTCCACGAAGACTTGAGTAAGGTAGAGAAATCAGTGGGAGAGAGTGAAGATTTCTAACTGCTGAAGTTCTTTTGGGACAGGCCGGGCAGATTTCTGGTGAATCAAATCAACACTCTGGAGGTTAAGGGGTACTGTAGAGTGGCAGTGGTTATACATAGACCTCCTAAAAGAGATAAATAATAGAAAAAGTTTTGCATTGAAAGAAGTAAAAAAAGGCTATATATCTTTAATACAGGTGTATATAAACAGAAAAAAAAAAGACCTAACATATACTGAAGTATTTCTAAATAATATACACTGCGGGTTTATCCGATTCTGTAGAAGCTTTTTCTTAATGTTTGTAAAGTTTTATGATAAATTGTATTAAAATCATGGTCCAGAATTAAATGAACTGATAGTGAATTTATGTTCTTAGCTTGCATCGCTCAATTTAAAAAAAAATTTACTTAAAGTCTAAATCAGATGATGATGATGATGTTGATGATGGTGACGATAATGATGGTGATAATGGTGATATTAGTCATTTGGTATCGAGGCCTTATCATTATGATACAGCATAATTATGTTCGCAAGTATCAGACATTTACATTTCATTATAAACAATAGGGTTATACTTTTCAATCCGGCTAGTACTTATATATATATATATATTAAATTATGTCAATAGTCTGCTTTAGTGTTTTAGTTATTAGAATTTGAGTTTTAATAAGCTTAGAAAATTAACCTCCACTAATTCACATTTTTAGAATATAATGACTATTATACCGTGTATTATTTAAAGATAAAAACCATACATGACAATAAGGTCTACTTTTAGTTTGTATAAAAAGATATATTTTCCTAACGAAGACATGTTAAAACGGAATTTAAATTTATTATACCTCATCTTAGTTCTCTCGACAAAAACAATCATTAGGTAATTTTGTAAAAATCAATTCGTTT
>JAWDGP010002930.1:45000-125000 GCA_033675545.1 Elysia crispata | reverse complement strand
TTCCTATCTCTCTCTTCAAGTGCTTTGTGTATAACATCAATGTATTGAGTTATTAAGAAATGGCGAAAATGAGAGAAAGATAAAGATAGAGATAGATAGATAAAAGGTAGATGAAATAAGGGATAGATAGATAGAGAGAACAGCGAGTAAACGGAAAGAACAGAAACAATATGCAAAGATAATTATTAAATATAGTTAAAGGATATCATTTTAAAACAATCGAATTATTATCATTACTCAAATAAAGGTTAATAATAATTTAGAATTTCAAAAACTAAAGAATTTGTCATGAAATTTTAATAAAACACAAGGTAGCTTAAACATACACCAGAATGACTGTGTTTATTTACAGAGGACAAAGAACGCACTTCTTTTCAGCAAAAACATACACCAGAATGACTGTGTTTATTTGCAGAGGACAAACACACTTCTACACATTGTCCTACCTCCTCTCTCTCTCTCTCTCTCTCTCTCTCTCTCTCTCTCTCTCTCTCTCTCTCTCTCTCTCTCTCTCTCTATCTATCTATCTATCTATCTCTCTCTCTCTCTCTCTCTCTCTCTCTCTCTCTCTCTCTCTCTCTCTCTCTCTCTCTCTGTCTTTCTCTCTCTCTATCTCTCTCTCTTTCTCTCTCTCTCTCCCTCTCTCTCTCTCTTTCTCTCTCTCCCTATATATATATATATATATATATATATATATATTTACAAACATCTACAGAAACGCTTGAATAAGTAACGGACATCCCAAAGGATGGTGGAACACAGCTCCCACGGATACGAGCTGTGTTTTTGAGCTGTCTAGAAGATCTTTTCTAGTAGGGATTCAAGTTGTCATGTCACGTTCCTTAAAAATGCTTGGTTACTGCTTCAAAATTGTAGTGTTTGTCGCTCTTGATCGGCAAACTCGGGTCTTAAGTTTAGTGAACATTTTTTTTTTTATCTATTTAACAATGAGCGTGATATGGTGTGTTTCATTAAGTTATTGAAGCAAGATCTGTACCTTAGCAGAAGTGATGGAGCTTCCTAATGTTGTCACAGTTATTTAGAATCACCAGTGACGTCACTCTTTTCTCTCTATTCACTTTTATTCTCTTTTTAACCCGATCTGTAACATTTGTTGTACAGTTACAGGCACTGTGAAGTTTACTCGCCAAAACACTTTATGTTTAGCAATGAGTAGGTCTGGTGTGCAAAAGGTCCGTTTCTGCCTTCGTATTTTAAAACAATAAATAAATAAATAAATAAAAAAGCGTTTCAGTATTGATCTATTATTTTTCTAATAAAAATTTACTTTTTTAAATTACGGCCCTTGGGCTTTCTAGTATAAATTTTTCAGCACCGCTGCATTAACTCGATAAATTTTTCGTTTAGACTATTCGTTGAAAATGTGAAAAAAAAAGGTCTTGTAACAAAGAGTGCAGGGGTTAATCTGATATATATATATATATATATATATATATATATATATATATATATATATATATATATATCAAAAACTTGTTTTTCTACACTTATTAAGTGTCGTTTATCCTACACTGGAACTGTATTTTTGGCCGTTTTTAGTTCTAATTTTTTTTAAACTAATTATTCAAATAACAGAGGGGGAAAGGAAGATTGAAGGTTATAAAATTCGAGTACACAAGTCTCTGTCACTTACTTTTAGAGTTATTTGTACCGAGTTTCTAGTGCTTATGATAACATGTCCAGTTTCCTGTACGAATCGCACCGCTCGCGAAGGTCCCAGATGTCAGCTGTGACATTATGTAAGTCTTTCCGAGGCCGCTGGACCAGGCCTGGTTTTGTTCCTGGACAGACACGATGGAGTCAAGGCGTCAGGTAATCAGTTTACATCGGGCAACATGCCTTACTAGCTGCTTTGATAGACACTATTGATGGGGAAAAATATAGGTTTGAATTCCATGTCTCGAAGGTAAAAAAAGAAAAACACAAATTTTCTTTCTCGTTAGTGGTTGCTCGGTATATCATTTATCAAAATTAAATAAATAAATAAATAAATAAATAAATTACACCACACGACGATATTTGATCACGGTATTTGGTGACAATGTTGGGGGAAATGTTTAAATTTTGGTATTGATATTGATATTCAACATTTATTGTTCGTATCTTGTGATGAGCTCGAGATTCAAATGAATATAGAGAGGATAACAATTCATTTTTTTTTAAATCCAATTGAAGAGAATTATGATGATTAAAAACAGGAACTGTTTTGAGAAAACAGCTTAAGAGAAAAAGAGATTGCAATAAATCCAGATTTTTGAGGAAAGAATCATCAAAAATAACGGATTCCTTAAGTCATGGTCTGAAAGTTTTGTTGACTTAGCGTTAAAGATATCGATAATCCATCCAAATAATTTTTTTCTTAGCTTTTTTTGTAGATACAAAAAGCACCCAAGTTTTGGCGTAACCAAAAAGTTAGTAAACCTTCCTAGCCTGTGAACAATCTTAGTTTCCTGTGTCAAACCTATTTTCTGATCCACACGTTCGGCCAGCAGCCCTCTCCTTATGGGCGCGAACCAGCTGGTTGGCTTGGCTTTGTTTTACTCGCATGAATAATAAAAAAACATAGTTGTAGTTATAAAAAAAAATATGTGAGATCGTAAATACAACACCGGGACTGCTTTATTATTAAATGTGGATACACTGGATTCATTTGTTACTATCCCATATAGTCAGGTAACCAGTATCGATAACAATGAAGAATTGGTTTGTTCTTTCCGTATTTATCATGTATATATGATTTTTGGAGGGAAAATGTTAAATTAAGGTAATAGAAGACATTCAAAAGCCTATTGTAAAGTATTCTCGATTTGTTCAATTCTGACTGAGGGGGACACGTCTTTTTCAAACTCATTGGTAAAGGCTAAAACTATTTGGAATAATTGCAAGGGTTGGTAAGTAATGCTTTTGAAAAACAGCTTTTTCTTCAACTCGAATACTGTGATGTCGTTGGGTTTTTTTTATTTAAATAAAAGACGTTGCTTCTTTCAGGGATCGACCATCGGCTGTCTCTACGAAAATTGAAGAATTAATGCCCTTGAGTCCTTGAAACCTTTTGCCAAACCAGTGTTGCCGTATAGACCTAATATTGTGGGTATAGAGCAGATGCGCTGTGTAGAAACCTTTAATGTTATATAAGCTGCCAGACACAAAAAGCGGCCTACAATCCTGTCACACGCTCTCTTACCGATTCAAGATCACACGGATTGGACGCCCGTTTTCAATTCACCACTCGAAATAAGGAGGATGCCGTCGCCAAGAGCTGTTGCTGCTGCAGTGGCAGCGGTGGCGCTGGCTGTGGTTGTTGTTGATGTTGGTGGGAGCATTGTCGGCACCACTGTCCGCGCCGGCGACTGTGTGTGTGCCACGACAGGTGTCAACGCTAGAATTCTGCTGCTGTTGCTGCAGCTGCTGCTGACAATGATAATGATATAATTCGTGTTCTGAAAATTTTCGTAGTCTTGTTCATACCATCTTCTCCTCGGACAAAAAACTCATTATGCCGATGATGAGAAGCATCGGAAAACGATTTTCAAATTTAAATGTTCATTAATGTGACACGGCATGTTTTGTATTAAAAGCGCTTTTATATTTTTAATAACGATTTTATCTCGAAGCATGTCAAATTAAAAAAATTATAATGCTTATACTTAGCCTCGCAACAGTAGTTCTTTCACCAGTAGTAAAGTTCGGTGTAGTAGGAGTTGCAGCAGAAGCAAAAGTAACACTGTTTATAAAAATTAAAATAATAATGATTATGGTGCTACTGCCACTACTCCTCCTCCTACTACTACTACTACTACTACTACTACTACTACTACTACTACTACTACTACTACTACTACTACTACTACTACTACTACTACTACTACTACTAAAATGATGATGATGATGAGGATGATGAGGATTATAATAAATAATTATATTAAAATCGTTATGATGATATTTATTATAATACTAATAACGTTAATATTTATAATAAGTATAATAATAATAATAATAATAATAATAATAATAATAATAATAATAATAATAATAATAATAATAATAATAATAATAATAATAATAATAATAATAATAATAATAATAATTATAATAATAATAATAATAATAATAATAATAATAATTATAATAATAATAATAATAATAATAATAATAATAATAATAATAATAATAATAATAATAATAATAATAATAATAATAATAATAATAATAATAATAATAATAATAATAATAATAATAATAATAATAATAATAATAATAATAATAATAATAATAATAATAATAATAGTAATAATAATGACTAAAGGAGAAGTAGAAGCAATGGACGTATTTATACCATCAGGGCCGTTGTCCGCTTTAAAAAATTTCTAGGCTAAAAATCTTATCTATTATAAGTATTCGTCTTCAGCTTTTCGTTTACAATAACAGTGAAGAGAAAAGAGATGAATATTTTTTCCCGTGAATTTTTCCCTAAGGAATAAAATTATACCACTAATCTTTTATTTAGTTTCGGAGATTGTAAAACAATACATATTTTTTTTTTAAACAATAACACTTTTTTTCTTTGATTTAGTTATCATTGCAGCCTTGAACATACTTTGAGCCAAGAATTTATAATTTTCAATGCGATTTACCATTCTTTTTTTTTATAATTATTCTGTGCCTCATTTTTAAGAATACCCGCTTTCAATGGTTAATTAAGATTATGAAAAGAAAAAAAGAGAAAGGAAATGAAATTTCATCCAATGAAAAAAAGGAGGAATAATTATCCCTTTTAGCCCTTCATTTTACAACAACACAAGATTAATTTTTTTTTTTTTTTTTTTTTTTTTTTTTTGGGGGGGGGGGGGGGGAGGGAGGGCACTATCTTTCCATAATACTCAATGTGTAGTGATCTTCTCATAAATCCGACTAATTATCTCTCTGGGCTGACCAGTTGGACTGTCCGGTACTGTGGTGATGACTCTGAGCTACTAGACACAAAAATAGTCAGTATGGGGGGTGGGGCGTGGTGGAAAAGGGCACTATCTTTCAATAATAGTCAATGTCTAGTGACCTTCTCATAACCCCGACTAATTATCTTTCTGGGCTGACCAGTTGGGCTGTCCGGTACTGTGGTGATCCCTCTGAACTATGGTAAGTGCGGAGGGGGGGGGGGGCAGGGCACTCTCTTTCCCTCTTTTCATAATAGTCAATGTGTAGTGACCTTTTCATAACTCCGACTAATTATCTCTCTGGGCTGACCAGCTGGACTGTCCGGTACCGTAGTGGTCACTCTGAGCTCTGGTCAGTGCGGGACAATATTCGGCGGCATCCTCACCAAAGACGGCTACAAGTGGTATGAAATCAAATCAGAACTACTATCAACAACGCCACCAAAACCACTATCAACAACGCCACTAGAACAACTATCAACAGTGCGACCAGAACTACTATCAACAACGCCACCAAAACCACTATGAACAACGCCACCAAAACTACTATCAACAACGCCACCAAAACCACTATGAACAACGCCACCAAAACTACTATCAACAACGCCACCAAAACCACTATGAACAACGCCACCAAAACCACTATCAACAACGCCACCAGAACAACCATCAACAGTGCGACCAGAACTACTATCAACAACGCCACCAGAACTACTATCAACAACGCCACCAAAACTACTATCAACAACGCCCATCAGAACTACTATCAACAACGCCCATCAGAACTACTATCAACAACGCCCATCAGAACTACTATCAACAACGCCCATCAGAACTACTATCAACAACGCCCATCAGAACTACTATCAACAACGCCACCAGAACTACTATCAACAACGCCCATCAGAACTACTATCAACAACGCCACCAAAACTACTATCAACAACGCCCATCAGAACTACTATCAACAACGCCACCAAAACTACTATCAACAACGCCCATCAGAACTACTATCAACAACGCCACCAAAACTACTATCAACAACGCCCATCAGAACTACTATCAACAACGCCACCAAAACTACTATCAACAACGCCCATCAGAACTACTATCAACAACGCCACCAGAACTACTGTCAACAGCGCCACCAGAGCTACTATCAACAGCGCATCCAGAGCTACTATCAACAGTGCCACCAGAACTACTATCAACAACGCCACCAGAACTACTATCAACAGCGCCACCAGAGCTACTATCAACAGCGCATCCAGAGCTACTATCAACAGCGCCACCAGAGCTACTGTCAACAGCGCCACCAGAGCTACTATCAACAGCGCATCCAGAGCTACTATCAACAGCGCCACCAGAGCTACTGTCAACAGCGCCACCAGAGCTACTATCAACAGCGCATCCAGAACTACTATCAACAGTGCCACCAGAACTACTATCAACAACGCCACCAGAACTACTATCAACAGTGCCACCAGAACTACTATCAACAACGCCACCAGAACTACTATCAACAGCGCCACCAGAGCTACTATCAACAGCGCCACCAGAGCTACTATCAACAGCGCATCCAGAACTACTATCAACAGTGCCACCAGAACTACTATCAACAGCGCCACCAGAGCTACTATCAACAGCGCATCCAGAACTACTATCAACAGTGCCACCAGAACTACTATCAACAACGCCACCAGAACTACTATCAACAGCGCCACCAGAGCTACTATCAACAGCGCATCCAGAGCTACTATCAACAGCGCCACCAGAGCTACTGTCAACAGCGCCACCAGAGCTACTATCAACAGCGCATCCAGAGCTACTATCAACAGCGCCACCAGAGCTACTGTCAACACTGAAGTCAACATCCGCTTACGATAGTCCTCCCTCTGCTGACCAGTGTGGTCAGATAGTTGAGCAAGTTCAGTGTCAAGCAGACAGAACCTCCGGGAGTCCCACTTGGACATGTGGAACACGAGTAGCTGGGAGAAGGTTAGATGATTGATAGTAAAATATAGGTTGGATTGGTCAGGGGATTTGGGAGGGGGGGGAGATAGATAGATAGAGAGAGAGAGAGGGAGGGGGAGAGAGAGAGAGAGAGAGAGAGAGAGAGAGAGGGAGGGAGAGAGAGAGAGAGAGAGAGAGGGAGGAGAGAGAGAGAGAGAGAGAGAGAGAGGGGGAGAGAGAGAGAGAGAGAGAGAGAGAGAGAGAGAGAGAGAGAGAGGGAGAGAGAGAGAGAGAGAGAGAGAGAGAGAGAGAGAGAGAGAGAGAGAGAGAGGGGGAGAGAGAGAGAGAGAGAGAGACAGAGAGAGGGGGACAGAGAGAGAGAGGGGGGGTAGAGAGAGAGAGGGGGGGAAGAGAGAGAGAGAGAGAGAGAGGGAGGGAGAGAATAAAGGACTATCTCATTGTCTTATTTAACTTATGCTGTTCTCTTTAACCTCTCCGTCTCTCTTTTATTCTATCTTTCGTTATCTCTCTCTTGAGTACCTACTACCATTCACAATTTGTATTGATTTTTCTTGTTAACATTTTTCTGCATTGTATTGTGTCTACCTTGAAAGAATTTTTCTTTAAAAAAGATTTCGAGGTCGGCTTCGATTTTTTTTTACATAATTGAAAACAAAAGTATATACAAAACTTGCTGTATTGTAAAAAAATGTCTTTGGAACAAAACAAAATGGCAGGATCTATTGTCTATATTCTATACCATTGTATTCTATTTTGGCTGCTGCTGATTATTTGATATACATACTCTCTCTCTCCCATGTTCCCTCTCTCGCTCTCACTATTCACTCTCCCACGCTCTCTCACCCTCTCTTCTTCTCTATGTCTCACTCTCTCTATATACCTACCACTCTTTCTCCCTCCCTCTCTCTCTCTCCCTCTCTCTCTCTCTCTCTCTCTCTCTCTCTCTCTCTCTCTCTCTACCTGGACCTAGAGGCTTGCTTGCCTCACACATGTCCTTGATATTGTTGTAAGCATAAGCATTGTCCGGAACACCCGATGGGTGCCGCTTGGCAAGGTCCAGGACTCCAGAGTTGTGTTTCGCTAGCAATGCGCATGCCAAACGCTTCTGTTCCGCGGAGCATGTTCCGGAAGAAGTACTTCCGGAAGAGCTTGAGCCTATAGAGGATGGGTGGGTGAAGTTTCTGATTACTAATAGACCTTTTATTTTCAAAGACCGTGTAGTGTATCTAAATCTAAGAGTACACTATGTAGACTGTAATGTGGAAATTACAGGTGAGTGGGTGTTTGTACGCGCTATGAATATCGAACACAGAACATAATTATTGACTAGTCACTTGTATTATAGCTTCGTAAAAATGAGTTTGCATGTTTGCTAATCGTATTTATTAACAGTTCTGATCCGAGTCATTCAGCTGCAAAAAGAACGGTTCCTTTTATAGTGCTGACAACGGAGAACAGTAAGGCTCCCTACAGAGAAAGGTCTGCTTTTGACATACAGCGCTTAGGATACAGTTTAATGTTCCTCAGGCATATGGGGTCAAGAAACATAAGTGGATGATTTAGCCACTACAGAGAAAGTCCTAGGTATAACATACAGATCTTAGGATACAGTGCGACGTGCATCACGCACATAAGGTCAAGCGAGCATATTCAGTAGTTGGTTTGATTTAATCTACCTTAAAAATTATTTCAGTCTTACAGTTTCTTTCAGCTACTACTACTACTACTACTACTACTACTACTACTACTACTACTACTACTACTACTACTACTACTACTACTACTACTACTACTACTACTACTACTACTACTACTACTGCGACGACGACGACGACGACAACAACTACATTTACTACTACTACTACTACTACTACTACTACTACTACTACTACTACTACTACTACTACTACTACTACTACTACTATTACGACGACTACTGCTGCTGCTACTACTACGACTACTACGACTACTACGACTACTACTACTACTGCCACTACTACCACTACTACGACTACTACTACTACTGCCACTACTACCACTACTACCACTACTACTACTACTACTACTACTACTACTACTACTACTACTACTACTACTACTACTACTACTACTACTACTACTACTACTACTACTATTTATAATAATAATAATAATAATAATAATAATAATAATAATAATAATAATAATAATGATAATGATGATGATGATGATGATGATGATGCTTAAAAACATTTTATATGGGGTATTCTTTGACGATCTTATAATATGATAATGTCTGATTTTTTCCTTTTTGTTATCTTAAAAAAATTTTTTTGAGGGAAAAAACAGTACAAAATAAAACAGTCTTCATGACAATAATATTACCAAAATAAACGAAAATTACTGACGGAAAATAATAAAAAATCTCTTAAACCACATTGCACGAGATTGTGGTTTAGAATGAAAAAAAAAAAACTATTCTCGGTTCAAAAGATTTTCAATAACTTGTGTTCATTGTTTGCTTGCTGCTCACAGCGGTTTATCTTTTCGGATTCTTTGGTCAGGCTCACACCAGCACGTATTCATCGAGACATAACCACAGATTTAACTGCCAGCAACGATATAAGCAAACCAATGAGTTTTATCTAGGGCCAAATTCTAGCTTATTTCTTTTATTCAGAGGCATAGTGCAGAAAAACCTAGTAATACCTTTTAGAAATAGGACCGATTTTTATTAATTTTCCCACACCCGAGGATATCTTATTATCTAACAGCTCCAGCATGTTTAGACTTACCACACGAAGAGGACGAGCTTTTTGACAGGTAGCGTCCAGCAACCCACACTCTCTGAATAGAGTAGAGGAAATCGAATTTCTATGATGTGAGTCATTAAGCCTGACTGAGATTTTGTAAAGTCATAATAAAAATATGATAGAGTAACTGTTATTGAAAAGTTATTGTAATGTCATGGTAAAGTAACCGCTGTTGTTACTCTTTGACGCACTTAAAAAAAACAACAAAACAATTTACATTTGCAAGTAAATAACTATGTGAATCACACAAGTAAGAAAAATTGAAAACAAAAAACCAGCAAGAAAAATCTACAACCTTAGCAGTTTTAGGCAAATGTATGTGTGTGTGTATATATATATAAGCCAAGAACAGTCCTTTCTCTGTAGGGGCCTTACTGTTCTCAGTTGTAGGCACTATAAAAGGAACCTTTCTTTTTGCAGCTGAATGACTCGGATCAGAATTGTGAATAAATACGATTAGCAAACATGCAATCTCATTTTTACGAAGCTATAACACAAGTGACTAGTCAATAATTATGTTCTGTGTTCGATATTCATAGCGCGTACAAACACCCACTCACCTGTAATCTCCACATTACAGTCTACATAGTGTACTCTTAGATTTAGATACACTACACGGTCTTTGAAAATAAAAGGTCTATTAGTAATCAGAAACTTCACCCACCCATCCTCTATAGGCTCAAGCTCTTCCGGAAGTACTTCTTCCGGAACATGCTCCGCGGAACAGAAGCGTTTGGCATGCGCATTGTTAGCGAAACACAACTCGGGAGTCCAGGACCTCGCCAAGCGGCACCCATCGGGTGTTCCGGACAATGCTTATGCTTACAACAATATCAAGGACATGTGTGAGGCAAGCAAGCCTCTAGGTCCAGGTAGAGAGAGAGAGAGAGAGAGAGAGAGAGAGAGAGAGAGAGGGAGAGAGAGAGAGGGAGGGAGAAAGAGTGGTAGGTATATAGAGAGAGTGAGACATAGAGAAGAAGAGAGGGTGAGAGAGCGTGGGAGAGTGAATAGTGAGAGCGAGAGAGGGAACATGGGAGAGAGAGAGTATGTATATCAAATAATCAGCAGCAGCCAAAATAGAATACAATGGTATAGAATATAGACAATAGATCCTGCCATTTTGTTTTGTTCCAAAGACATTTTTTTACAATACAGCAAATTTTGTATATACTTTTGTTTTCAATTATGTTAAAAAAAATCGAAGCCGACCTCGAAATCTTTTTTAAAGAAAAATTCTTTCAAGGTAGACACAATACAATGCAGAAAAATGTTAACAAGAAAAATCAATACAAATTGTGAATGGTAGTAGGTACTCAAGAGAGAGATAACGAAAGATAGAATAAAAGAGAGACGGAGAGGTTAAAGAGAACAGCATAAGTTAAATAAGACAATGAGATAGTCCTTTATTCTCTCCCTCCCTCTCTCTCTCTCTCTCTCTCTCTCTCTCTCTCTCTCTCTCTCTCCCCCCCTCTCTCTCTGTCCCCCTCTCTCTGTCTCTCTGTCTCTCTCTCTCTCTCTCTCCCCCTCTCTCTCTCTCTCTCCCCCCCTCTCTCTCTCTCCCCCTCTCTCTCTCTCTCTCTCTCTCTCTCTCTCTCTCTCTCCCTCTCTCTCTCTCTCTCTCTCTCTCTCTCTCTATCTCTCTCTCTCTCTCTCTCTCTCTCTCTCTCTCTCTCTCTCTCTCTCTCTCTCTCTCTCCCCCTCCCTCTCTCTCTCTCTATCTATCTATCTCCCCCCCCCTCCCAAATCCCCTGACCAATCCAACCTATATTTTACTATCAATCATCTAACCTTCTCCCAGCTACTCGTGTTCCACATGTCCAAGTGGGACACCCGGCTGTTCTGTCTGCTTGACACTGAACTTGCTCAACTATCTGACCACACTGGTCAGCAGAGAGAGGACTATCGTAAGCGGATGTTGACTTCAGTGTTGACAGTAGCTCTGGTGGCGCTGTTGATAGTAGCTCTGGATGCGCTGTTGATAGTAGCTCTGGTGGCGCTGTTGACAGTAGCTCTGGTGGCGCTGTTGATAGTAGCTCTGGATGCGCTGTTGATAGTAGCTCTGGTGGCGCTGTTGATAGTAGTTCTGGTTGCGTTGTTGATAGTAGTTCTGGTGGCACTGTTGATAGTAGTTGTGGTGACGTTGTTGATAGTAGTTCTGGTGGCACTGTTGATACTAGTTCTGGTGGCGTGCTGATAGTAGTTCTGGTGGCGCTGTTGATAGTAGCTCTGGTGGCGCTGTTGATAGTAGCTCTGGTGGCGCTGTTGATAGTAGTTCTGGTGGCGTTGTTGATAGTAGTTCTGGTGGCACTGTTGATAGTAGTTCTGGTGGCGTTGTTGATAGTAGTTCTGGTGGCACTGTTGATAGTAGTTCTGGATGCGCTGTTGATAGTAGCTCTGGTGGCGCTGTTGACAGTAGCTCTGGTGGCGCTGTTGATAGTAGCTCTGGATGCGCTGTTGATAGTAGCTCTGGTGGCGCTGTTGACAGTAGCTCTGGTGGCGCTGTTGATAGTAGCTCTGGATGCGCTGTTGATAGTAGCTCTGGTGGCGCTGTTGATAGTAGTTCTGGTGGCGTTGTTGATAGTAGTTCTGGTGGCGCTGTTGATAGTAGCTCTGGTGGCGCTGTTGATAGTAGTTCTGGTGGCACTGTTCATAGTAGTTCTGGTGGCGTTGTTGATAGTAGTTCTGATGGGCGTTGTTGACAGTAGTTCTGATGGGCGTTGTTGATAGTAGTTCTGATGGGCGTTGTTGATAGTAGTTCTGATGGCGTTGTTGATAGTAGTTCTGATGGGCGTTGTTGATAGTAGTTCTGATGGCGTTGTTGATAGTAGTTCTGATGGCGTTGTTGATAGTAGTTTTGGTGGCGTTGTTGATAGTAGTTCTGATGGGCGTTGTTGATAGTAGTTCTGATGGCGTTGTTGACAGTAGTTCTGATGGGCGTTGTTGATAGTAGTTCTGATGGCGTTGTTGATAGTAGTTCTGATGGGCGTTGTTGATAGTAGTTCTGGTCGCACTGTTGATGGTTGTTCTGATGGGCGTTGTTGATAGTAGTTCTGGTCGCACTGTTGATAGTAGTTCTGGTGACGTTGTTGATAGTAGTTCTGGTCGCACTGTTGATAGTAGTTCTGGTCGCACTGTTGATAGTAGTTCTGGTCGCACTGTTCATAGTAGTTCTGGTGGCGTTGTTGATAGTAGTTCTGGTCGCACTGTTGATGGTTGTTCTGGTGGCGTTGTTCATAGTGGTTTTGGTGGCGTTGTTGATAGTAGTTCTGGTCGCACTGTTGATAGTTGTTCTAGTGGCGTTGTTGATAGTGGTTTTGGTGGCGTTGTTGACAGTAGTTCTGGTTGCGTTGTTGATAGTAGTTTTGTTGGCGTTGTTGATAGTAGTTCTGGTGGCGTTGTTGATAGTAGCTTTGGTGTCGACATAACTTTATTATAGTTTTTGTAATCAAGTTGACAGCAGTGATTTGTAAGAATAGTGATAAACATATATGGATAGAAGTGACCTACATGGTATAAGGAGTGTGTTTGGTGCGGAAACTATAATTCTAGTATTTATTTGTGTTCCCAATTTGCTTATTACGTGAAGCCTGGAGTAACTATCGCTTCTATAATGTTTCAGTTCATTGACCTGCAGTATATCTTTTTCGAGACTTTTATTACGTTCATCGTATGAGCAATTACTTTTTAACTTTTCCAATTCGTTTCTCAACAGTTTTGACAAATTTTGCTGTAAACTTTTTTTTGTTGCTAATAAGAGCATAGATCTTTTTCAAAGACAACCACTTTCTGTAAAATATAATAATATTTTTCTCTTTCATGAATTTTTAGCATTGTGTACATTCACAAATCCAATTCAACAATTTCAGTGATAACAGAATAATGCAAGAATCATGTACTTTTGACCATATCAAAGAACATTAATTTAGATTAGTTTAGGTGCTTGCAGGCGTCCAACATAACCGATTCTATTTGACCACCTCCCTCCCCCCCTCCAGGTCAACGAGCTAGCAGGTGCGTGTCACAGCTGCACGTCCAGGCACTATAATGGTCAAGCAGTTGACCTTCACAATGACGCCAGGACCAACGAATATTTAAGAACTTGCGAGTGAGTGAAGATTATGAAATTCTCTGATATGAAAAAGACAGCCATCTTAACTGCGCTCAGCAGGCAAGAGTTCTCGCGTGTGCTGGGGTTGAATTGGGTGCCTCGTGCTTGGCGAGTCTATCATTCTGTGAGTTTATAGCGCAGCAAAAGAATCTGAAGTTGAATATTTTTTATTTAGCACCACGGAACATTATGATCGAAAAAGCTGGACTTTATCCTTTTTTACTTTCGCTCTAGATTTTCATAGCTTAGAAAGTTAAATGACTTGAATCGATGTTACACAATATAAAGTTTATTAAGTCTCTCAGCTCGTTGACTTTACGACACAGGATGTTATTGGGTTGTAATTTCCCATTCTGTGCCTTCATTGATGGGCTTTTAACATTCTCGCCATCCTACGAATCTGCCACTGTTTGTCTTCATCTTGTTATTCTTGATTTAGGCATTACCTTAACGGCTATGCCCTGCTAGAAGGGTGGCAAAGCAAAAGATTAACCAACCCAAGGATTATTCCCTGAGGCATAATTTTTTCCTTGTGATCAAGGTCCATCTATTCTGTTCTCTCTTTCTTTGAAACCCTTAGCTCGTCGATATTCACATATTAATTATTGGACTTAATTTTTATTTTTATCTTTGTCTTTATTTCCATTTTAGAATTTATTACAATCATTACGAAATGATTAATCATATAATCATACAGAATGTTTAGAACGATAAAAATAAGTTAATGTCACTTTCAATATCACATCTAACAAGATCACATATTGTCTATCTAATCAACACACAGTTGGTCAATAAAGTTAACTTCTTTACAGTACTCTAAAGGCTTCTAAAATTCTTATCTTGGAAAAAAAATTTTTTTTTCCCATAGATCTATGGGTGGCTGGGCCCAGGATGAAGGCAACCATGTACATTGTCAGTTCTACGACTAGGACCAACCAAGATGGCCGCTCTCCATTATCGACATCGTATGGAACTTGATCCTTCTAGATCTTTCTTTTGTGCTTTCGCTCTCCATTATCGATATCGTATGGAAATTGATCCTTCTAGATCTTTCTTTTGTGCTTTCGCTCTCCATTATCGATATCGTATGGAAATTGATCCGTCTAGATCTTTCTTTTGTGCTTTCGCTCTCCATTATCGATATCGTATGGAAATTGATCCGTCTAGATCTTTCTTTTGTGCTTTCGCTCTCCATTATCGATATCGTATGGAAATTGATCCTTCTAGATCTTTCTTTTGTGCTTTCGCTCTCCATTATCGATATCGTATGGAAATTGATCCGTCTAGATCTTTCTTGTGTGCTTTCGCTCTCCATTATCGATATCGTATGGAAATTGATCCGTCTAGATCTTTCTTTTGTGCTTTCGCTCTCCATTATCGATATCGTATGGAAATTGATCCGTCTAGATCTTTCTTGTGTGCTTTCGCTCTCCATTATCGATATCGTATGGAAATTGATCCGTCTAGATCTTTCGTTTGTGCCGCTTCTTCTAGTGATTTTATCAATTTATTTTGTGTTCTTTTTTTTGACGCTTCTCAGGTATATTTAAAGTTTAAAAAAATAAAACGAATGGCATTGTTTATTACTTTCGTGCATCCCCAATGTTAACATAAAAATTGGAGGAAAAAAAAGACGCTTTTACCCAAATTAAAAAGAGTTAACGTTTATTCTTTTTGAGAAATATATTTCTCACTGAAGTGCAAAGCTTCGACCTTATTTGTTTAAGACATTAGAAAGCCTTAATATTTTATATCTTTCATAGAAGCACTTATTCATACAAATACCAATGCAACTATGAAAGTAAAAAATTGCAGGACGATTTGACTTAGCTTACATAAATAAAACCCACGAGAATTACTAAATTTCACATTTTAACAATAAAGTTCACAAATGTGTAAATTCCTCATAACCTTAAGGTGTTGCTACTTTTCAGTCTTTTCATTCTAAAAATAATTATCATAGTGAAAAGCATAATTCGTGTCCTCCAATCATGTTTGTCAAATTAAGACTTTTGGGGGGAACTTCACAGCGGCTTCAGATTGCAGTTTTTAAAATGAGTTCCTGTATCTCTTACAGAAATCACGAAACACCTAGACTGATGAACTAAACTTGAAAAGTTACAACTTCAAAATTTCCTCTTAACATCGCTGTGCCTCCCTTAGAAAGACGAGACCTTGGAATGAAAAATACCTTACTTTAGAGCCTTTAATTTGATCAGGGATTTAACATATTTTCACAATAACAATGCTAGGAATGGTATTTCTGCCTATATTGAGTACAAACAGCATAACTTCAATAGTACAAAAAGTTACATTTGAACTACATACATTTATTCTAGTATGCGCGCTGTAAATTCGATACATAACACACTTTTATACTATGATGTGCTCTAGCTTTGTTATGACAGAAAACACTTTTCTTTGCATCATTTTTTCCCTAAAATTACAAAATTGATAACTTTGAAACAGCAAACTAAGTTTATAAATCGCAGTTGTCAACACAAAAGCATAAGAATGCAACCACATATCTCTAAAACACTGAATTTCCTAGAATAAGCAATGAATGCCCCACTTGATGTTCTTTATGAGTACCATAGTGAGGGAAAAAATCTTGGATAATTCTATCAGTTCCTGTGAATTAATTATCTTCATTATAGGATATAATCAGGTCATTGAAAGAAATCAATTTTTATTTCCATACAGATTAAATATGACTCCAATTTTTTGCAGCGTTTCAAGTGTTGGCTGTGTAATAAAAAAACTTGAATTTTCCCCTTTAAGATTCCTTCGGTTCAATTATTGTTTACTCAGAGGTAAAAGAGAATAAGAATTTTAATAATCATTTTTGGCTTCCTTTAGTTTTCCTCTTTTTTTTTTTCTTTTTTTTTTTTTAGGTTCTGAACGCTATGTGCTTAATTGAAAGATTTCGAATGACTCTTGTCCATTTATTTTTAATTTACTTGTTTTTCTGTCAATGTCTAAATCTGTCTGACTGACAAGAACTCTCTCTCTCTTTCACTGTCTCTGTCTGACTCTGTCTGTCTCTCTCCCTCCCCGTCTCTCTCTCTCTCTCTCTCTCTCTCTCTCTCTCTCTCTCTCTCTCTATATATATATATATATATATATATATATATATATATATATATATATATATATATATATATATATATATATATATTTATATACATATATATATATTTATATACATATATATATATATATAGATAGATAGATAGATAGATAGATAGATGTGTATACATATAAATCTATACACACACATATATATATTTTTAGAGGCATCTCACATCGTAAACACATCGTTGCAGAATAACAGTATTAATTAAATTATAAAGTTTTATATGACATTGTTTCATGTCAGGTCAGAATTCTTTTTGTATTCTTTTTAATCAATGAAACAATAAAAAAAAACTTTGCCTGCAAAGACCTTTAGCAATCAGCAAAAAGAAGCCGCAAAACTTTGAAAATGAAAATTACCTTGAAACTTGAATGTTTAGTGTCTTAAAGATCTTTTACATGATTAATTACAAGAGGGGAAAAAAGAACATTTTTTTAGTGTTTTTGTTTCTGTTTTTTTTTATCAGTAACTTTGACAAACCGAGAACTAAGAATTGTCTAAGAGTTTGGGTGGCTGAGTATTTTCTCAAAAATTAATAATCCTTAATATTCTTCCACACAAAATTTGATGGGGTGGTGTGTGGGAAGTTTCAATAGCCAACAAAGGTAACATAACTCTGTAAAATTGCATTACCTGTTCGTCATGTTTGACAGTTGTTTGACAACTTTCAGTAAATATTCTTCCACACAAAATTTGATGGGGTGGTGTGTGGGAAGTTTCAATAGCCAACAAAGGTAACATAACTCTGTAAAATTGCATTACCTGTTCGTCATGTTTGACAGTTGTTTGACAACTTTCAGTATATATCTCTCAGTCGAAAATTCCATTACAAACACAGCAAGTTAAAGTCGTTATGAAATTACCGTCTTTAATAAGGCGATAGCAACAAATATTTTATTCGACGAGATTCGAACTGGCAACTTCAGTTGGGTCAGCAGAGCAAGAAGACTACAGTGCCGTTGATGCCACAAAACCTGGCGAAAATTAATAAAAAAAAAAAATGAAAAAACTATGTTGATTGGCTGAGAAACCAAAGCTTGTCAGGTCTATATACTGCCTTACATTCAGAAAAAAAGTTTTTTTCACAAAAATCCTCCGAGAATCCGTAAATGTTCGTGTGCTTGTACTTATTCTCCCCAGACCAAAAAAAAATATCAAAAATTAATTTCGACTGTCATGTTTATGTCAAATTCTGACAAACTTCAAGTGCATCTGTGAAAGGTCATATGTCGCTCTGGTCCATGTTTGTTTGAATTGGCTTTGAATTAACAGCCATAAAAATGATACAGTCAAGAGAGATTTGTCTATATATAAGGAAAAATCGGTTCTCCACAGTCGCACCAGGGTTTTTCCCGAAACAGATCTGTAGCATCTTTGTCTCACTGAGAACTTTAGAAAATTGACTTCATACAACTCTCTGTATATGGAAGACGGTTAGAAAACAGACAAGGCATTCAAACATACAAATGTTCATTGTTTACTAAGTTTTGAATATTACGGATTCCGATAGCTGCAAGATAACAAGATTTTTAACATATCTGAGTGATTCTGGAATAAGGCTAACGGTAGGAGCAGACACTATCACTATAGAGGCTATCCAACAACATAACTTCAATAGTTCAAAAAGTTACATTTTTAACATATCTGAGTGATTCTGGAATAAGGCTAACTGTAGGAGCAGACAATATCACTATAGAGAGACTATCCAACAACATAACTTCAATAGTTCAAAAAGTTACATTTTTAACATATCTGAGTGATTCTGGAATAAGGCTAACTGTAGGAGCAAATAATATCACTATAGAGACTATCCAACAACATAACTTCAATAGTTCAAAAAGTTACATTTTTAACATATCTAAGTGATTCTGGAATAAGGCTAACTGTAGGAGCAGATAATATCACTATAGAGACTATCCAACAACATAACTTCAATAGTTCAAAAAGTTACATTTTTAACATATCTAAGTGATTCTGGAATAAGGCTAACTGTAGGAGCAGAGACTATCACTATAGAGACTATCCAACAACATAACTTCAATAGTTCAAAAAGTTACATTTTTAACATATCTAAGTGATTCTGGAATAAGGCTAACTGTAGGAGCAGAGACTATCACTATAGAGACTATCCAACAACATAACTTCAATAGTTCAAAAAGTTACATTTTTAACATATCTAAGTGATTCTGGAATAAGGCTAACTGTAGGAGCAGAGACTATCACTATAGAGACTATCCAACAACATATCTTCAATAGTTCAAAAAGTTACATTTGTCCTTCATACATTTATTCTAGTATGAACGCCGTAAATTCGTTACCTAAAACACTTTTGTAAAATGATGTGCTCTGGCTTTATTATGACGGAAAACATTTTTCTTTGCATCATTTTTTCCCTAAAATTATAAGTAACTTTGAAACAGGAAAATAAGTTTATAAATCGCAGTTGTCAACACAAAAGCATAAGAAATGCAATCACATGTCTCTGAAAAACTGATTTTCTAGAGTAGGCAATGAATGCCCCAATTGATGTTCTTTATGAGTTGTAGTACCAAAGTGAAGAACAAATCAAATTTTGGATAATTCTATCAGTTCCTGTGAATTAATTATCTTCATTATAGGATATAATCAGGTCATTGAGACCTTGAGACTATCCAAATCAAGATGGACTATCCATCCTAACAATCATGAACTATCTAATACGACTGCGACCAAGGAATACGATCTGATGCCATTTATACAAAAGATCTACTGTCAGAGTCTAAATGGGCAATTCATTGAACTTGACTCTATCCGTTACGATGGAGACAAGACATATGACATATTAAGCTATCCAGTGCGCCTAGCGTTATCCATTTTACGCACAGCTTAAGTAATAATTATGACATTAGCTATGTAGAGGGCCTGGCTATATTCCTTTCGATAGAGCCTTAACAATACGACATAAGTTACATAGTGTGTCTGATCAATACGACATGAGCTGTCCAGCGTGCCTGGAGCTCCTCACGAAGACAGATTCCGTGGATTGCGACATTTAACTTGTTTTATAAACAATAGAGACTATTAATTTTGAGGCGTTAGAATCTATTCTTTACATCAAATTACGTGTCTATGCATTGAGTCATAGTTTGTTCTATAAACAACGTGGACTATCAAGAGCTTCAGACATTATCCGTTACGGCAAAGTCTAAACAATGAGATATGATCGACCTAGTAAGCCTGACGTTATCTATTACAAAAATTACTGTAGATTGCGACATAGCTTGTTTTACAGAAATTATCCAAAGTGTCAGACGCTATCCAATAGGTTAGAGACTATCATCACATCTTACATTATGCTATTGATAACTACTGCAGCGATATATTGACAATAATAATAATAATAATAATAATAATAATAATAATAATAATAATAATAATAATAATAATAATAATAATAATAATAATAATAATAATAATAATAATAATAATAATAATAATAATAATTAATAATAATAATAAAAATAATAATAATAATAATAATAATAATAATAATAATAATAATAATAATAATAATAATAATAATAATAATAATAATAATAATAATAATAATAATAATAATAATAGAAATAGAGTAATAATTTTTGCGACCCAGGCTGTATGAATAGTGTTTGCAATCTTCACCACCACACAATGGGGGAAAAATAGAGAAACGAATTAAATGGTCACAAAATTTTATGCCTGTCATGCAATGGCTAAGTTATTCAAGATTCGTAGAAGTTCATTATTCCTTTCTTTGAATATTGATTTTTCATAAAACTTAGGGACACCCATTCACCCTTTTTTCACTGCATCAAGATACAAATTTGGAAGATTTCAAATTTTATACTTTATTTGTCACTTCTTCCCCATCGAAAACGTCACAATTCGTTGTATTTTAAGTTTTTTTTTCATTCCTGTTTCCAGTAAATGCTGATTCTCTTTCTTTCAATTCCATCTGCTCAGCGTAAGCCTCTTTCGTTTTCTCCTTTAATTTCCCGGGTATTCCGTACGGGGCAAGTTACACTTTGGTGTTTTGTCAGCGGATGGAATGAGGTGTTGACATGTAAACTAAACAAATAATTCATCGGTATAAGGAATGCGATTTCACGAAGCGCTATGTCCCTTTCTTCGAAGTCGAGAGTTCTGTTCAACATCCAGAAGAGGGATTAGATGATTTGATTGTAAATAAATGCTCACGTGCACATTCTCTCTCTCTCTCTCTCTCTCTCTCTCTCTCTCTCTCTCTCTCTCTCTCTCTCTCTCTTTGTCTGTCTGTCGGTCTCTATCTATCAATCTAGCTATCTATCTATCTATCTCTATCTCTATCTCTCTCCCTCTTTCTCTCTCTCTCTATCTCTATCTATCTCTCTCTTTATGTCTCTCCCTCTTTCTCTTTCTCTCTCTCTCTCTCTCTCTCTCTCTCTCTCTCTCTCTCTCTCTCTCTCTCTCTCTTATTTTCTTTCTTCCTTTGATAAATCGATTTCAAAATAAAATAGGACGCAAATGCTTGCCAATCTCATTTACAATGTATATACTTGTGACCTTCATACATTTGTTGACAAAATTTTCAGACATAAAGAAATGGCGGACTTTCGGATTCCAGACTTTGGCGGCCTCACACGAAAAAATGAATTGCAGTTCTGCTCTTTTATTATTCTGTGGTTCATATGGTAACAACAACTTAAAGTAGAGCTCATGACTTCCTGCTAAATAGCTTAACTCTTTGTGAAATCGCATTCCTTCATATTGAAGAGTGGCGCCCATCTTCTTACTCGATACGATGGTCAGCGTATGCATCACGCAATTCTTTACAAAGCTTTTTTCTTTTCCAAATTCAGAGTTTTCTTCCTGATACGACTCTTAAGTTTACCTGTTAAAAGTTGTGTCAAAATATCTGTACCAAATTCAGAGTTTTCTTCCTGATACAATTCTTAAGTTAATGTGATAAAAATTGTGTGAGATTATCTGTATCGAATTCAGAGTTTTCTTTCGATATGATTCTTATGTTTATCTGTTAAAATTGTGTCAGATTATCTGGTGGCTTCTAGAGAGTTTCAGGACACATGCTTAAAATAAGAATCGCCCCCTTTGCGTTACTTTCTATCTTTCTCATAATTATCTTTACCTAACATTATTTCTAATGCTATATAAATTTGTCATATCTGTTTTCTATTGTTTCTCCTTTGCCATTGGCTCCAGGTATCTTCTGCTGCAAAATGACATTTCTGAAAAAGCAAGAGCACAGTAATTAAATCATTGCAGAATATATCACTAGACGAATTAAACGAAATCTTCAGAAAAAAAAAAAACAACGATGTTGGCGTCAAAGATTTTCCTGCTGTTTATGGCATTAGTTCTCTCCGAGCTGCAGCGATTCGGCCATTCCGGTGTGAAGACAACAGCACAACATCTAGCAACGAAAATCGGGTCATCTAGACTTGTTGATGACAACCTGGACACAAACACGGATAATCCGCAGGGCAACGCAGATCGTCAGACGATGTCATTCGTGAGACCACTTTTCGTGGATGAGGAAGACTCCACTCCTGCCTCCACAGACCCTCCCTGGTATTTGAATGACCTTCAAGGGATGAATATCACATTCACCGAGGCTAATCTGACCTACTCTGAGAATCTCAAGATTGAACAAATGTTGATGGAGAGTCGGAATATTTTAGACCCTATAGGTCTTGAGAACCGGGGGTTTCCATTGAGAATATCAAACATTCTCTATAAGATGAAGCCAAGCCCAGAGATGAAGCGTGCACTCTCTGACCTTAACTTGTGTGGCCAGGCCGATGTCATGAGAAGGATCAGCTGCAGAGACAGGTGTGGACAGGTGCATGATGTAATAGATGTCCCGGCTCAGTGTGGATGTGACGACAAGTGTTTTGCTTTCGGCGACTGCTGTGAAGACATTCACAAACTTTGTACCAATGATTTTGTACGTGCAGTGACCGAGTACTATGACCAACGTGAGTTCGCACGTTTTGTCCAATGCCACGCTGTAACTTTGTTTGCTCTTACAAATCTCTATAAGTTGGAACAGACTCACCCAACAGGCCAGCCACAAAATTACGAGATAGTCTGTCAATCTGAGGTTTCCAAGGACGATTTTCTCAAGAACATGATCGCTACCTTGGACGCAGCTAATTGCTCGTTTACAAGTTTTGGCAATCACCAAGATAAAGTCGGTCGTGTCTGTGACAGACCAGATGTCTTGGTTTGTGGGTCACAAGATGGACCAAATGTATACAGCTTCTTTCCTGTACATCTGCTGTGTTTCAATCACCCAAAAACCTTTAAAATTTCCACGCGCTACCATACCGGCCCCGAGGGAATGGAAGTTATATCTCGGGGCGGCAACTGTACCCACCTGAGGCAGGCATCAAGCAGTAGTATGACAGCGAAAAATCGTGGTGACAGTAAAAGACACGCGTGGCACCGAGCTCATTTGAAGGAATTGCAACTGACCATCGTTCCAGGACCTGGACACATTTATTTCCATTTCAGGGCCGCCGAGTGGGAAAGAGTAAGATGTACTACTGAACTGACTGCCCCAGAATGGGAATGCGAGAAATTTGAATGTGCAGACAATCAAATATTTGATGAAACTATCCAGACTTGTTACATTCCAGATTACGCTTACCTGCAGGTCATCTTCCCAGACCATCAGCCTAGATCTGGAGCTGACACAGGAAACACAAGCGGCGACTGTTTTAGTCATGATCAGCTCAACTCGAGCAGTCTAGATAATTCTAAGGCGCAGACTAAAGCCTCGACTAGGCCTAGTTCTGGGTTTTATTTATGCTCGTGCCTTAAGGCTCAATCAGCGCTGAATATGGTCAGCTTGTGGCAAGTAACAGCAGAAACAGATTCTTTACTCTCTGAGAGCTGCAGATTCAAGCTGAACACAGCTTCCAGCGGCCAAATATCCATTAACCCAAATAGAGATGAAGTGAATGGAACCCACATTTCCAATCAGACAAGTTTCAACCAAACAATTTTTAGCAGGGACATGAATGATGTTGACGCTTTCAGAGCAGTAAACCTATCTAGTAAGAGTTATCTCTCACTTCAGCTTCAAAAAACTTGGAATAAACTTCGAGGGGAATGCGTGGAAGAGAAACACATAGACTTCAAGATCTGCTTCACTTCCACAAGATGGAGCGCGATGGAGCCCATATGCTTCAGATTACAAGAGTCGACATACTTGGGTTTGAGAGACCTGGGACTGGAAGCTAAGATTGTGTTTGACCCTGAAAACTCTAACAGCGCCACAGGCACTTTAGTGAGACTCGGTCAACGATACACACTGACTATGGTGTACGCTGGAGCCTTGAGCCTTTTCTTTTCAAGAAAATAACTCTAGCCTTTCCAGAAATGAATTAAGTCTTTCTTGAAAGTTAAGCACCATGCAAGTACAAATCTAATTATAACCTGTAATTTCAAAAAAAAAAAAAAAAAAAAAGAGAGAGAGAGAGAGAGAGAGAGAGAGAGAGAGAGAGAGAGAAACACTGTTTAAAAAGAGATAGGCACACCACTTTATAACTACGGGACTAAAAAAAGAAACAACACAAGTATAGATTAAGCATAAAAACGTTTCGCCTTTATTGTGGCTTCATCACACTTTGTTTCACACTATTTACAGACACACACGCGTCCTTTTTGGATCCTTTATAATTACCAAGTTGTCCTCCAAGTGTGGTGTTTTTGCTTTTCTATTTAGAGAGAGAGAAAGAGAGAGATCTTATGCTACAAATGTATATGGCAAGTGTCTCGTTTTGATACTACTATTATAAAATAATAAAAGTTAATATTTTATTAAATTCAAACATACGCTAGCTTCTATCTATTCAGGTAGATTTTAAATGAACATAAATTCAGGCTAAATGCGGAACTATAACATAACAAAATATGCCAATATCTTATGGATAAATTGAAATTTATAGCCGCAGGAAGGGAGAAGTAAGGAGTCGAGATATGACAGTAGTAGATGGATACAAAGAAATTGAAAAAAAGTTTTGCGGTTTTAAAAAAGAGACACTTTTCGGCAAAAATTTAGGGAAGAAACCCAACTGTTTTTTGTTTTTTTTTTTTTTTGTTTTTTTTTTTGTTTTCATGAGCATAAAAGAGAAGCCGATCCTATAAAAAATTAAGGAATAACGGAAAGATACACAGACAGGCCCTTCGGGATGTCTCGGGTATTTTCGTAATTTTCCGGAGCCGCCATAACTGTTTTGGTCAATGAGGGTGGAAACTTTACTTATCCTGTGTTAAAAACAATAGTGTTCTAGTAAAACATTGTGTTGAAAAGTATTGGAACTTCACAATTCCAGTATAAACCAGACACACCTAGATCTTTCTAGATCAAAATCTTTAACTGCCCATGAAGATAATTTGCATTAAGCCAATGTTGATTTTAGTTTAATTTTCTGACTCAAGTCATCTTTATTGTTCACCAACTCTTTAGTATAAATATACGTTTGGGTGTAATATATATTATAAAAAGTTAAAAAAAAAACAAAAAAAAAAACACATGGTACCATAATGCGTCGATATTCGCACAAAAGAGAGATACAATCGATGCCTCAGTCTTTATTTGTTCTATGTCCACATGAGAAAATGGCTTTTAGACTTTGATTCACCTTACACTCATATGTTAGACATAGAAAAATGTAAGAGAAATTGACCCATTTTGCTTGACTAATGTAGTATAATCAGTACCTACAGTACATTATGCACTTGTTATAATATTACATGTACTAAGGAAGATAACTCTTAACCAAAGATTTGAATATAAATGTACATTGTTTGTGCCTAGCCCGCCAGTTCTGTGTTCTGCCGAGGTAGTCATTTGGTCTACAATAAACGATCATATCAAGGAACTGACATTGTTTGTCTTGGTATTACCGGGAATATTACATGGTGGCAGCGGTAAACACACCAAGATAGTATAGTACTTTGTGTTTTACTAAATTTCAAGCCTTCTAAGTACCAGATCTGAGCCTTGGTTTTTAGATCTAGATTTTTAAAGAGAAAGCCTTGAGTCTCTTATAAGTATCTGACACTACAATTGTCAGGACAGATCTAGATCTAGTTTAATAATAATGGCAGACTCAAATCCAAGTTCCTTGACAGGGGAACCTGTTCGCCGTCGGGACATGAACTTACCCTTGCCCAAGCCATTCGATGGCACAGCGGAACAATGGCCTAAGTGGAAAATTCGGTTCCACAGGTACCATCTGTGTTCAGGGTTATCTCATAGGTCCCAGTCCGAACAGGTCAGCGCTCTGCTATATGCGATGGGCGATGTTGCAGACGACATTCTGTCAATCTTGCGCATCGATGAAACAACAACATCTTATACAGAATTAATTGATCTCATGGACGGCTATTTTAATGCCCGCAAGAATATCATCTTCGCCAGAGCAAAGTTTAATAAACGGATTCAGCAGGCCGGTGAGTCGATAGACCAATTTATTCAGGACCTGCATCGCCTGGCTGATGATTGCAGCTACCATTCGTTGAAAGATGAATTGATTCGTGACCGGATTGTCGTTGGAGTCCGCGATGACGAACTTTCTAAAACAATGCAGGCCAAGACAGACCTAACATTAACTGAAGCAATCCGTCTCAGCAGGCAGGCAGAGGCCCGAACCGAAAGCCAAGGCCTGCTCAGACCTAGGGTCGAAGTAGTAAGGAGCCAAAGACAACTCACTAAGAGTAAACATCAAGCATCAAGAGGCCCAACTTCAAGTTCTACACATAAAAAGTGTGGCTACTGCGGAAAGACTCCACAACACAAGAGGGACAAATGTCCGGCCAGAAATGCTACATGCCACAAGTGTAACAAAAAAGGACACTATAGTTCTGTTTGCAGAACAGGTGCGGTGAAGGAGATAATAGAAAACGACCTAAGTGATGACCAGACAGATGATTTCCTTGGTACTGTCGAAAGCAAATCATCTTCATCTTGGACGTCAGTTCTTCAGATCGACGGAAGAGAAGAAAGATTCAAACTAGACACAGGGGCAGCCGTGTCTGTTGTGGGAAATGGTCGTACCTATGGACGTAAACTCCAGCCCTGCGACAGGATACTGAAGGGGGCAGGCGATTATCCTCTCAAGGTGTCAGGATACTTCATCTCAACGCTAAAATACAAAGGAAAGCAAATTCAAGAGAAGATGTACGTCGTTCCAGGGCAAAGCCAATCACTCTTGAGTGGCAGTGCATGCCTTAAACTAGGTCTTGTGGCAAGGCTCCATACACTTTCTAAAGTGCCTGACTTCAAAAAGGAATTTCCGGAGCTATTCAAGGGCCTGGGAAAACTGGCCGACCCATACACAATCCGTTTGCGGCCAGATGTGGAACCGAAATGCATATACACTGCCAGAAGAATTGCCCATCCACTGTTACCCAAAGTGAAGGCCGAAATCGATCGGATGATTACCGAGGGTGTGATTTCGCCAGTGGAACAACCGACAGATTGGTGCTCAGGGATCGTTGTGGTTCCCAAGCCTAATAACACAGTTCGGATCTGCGTAGACCTCACAGCCCTCAACCATGCAGTCTTGCGTGAAATTCATCCTCTTCGGTCAGTTGACGAAAATCTCGCAAAGCTTTCCGGGTCCAAGATATTCACAAAATTGGACGCCAACAGCGGATTTTGGCAAATGCCGTTAGACCCAGAATCAAGACTCCTCACCACTTTCCTGACACCCTTTGGAAGGTTCTGTATGAATAGATTGCCTTTTGGCATATCATCAGCGCCAGAGATCTTCCAGCGCAGAATGTCAAAGATCCTTCACGACATGGAAGGTGTCATATGTCACATGGATGACATCCTCATACATGCTACCACGCAGAAAATACACGACGAGCGCGTTAGAGCAGTCTTGCAACGCCTTAGAGAATCAGGACTCACACTCAACGAAAAATGTGAGTTTTCGAGTTCATCGATGACCTTTCTTGGTCACGTCATTGATGAGAAAGGTATCAGGGCAGATCCTTCAAAAGTCAAAGGAATCGTGAACTTCCCAGAACCATCTAACGTCACAGAGCTACAGAGGTTTTTGGGAGTGATAAACCAGTTATCAAAATTCACCCCTGAATTGGCATCATTATCAGAGCCGCTTCGCCAACTCCTCAAGAAAAACACAGTCTGGATATGGGGTGATCCACAACAGAAGTCCTTCGAGACGATCAAGTCACGTTTGTGCTCAACTCCTGTACTTGCGCATTACAACCCAGAGAGAACTACAATCATTGCGGCAGATGCATCAAATGCAGGTCTCGGAGCTGTCCTCATACAAGTGCAGCCTGATGGTAGCAAAAGACCCATCAGTTTCATCTCTAGATCACTAACAGATGCAGAAAAGAACTATGCTGTCATAGAAAAAGAAGCTCTTGCGGCTACTTGGGCGTCGGAAAGATTTGGCGAGTACATTCTTGGTACTACCTATACGATTCAGACCGATCACAAGCCACTTGTATCACTCCTGGCAACAAAAGAGCTACATAAACTCCCGCCAAGGATTCAACGTTTCCGTTTACGTCTTATGCGGTACAACCCAGATGTTGTACACGTCCCTGGGAAGCAGCAAGTAACAGCTGATGCCTTATCACGTGCCCCAGCTTCAGAACCAACAGAGTCTGACATTGCTTTTGTTGATGACACGCTGCTGATGGCTAGACAGGCTATAGTAAACCTTCCAGCTTCGTCTACAAAACTACAGGACATCATTGCTTGCCAGAAGACAGACCCTGAACTAAAAGAGGTCCGTAACTATTGCAGCTTAGGATGGCCAGCATTCATGCCGCAAAATCCCTTGTTGCAGCTATACTGGGACAACCAAAGATACCTGACAATGGTAGATGATCTTCTGCTCTACAATGACCGTATAGTCATTCCAAGAGAAATGCGATTGGAGATGCTTGACAAACTCCACGAGAGCCATCTTGGGATTACAAAATGTCGAGCTCTTGCTCAAACATCCATCTGGTGGCCTAATATTACTTCCCAAATCGAGGAAATGGTAAAGAAGTGTTCGATCTGTGCGAAACTTAGACCCCCCACTAGGGAACCTCTTCTTGCATCCTCCTTCCCTGATCAGCCATGGTCAAGGGTTGCCATGGATCTCTTTGAACTCAAAGGAAAAACCTTTCTACTTGTGGTTGACTATCATTCTCGATGGCCAGAAATTAGAATCCTCGACCATCTCACTAGCAGCGCAGTCATCACTCGACTGAAATCCATATTCGCAACACATGGCATTCCCGATATTGTCATCTCTGACAATGGTCCACAGTTTGCAAGCACAGAGTTTCAGAAATTCACCAAAGAATATGGCTTCACCCATACTACCAGTTCTCCTCGATATCCCCAATCGAATGGAGAAGCGGAGCGTTCGGTGCAAACCGTCAAGAATCTCTTGAAAAAAGCAACGGATCCTTACATTTCACTTCTTCTTTACAGAGCAACACCCCTACAGAATGGCTTCTCTCCTAGTCAATTGCTCATGGGCAGAAAGCTAAAAACAAAGCTTCCCTCTGTCCCGCACAAATCCCCTCCCCAAACCCCAAAGATCACACCTCTCCTAAAGAAAGAGGAGTTGTATCGTGAGAAGCAACAACAGCACTACAACTCTCGACATGCGGTGCATCCCTTACCCAAGCTCCAGCCAGGTGATTCCGTCCATATCAGAGACCTGGACAGACCTGGAACTATCACTGCTCAACTTACAAATCCTCGCTCATTCATGGTGAACACAGAGCAAGGCCAAGTTCGGCGAAACCGGTCACATCTTGTGTCCATGCCAGCCTCAACATATAGTCCACCTAGGACAAGGTCTCAGACCGCACACCACTTACGGTCTGCAACCAACCCAAGCGATGACGGCCAGCCAGCTGTACACACCAGAAGCGGTAGGGTTTCCAAAAAGCCCCAACGTATGGATTTATAATTCGTTCACCGCATGTTCCATACTCTTCATTCCCTCAAACTGATGGAGGAAGAGTGGATACGGGAATTAGCCCCTATTCACTAAAATACATTAACGCAACATACATTAGAAGTGTTGTTCTCAAAACACAACACTGACAAAATGCAAAGGTGAACTAAAAACACGAACACTAGGTGTTATCTGCAGAAGGATACATGGGTCACAATAATACCCCCTTCCTGTCATAAGGCAATGTTTGTTCCTAAGTCTAATTAAATTAAGTTAAAAGAAGACGTACAGAGGAACAGAGATAAAGTTTAACAGTACCATAAATAACACTCTGTAGAACTTTTTCATAATCTTGGATTTTAGGTTACAATATGGCCTATATATTTGATTTTGTTCAGAGCTACAGAAGTTACTTGGACATAGACTGTTACTTATGCATTTAGAATTCTTGATCTCTTCTTGCTCCTAAGATTTGATTGATATACTTGATCATAGAGGACATACCTTTTATTAATTACTATTGTCTTGACTCATAGACCTGAAATGTGTTATAGATCTAAAGTTAACCAGTGTTGTAAAAAATTTGGTTGATTTATCAAAGGTTTGGATGGGATGTAACTATTTCACTATTTAAGCGAACTATTGCCGACTTTGTTTCAAATTTTATGAACGTTAAAATTCCTATTAGCTTAGGGGGAAGATGTAGTATAATCAGTACCTACAGTACATTATGCACTTGTTATAATATTACATGTACTAAGGAAGATAACTCTTAACCAAAGATTTGAATATAAATGTACATTGTTTGTGCCTAGCCCGCCAGTTCTGTGTTCTGCCGAGGTAGTCATTTGGTCTACAATAAACGATCATATCAAGGAACTGACATTGTTTGTCTTGGTATTACCGGGAATATTACAACTAATGGTTCTAAAATGAACAGGGCATATAGATAATGATTTAAGGGGATGGAAATTGACACTGGCTCTAATTTTAGAAAAAAATGTAAAATGAGCCGTCGGAATATCAAGGTTCATGTTTGTCTAGCTATTGCAACATTTAAGGCCAAAATTGAACTTTTCAAATCTATTTAAGTATTATAGAATAAAGAAGAAAGGGAAATAAAACCCGATAAATTGATATCTTTCATAATTTTTTTTTTTATATTCAGATTCATAAACCAATGACATGAATATACATCATATTAAAGCCAGCTCACGATTTTTAAGTTATACAATATCACTTGTAAAATACAGACAAATAATTTCTTTTTGTTTTGTTTTTTTTAAATTAAGAAGTAGATGCATCAATATGAGGGCACCTGGGTATTTAAAGCCTCATTTAGTTTATGTTGGTTTGATTTGTTTATTTATAACAGCGTAACTTCGACCTGAACATGCTGAGAGTAAGATGAGAGATGAACGAAAGAACGCAAAGGGTTGAAGCAATCAACCGATTTCTTTCCTTATTTTGTCATCAAAGTATAAAACACAAAAAAAAAACTTTTCATTTGCTACAATCGTTCACATCGCAACGTTTATCAAAGCTTGGGTTTAACACAATGAGGATCGACAATCTTGAAAGGGATAATAAAACAAAACGTATTGTGTATTTAAGCATCATGTGATTATGATAAATAATATTATATATAATATAGTCTTAAAACACAATCAGCTTTGGAAACTTTGCAACTTAAGATCTAGCCACGTCCGCAATACAGCCTAGACTCGCTCCATATAGTGATTTTTCCAAAGCTCAAAGGGTCAACAGAAGGAAACCATTCTCAAAGTGTTGAGTGACTGGAGACTGATATTTGCTCTTGGTGTCGAGACAAAGATGTTGGATTTTACGCTGACCGCATTCAACAACTTGTCCGACCTTGGAGGATCTTCCTCGATGGGAAATGCGACTATGTTGGAACTTTACGCGCTAAAGTTTCGCTGGTTGCAGGTTTCGTATGTTTAGCTCAATTATTATTAACGATGTTTTGGCCTTGGAGGCAATACTTTTCATTCGATAGTGTTGTTCATGCTTTCTTGTAAATATTAATCCAAAAATCTCTTATCTAAAAGTTGTATTGATTTTGCGTCTTTTTTTTTTAGTTTTATTGTAAATTTATTTAGTTGGTGTTTTTTTCTTCAAAGAGTGTTGGGCATTTTCTATTGACTTTCAGTACATTTATTACTGCATTAATGTGGAAATATGAGACAACTTTTGAAACAATATGTAATTATCTCAATGTGTTAAGAATAAATCAAAAGCTCCGGAAACAGTAGAGAGATAAAAATAAATTGATATAAGGTAAGTAGAAACTAACATTTAAAATATTTTGGGGGTTTGCAAAAGAAGAATCTTCTTCGGCAAAAGTTGATGAAAGAAACCAAATTGATTCTGTTATGAACTTAAAAGAGAAACTGACCCTTTTCTAGAGCATCTGGAAGTACTTATCGAACTTCACTAGTCGTGTATAAACCAGTCACCCGTAGATCTTTCTTTATCAAAGTCTTCACATGACCATAAAGATGCTTTACGTTGACACAGTCTTGATTTTAGAGCCATTTTATTTTCTAACTTCAGTCATCTTTATAGTAGTGTAGCTCCTGTCTAGAAATTATCATCTTTAAAAAATGAAACTTTAAAGTTTAGATAGTGTGATAGCTATGGCCAAAATCGGACTTACTTAACGTCTTTAGAAATAAGTGAAGAAAGAAGGAAGAAAAAAAACCGATGAAAGTGTATCTTTAATGATTTTTGATGATACTCAATTTCATAAACATATCAAGTAAAATCATAAATATGCATCATACTCGTAGTAAAGACATCTCGTTCTATCACAAATGTAAAATAAACACAAAAGATTCCTTCCTTTTTTTCAAAGTTAAGAAGCAAATGCATCGAAATGAGAACAAAAGCGTACTAAAAGCTTCATAAATTTTTCTGTATTTGCTTTGATCTATGTATTCATAACAGTAACAGCATGGCTCACCTTTTCCTTGAAGATCCTGAAACGCAGATGAACGAAACTATAAAATTTTTGATTCTTTATTTTGTTATGAAAGAATACATTACAAGGACAAAATACCAGAATCCTTTAAATCGCTTTATCGCTTATAAAAATTTTTAAAAAATATAATAATAAAACGGCCTCCCCCTGCCTTGACATACAATTTTCTCAAAGATTGTTCAATTTTCCATTCTACATTGAAATAAAACACAAAATAAACGATCTCGGTATTACAAAAAAAAAAAAAAACAGTAGAAAGTAAACTATAATATTCTTAAAATGTCTTATAGCTGCACGAACTCTTTGCCTTAAATGTGCATAATGAAAAATGAGATCAGGTTTACTTCAATCTATTGTATATTTTTTATTGTGTTTTTATTGTTTATTGCTAATAGTTACCCAATCAAATTTGCAAAACTTTATTGTATATTTTCGATGTTTTAATCGTTTCAATGCTAATAGTAATGCAATCGAATTCACTTCACTTTATCGTATATTTTTCGATGGTGTTTTTATTGTTTTATTATTAATAGTAATTCAAAAAACTCTTATTTGAACTTTGCATTTATACTGTGTTTTTTTGTTTTTTGTTTTTTTTTCTTTCAACTGTCTTTTTTTGCTCTCGTTTTATAGAGTGTCAGTCATTCCTAACGTCTAAATGTGTACATGTATTATTCTAAATGTCTGCAAATTATTCCTCACTCATATGGCATCAGAAGACTCTCTGTTTAAGCTTCGAAGCAGTGTTTTGTGACAGCAGGCGGGCGAATAAAGAATAAAAATGGTTCAAAAAATTTTAAGTTCTTACAATAGTTGCATAATTTTATTGATTACAAACTACAGACTGGTTTTGGTTTGAACATTGATATTTAACATTCTATTATTATACTATTTTGTTGTTTTTTTCGCTGTCACAGTTCTTTGGGGTAAAGCAGCACTTGTTAATGTTTTTAAAAGTATAAATTTCAGACTCATAAGATGGGTCTAAAAGGAAATAGGCACAAAACTTTATAATTATGGGAGAAAAAAAGAACGCACGTCTTTTTGGATCCACTATAATTACCAAGTTTTCTTCCAAGTATGGTGATTTTGCTTTCCATTAGGATAGACTCAAAAACCTGTCTTTCTTAAATTTTCATCTGTTTTTATTTATTAAATAGTATGTATAGTTTAGAATTGATAAAATCTGAACTGCATAAGCTCGTTAACATTTATGAATTTCTGCCTGCCCTTCTGAAATCTTTAAATCTGTTAATAACAAGGAATCTTTTACCCATAATGTGCTACATTCTGCTTTTAAACATTACTTTATGCCAAAAGTAGCTGCATTTAAACAAACTTGAAATTTTCAATTATTTCCCAATAATTTTTTTTTATCATGTTTCCACGAAATGTCACTTCTTAGTTTACTAACGAATAGAAAAATTGAAAAATAAATCAATCAGCTAAAAGAAATGAAAAACTGTGTTGACGTTTACCTAGGTTAGATTGGAATTTGGCTATTCCATCTGGGCACAGGTGAATAAGAGAAATAATAAAATACAAAGGCAAACTTCTTGTTAAATATTATAGATTCCCTCATTTGCATTTTATTCATACATATTTATGTGGAATTACAACTATCTCAAGAATTTACACATATTCTTTTCTTAAAAAATAAAAAGTATTTGAATTTTTCGTCCTTGTCGCAATTCGTAATTCTCAACTTTCACGATAACTTTTCGCCTGGATACCATGTTAATTGTTTCCGTTTTCGTTCCGTTTAATCTGAGTTCCATTTTCTCGCTTTCTTTCACGATGGTATTCAGTAACGACTGTATATCACTTTCATGTTCTGCTATGAGGACGCTGACGTCAGCATACCGGTCTTTTTGATGATATGACCGCCTACTTTTCATCCTGCGCGATGTATTCTGAAAACACGACAAAGCCTTGTTTTACGTTTCGCTTTTTAGTTGGTAACTGTTTACTTATTTCATTTGTTAACCTAACCACCCACCCACCCACCCAAAAAAAAAAAAAAAAACGAAATTACCAAGATCTTGCCAGTCACGTTCAAACTTTTGAGCTCAAGGCGGATAAGGACTTTGACTTGTAGTTTTGAAAAGCATATAAAAAATCTGGAACCATCAAAGCTAGCCGTATCAGATGAAGATTATTGTGAACCAACTCTATGGTTTCCATAAGCGTTAGAATTCCTTTGCGATTAGGAAACACCCAGATCGGTCTGGTCAAACATTCTATTGAGTCTGACTCGCAAGAGTATCAACGGTAACTAATTTTCTAAAATCCAAGCGCACTTTTATGCACTTAATGCGAAAATTCAAAACTTTCTAATAACCGTTTAAAAGGATCTAAAACAGATCGGAAAAGGACAGAATGGGTCGGTTTCCTTTATTTTATCAATTACATTTGCGTAAGTAGGTGCGCCTCTTTAATTACCATTTTCTTTGATTTGAATCGTTCTCTAGATCTCTTTTTCTTTAAACGCAAGTACGCAACGAGTTTTAAGACTCCAGCAGATTTTTTTTTTAATCTAATCAAGACGTCCTCTCATTACAAGAATAGAATCTAAATGACTCTAATATTATTATTGTGGGGTTATTTTAGCATCTGTGAAACATCGTGATCAACATGTCATTTTCTTACCCTGAACGGACCAGACGCTCCACTATTATTATTTACTTTATATGGAGCAACTGCAAAAGATAAACCTAGGACCCAAGGGTTGAGGAAGACTGGGACCAAAAACATGGGGACAAACTTCAGAGATCGAACCTTGCGAGTTTATGGGCAGCAAGGAATGCGTGGCCTAATTGTCAGAAATAAAGATATGACATTGGGAACCCAAGCATATAAATTCAAATTACCTGTATAACGAAGTAACGGCGTTGATACTCTCAGTGGAGATAAAGCCAAAAAAAAAAAATTCTACCGGTAGTGAACCTTCTCCCTAAAAAAATGCCCACTTTATGTTCCAAAAATAATGTTTTTTCAATAACAGCCTTTAATGTAAAGGTTATTCTAATTAGTCGAAATGTTTAGAATCTTTCAAAATAGTTGGCACCTAGGTCTATTCTTTCATTTTAAGTTCATTATCCGAGGAATCTCTTGGAACTCTTTCTCGTGTGTGTGTGTGTGTTTATGTTAGAGGAGGGCTACAGAATGAGTGATGAGGCGTTTCCTGTGGACATTCTCAGTTGGCCAGGAATAATTTTGAAAAAAAACAAAAAAACTATATATAATCTAGTATAACTCTGGGAATTAAAACCAATCTGTTACAAAAATTCCATGGAGACCATGCTAAAACTCAATATTGTTGATGTTTTCTAACTGTTGTCACATGGACATAATTTGCTTTGAGTTTAAAGGCGCCAATACACGATCAATTTTATTGCGCAATTTAATTGCCATTACTCGGTATTGACAACTAAAGTGACGGTGTATGGGCGATACTGACGACTTGCGCGATATTATTGAGTCAATCGAAATCGAATCGTTATTTTATTGCGCAATTTAATTGCCATTACTCGGTATTGACAACTAAAGTGACTGTGCATGGGCGATACTGACGACTTGCGCAATATAATTGAGTCAATCGAAATCGAGTCGTTATTTCATTGCGCAATACTCAATACAATTGCACAAGTCTTCAGTTTAATTGACCATATGTGGCGACCGTCAATTCTACTGTGCAATGATCATTTTATCTTTAAGATTTCGTACCGGCATCATGTTTGGGGTGTCTGAGAATGAAGAAGAAGGGCATTTCAATTGGAGTACATAAAGGTTTATAAAAGTTTATCAACCCTTTGGAAAATTAAATGTGACGATCACAGAAATCTATGTATGTAAAAGCGGACTTGTGAGGCTTTGTTCGCGAACTCCCTCCTGTATTACCCAATTCACACCATTGAAACTTTGCAAGGGTCTACAGCGTTCATGAAACTTCACAGCTTTCTAAGTTATTAAGCGTTTAAAAGGATTTAAAAATAGATTGGGAAAGAATAGAATATTAAGTCGATTTCCTTTATTCCTAAAGTTACATCTATTAAGTCCTGTATCTAAATTTTTTATCTAGAATTAGAATTATCGAGATATCTAAATTCTCGGTGAAGATAGATTGGTGGAGGCGTATAATTTTATCTGGACCATGTAAGTGAAAGGAGAGAAATCAAGACCATTTATAAGCCTCTTGAAATACACACACGCACCCCAGCCTCGGCAAAATAACACTAGTGTCCCGTTTAAAGACAAAAGAAAGATGCAACTTACGACGTATTGGCTGAAAAATTCGAAGAAAAGTACACAGACTATACAATAGAAGATGTTTAAATATCAAGGATTAATACCTACAAAACAAATTATTGGTTTCTGTAGCAAAAACAACCGTTGCAGGGATTGCTGCTTCAAAACCACCCATCTTATGTCAGAGTGTGCCAAGACTCAAATGAGCCTGTTTTGCGCAATAATATTGTCAATTATATTGAGCCGTGTGTGGGCAACCTACAAATTGTCACTAATATTCTGCAACCAGTATTGCGCAGTAGGCCCAAAATGATCGTGAAAGGGACCGCTTTAAGCGAGTCTTCACAGTGCATGTAATAGACTCATTGAAAAGCACATTTCGAAAACGAAAAATGACGAGAGATGTAATTTTGAAAAGAATTGGATTGACTTGGACCACTTGCATCAAGAGTGTGCAATGATTTGACCGAGGGGGAAAGGTCAAAGCCTAGGACAAATCTCAAGGCTCAGCATCAGCACATGCGCAGTGATATCATGAAAAGTCTACTGTCTTCATCAAAAGTCCGTCAGCATGTTTTTGTACCAGATGTTCTTCAACGTAGCAAATTTAGGTAAGTTTTTAGCTCCCAAACCTTCTTATTGTGGTTTGATTGGAGTTTTCTTGGATTTCGGTGAGGCTTGCATTTTATTTAATCTAGATTCACAGCACCCATGCCTTCAATATGGAAGCTTTAAATAATTATGAAGGAATTGCCACGTGGAGGCAGTGCACTTTGCTACCGTGCTGATAGGCCTAACTCAAGATTGTATAAGCTTAACTAGGACATTTTCTTCATGATCTCCAGATTAGATCATAAGATCCAGATCAAGGAAACAGACAGAAAAAAAGGTATTATATCTAGATTCTAAATCTAGTCCTAGATTAGATATTTTTGTCTTGTAGACTAGATCAAATACAGCATGAAGATAATCTAGATATCTAGATCTAAGTCCTTTACTGGGAAACCATTTTGTGCTGCGTTGACAGAAATAATGGCAATGCACCGTCAGCATTTTCCGAGCCATCTTCACCATGAAGTAAGCCCAGATCGTTTATTTCTAGAATAAGTTCGAATCTAGACACATAAATGTCCATTCATCTTATATGGTACAGTATTGATAAGACATCCAAATTTAGCCCACCTCGAAGGATGTGCACTGCAGTGTTAAAACTTCCTATTTTAAAGCATGATTAACTGACGATTGTCTTTCAGATGTGAAAAACTACATGGAGGACTGAAGTACTGGCTGGTTTAACATTTCTAGACGAGGATTTGAGGTTAACAAGTTTGTTGTGCAAGTCTTTGATTTGCCTCTGCTGGTTTGGTAAGTAGGCGTGTGATGATGATCATGATGTCCTAGCTTGTTGGGTTGAGGGCGACAAAAAAGGGGAAAGTCGGTGTAATTACTTGAAGGAAAAGTGTCAGTAGGACTTATGAATGGATACGATACTTCTATCCTATATATCGTAGATAAGAAATTCTTCTCAAATTGTCATGAAGACATTCTTTAAATGGAAAGATCTCATTCAAAAAACCAAACTAACTTTGAGTGCAATGTTTCAAGATTTTTTTTTATTCTTAAATTGACAAGCCATTGTGAGGCCACAAAATTGCCTTTGCTCACACTTACCTCCTTTATGAGGATAAAATGTGGCTAAGTATTCCTAAATTGTGATTTTTATCTATGCCATCTGTTCTTAAATCTATTCTTAAGTTTACAATTGAAAAGGACACTAATAATATTTAATTACTGAAAAAATTGAAGAAAAAACCCAACCACTTTTAAGTGTTTATAAGAATCAGACAGATATATTTCTGATAATAAGTTGCCAACTTTTTGAAGATCATGATAGGCCTGACACTGTTATGTGGTTAGTAATCTTTCGCTGAAACTTTGTGAAGGATTTCCGGTATTTTCTTTATCTTTAGATCTTCAGAATATTACTGTAAATAATAATTTTTTATGCATCATTTTTCTCTAAAAATTTTATGTAAAAAATTGAGATTACCTTCAAGCGCCTAAACCAAGTCATTTTTCTTTTCAGGGATCATAATCATGGTGCTTTCTATGACCACATGTTTTACATGGATACAAATCTTGCTTTGGGGGTAAGAGAAAAAAGTTTTTAAGTCTATACCTGCTTATGGAAAATTATATAGAGACCCATAAGTATTATTACACTCAGCTTCAATGCCCCTAGTTTCCACAAAAGGCTTTGTTTTCCAGTAAATCCAAGCATCATGAACTGTAGCCTCCATGCAACATCTAGTCCAATGCCATTAAAGATGTGAACAAACTGAACCGTCTCTACTCAAGCGCAAATAGTATCTATTTATGCAAGGGCTTTTTGAATGGGAGATATGAGCTCAGCTCTTAAATAATTCTGAAATGGAAAAAGGAACTGTTATTTGGTCTTGAGGCAGTTTATTAACTTAATTTTTTCATTTTATAAAAAAATAAAAGTACACTAACTTTACTGAAAAACACAATTCATTTTTGTTCATAATATCAATAAACAGTTGCCTTCTTTCTCTCTGTGTCTATGTTTCTCTCACTCATTTTCTATACCATCGAAGTCCACATGATGCCAGGCATTGGCTTCCCATTTTGATTTTGCCCTAGTCAAATTGTAATGTGCTTGTTGTCTGAGGTCTTTCTTTCTGAGATGAAATTAAGGTAGGTGTCCAAGTACAGTACTCCACAAGCTCTATGGCAATTCTGCACTGCATCTCCTTGTCATAGTTCTCTTTGTCATATGGAAGAACCAAGGCACAGAGCGGCAAACAGTTTCCATCCCCTATGATGGAGATAGGTGTCAGTGGCAGAAGGAATCATTACTGTAGCTTCAAAATCAGATGTTAGTTGCCAAGTTTCCAGCACTTTGAGATGGTTCATGGCTCCTGAACATCTGGGAAGGAATTATCAAGAGCTTGAAAATGTTCATATGTCTTGATCCTAGATAAAACTCAGGAACATTTGAAAAAATCCTGTTTTTCTCCTTTGGCCACATACTTGTCTGATCTTGGTTCTCAGCCAAATTTATCATGCCCCAGTCGCCTACATACTCCTGCTTGTGACATGCATCACTGAACAAACAGCAAGGGTAGAAGGAAGAAGTTTAAGATATCTGATCACACCACCTGTCACATTATCTGCTTGATGAAATTGTTGCTTTGCTTTCAAGGTCTTTGCGGTTGATTTAATCTTGTAATCTCACGAGACTTGCTTTCTACATAATAGCTTGTCTATGTTGGTTATACCCTTCATTTTTTTTGTTAGTAATACTCAGAAAATTTAGTCAGCAACAAACTCACTACATCAGAACCACATGCCGTGCTATCTGCTTGATAACAGCACCTAAATCTGTCCCATGGGCCCTTACAGTGTCACAAGCCAAAATAGCACCTTGTCATTTTAACGCCAATATCCACTTAAGCTAAAGAATGATTAAGAAAAGGTCCCTTGCTTTTAAAGTGAAGCAACGCCTCCATCACTAGAAAGTACAAGATGGTCTAGCTAACCTTTCCTCTTAGGGTGTATTTTGAACTCCTTTGTGAAGGTCTGCAAAGCAAAAACATTGTGATATCACCGTTAAGAAAATATTCCAAACTTTGATTATACCATTGCATGAACATTCATAATAAATTACATTCTGAGAAAAGGGGAACTTGTGTGTATTTGTAATTGACTGATGCTGGTGAAAATGACGGTAATTTTTGCTGAAACCTTGAACAGCTAATGCAGTGAATCAGGAAGGTTGGTATTTAACATGAACTGCTGGTAATCCCATCTTGTGGTAAATAGATGTTTTGCAACCTTTTGTGTTTCTTGTTCAAGAAAGTGAAGGAATTCTCTCAAAGTGCCATGTTCCTTGTTATTTGTGACTTTCGTCTTTTCTTCCCAAAATCCTCAATTTAGCTATTGAATGTGGTTACTTAGCACAAATGACAAAGAAAGCATCTTCCACGTTTTAAAGCTGCAAGGACATTGTATCTCCACACATTTATATTTAGGAAGACCTCATCTATTGATTTCACAAATGCATGAAGATCTAACAAGTTGATTATTTGTTGCTGCCTCAGAGGGGTCAGTTTCTCTGAAATATTCCTGCACATTCGGCTAAGGCAACTTAAGTGTTTAGCCTGGCTTAAATTAGCCACATGTTTAGGTCTGTTTTTGCAAAATGTTGAGAGATGTTTCTTGATCTTTCATTTAGAAAGTCTTTATGTGTATCTCTAATTCATCTATGCAAGAAAAATCTGGAATGTTCATTTTTGCTTTTATTTCCTATCAGGAATCACGCTAGGAACATCTTGTTGTTGTAGAAATCTTGTATTTTCATCCACTTATCTGGACGGCGGGATTTTCTGGATTTGTTCAGTTCGTATTGTTCTTCTGAAAAACATGAGACACTTGAGAGTAGTCGTCTGCAAGCTAAAGCCCTGCTAACTAGATCCTTTTTTGGGAACTGAAATAGTAAGCATTTATGCTTATGCTTAAGATTGACAGCCAACCTTGCATTTTTTAATTTCCTGGAGGCATTGATATGTGCCTAATAAAAATCACTTTCCTAGTGATATTAGTTTTTGGCTGCTTTCTTCCGTTGTGGAAATTAAAAAGGCACAGATCTTCTCTTAGATTGCTGAAATTGTGTCTTATCATTCTTTTCCTGTAGTTGGTTGCTCAACTCAGCTGTTCTGTGTCTTTTTATGTCGTGTACAAAGCTTGGAGAAAACACCAGGTTCAAGATTCTGACTCCTGCAAAGTGTCATTACATGTTCGCAAATTACCCTCTATGGGACTGCTGGGATACATTACCCATGATGATCGTGCAAACGCTCTATGCCTATGCCAACCAATAAGGATGATAAGACTATGGACTTTTCCAAGTCTCAACATAGACACTTACACAGACACAAAAATATAACATACACAGCTATAGTAAAAAAAATTAAACTGGTGAGACATAAAGTTTGTCTGTAAAGGGTCCAAAATAAAAGAGCGGGCCAGAACTAAACATTTGTTGCACTTTGCAGTTCTGTGGACACCAATACACATTGCTAAGCATGGATTTATTTTTTTTTTATTTTGTCCTAGGTTGGAAATTAAATATTCTTTTTTTCGTGTGCCAAATCTAGAAACACTATTTATTGTGGCATGTCCTAGAATAAGACTTTGTATACTTGCTAAATTGTTAGGCAATACAGTATTTTTGGCATATTAAGAACTGGTGCACCATTTCTTAAGACCTTATTTTGTGTCTAGATTGCTGTTTTCCTTTCCATGCATTTGTGGAAATGTCTTAAATTTGGAACTTGATATATTTTTAGGTTTCTGGATTTTCTTTCATTGCAACACCTTTGTTTGATATTTCATGGGCTTCTTTATTTTCATATTCTGAGTTTCAAGATATGCTTCACAAAACATGCAGGAGGAATTGATTACAAAAGTTCTGTGCCAATTTTTTTTTTCTAAGGGGTAAAATGTGGTAAAGAGAATTTTAAGAATCTACCTATATGAAGGTTTGAGTTTCAGAGAGATTTTAGGTAAAACCAAGCTTAAGTGAATAACATAACCTCTAAGTTTATTGTCTATATGATTATATTATACTCTCAAAATGATACCTAGTGCATAGCTCATGAGACTGCACTCTTTACAATACAAACAGAAACTTGAACATTCAAACTTTTTTTTGATCTTCTGCTGTGGTCACTGGAAATATAAATTTTAGACTCAAGTCAAAGACAACTTGATCTTACTGCTGATTATATCTAAAAAACAAATGAAAGAAAAATATTTAAAAACTATCACTAAAGGGATGGTAGAAAACAACCTTAATCAGGAAACACGTTGCTATCAAACAGTGATGAACCTGGTGGGGATTTTTTAAAAAAAATCTCTTATGCTAGTTCAAGCTTATTAAGTTTTTGGGTCCCTTATGCTGATGGGGTTGAAGCTTAATCAGTTATGATGAGTGTTAGAATCTTTAACCACGGTTTTCAGTTTTGCTATTGCCATTCTCTTTTGTCCTGTTATGTTTTCTGTTTTTGGACTCGATGGTTTTCATTATCTTCACTTCTTCAAACTGAAATTGTCTTTTGAAATATGTCTCTCTCTTGCCTTTCTATTGAAACATGCTGTTCCCATCGTAAATGCAGATTTTTTTCCCTTTTTGGTGGATGGGCTTTAAAATATCAAAGACTCACTTTTTAACAGGTTTTGTGAGGATCTGTTTGGCTCTGTTTGTCTAAGGGTATGAAAATATACCCAGCTAGTCACTCAACTTGTCTGTATAAAATAAGTCTGAAGCCCGCTAGCAAAAATTACAAACTTATTTTATCCAACATAAGAGACCAACTCTATAATCACTGTACATTGACTCATAGCTCACAAAAAGTTGATTCTTAAACTCACTGTAGGTTGACTGACTGGACACAAATTCGACCCTTAAATTGTAAACTTTGGCTCTTTGGTGGGAAGTTTATACATTTAGTAGCTTTCTTCTTTAAAACCTGCCTTGACAGTCAAGCACCTTGAGCAAACTTGTCACTAAGCCATTTTGCCAAAGCGCCTCCAACATCGTTTTGTTCCTGAACCCGTTTTCTGTTCTTGCCTAAAAATGGTAGCGAGTGCTGCAGCTGTGTCAGTTATTCCTTGTTTTTCTTTATTCTCCTGACTTAAGTCTTGTATATCTTAAATTGATCGGCAACTTTTATTATTGCTCCTGGTGTCTCATGAGCTTCTAACACTTAAAGTTTGTCATCAATAGATGCACCTGGTGGGGATTTTTTTAAAAATCTCTCTTACGCTAGTGCAAGCCTATGAAGTTTTTGGGTCCAGATGGGTTTGAAGTTTTTATCAGTTATGTTGAGAGATAGAATCTTTAACCACAGTTTTCAATTTTGCTATCGTCATTCTCTTTTTTCTGAATTTTATGTTTTCTGTTTTTGGACTCTATGATTTTCATTATCTTCACTTCTTTGAACTGAAATTGTTTTTTGAAATATGTCTCTGTCTTGTCTTTCTATTGAAACATGCTGTGCCCATCATTTATGCAGATTTTTTACTTTTTATGGTAGAATGGGCTTTAAATTATGAAAACTTACTTGAATAACTCATGCTTTTATGTGAAGTGAAATTGAAAACTTGTGGCTCTTTGGTGGGAAGTTTATCCATTTGCTATCATTTTGTGTCGGAATACTCTATAACAGAATCTTTTAATGGTGGTATTACCTTTAAGCAGTCCATTATGCAAATTGATTTTTTAGTCGGCAGAAAATTTTGCTGCCGAAACATAACACAAAGTAAACGAAAAATACATTTCACACTTTCTAGGGCATAGGCTTGTATAAAATACACACCAACACAGGTGTAGTTGTAATTGCTGTTGGGTCTGAAATCAGCCATTATAAAGCCAATCTCAGATCTCTAACATAGGGATATATTTTTTATGGGCTACAAAAAAAATCATTTAACACTGGATGATTTACAATGCAGCTCGCTGTGTTCATGAGACCACACATTTCTTTGCATTTTCAAGTCACCTTTCTCCTCTACTAAACAACTTACAAATAGTATTATCCAGTACATGAAGTGAACTGAAACTCGAAAAAAGTTGAACAAAAAAATTCTTCTGAAACTGAAATTTCTTGTGTAATGAAAGACCTTTCCCCCTTCTATTTTATGTAAAAAGTATGTCTTATTTACTTTTGTCTATATATCAAGTTCTGATATCTTATTTGCATCTGTTTTTATTCTGTTTTTACACATTTTCTTTCCTCTCTCTAACCCTGCAGTTGTCTTTCAAAGGATTTCCTCCTTGGTGAGGAACAAACTGAAACAAAATAAGACTATTTTGCATCAAACTATTCCTCAATAAACCCTTCACCATGCGTTTATTCTGGTTTTCACAATTTCTTCGATTCTTGTCACCTTTTATTAATTGAACCTAAAAATGAACATCAATAAACCTGCTTTCAATGAACCATATACACCCTTTGTTTTTGGATGACATGGCTCTTTACATTGAGAGCAAACATCATACATCATGAGCACATCCTGCAGCTCTGTATTAATTAAATTAAGCAAATGAGTGAAAATAAACTGTTTAAGACTCTCTTTCTTTGTGTAAGACAGTTAAAACTTTGTGTCCATTTTCATAGATAAAGAATTTACAGAACCCTTCCTTTACCCAGAAGACAAAGCTCTTCCTGTGAAAAAAAAAGGCTAAATTTTAAGGAATATATTTTGATAAAAATCATCTCTTCAAAGCCACACTTCTAAACTTAGATTTAAATGTCAAAGTGCCCTTAACTGACTTCATTTTGTAGATGATACTAACAGGAGCACTAGCAAAGGTATTGCGCTCAAACTCTATCGAACTCTTGTCAGATCAAAACTGCATTTTGGATCCATTTTATATGGATCTGCAAATTAGCATATCCTCAACCAGCTTGACGCAGTTCATAACCATAGTCCTAGGAGCATATTCTTTGTCTCCTATACCAAGCATCTATGCAGAGGCAGGTGAACCATCTTTGGAACAACTTGGCCAAAAATTGTCATTAGATAATTTTTTTTTCAAATAAAATCCGTTCCAGACTCAAATTTCAGGATCATGACCTACTGGGCACCAAGTTCTTATTTTGGTTTTGTCTTTCACAGCTATCTGAAAACAAGAAAGGATCCACACCATTATGATTTCTAAGTTCGTTCAGGTAGCTGAACACGGGGTAAAATCTCATGGCATCAACTTCAGACAAGACAGAGCAGTGTGATTGGCCACCCGCACAGTGATACACTGTGAGATGATACACATCCAACCTCCTTTCAATGAGAGAGAAGACTCCACTCACAGGGCACGGAAAAAATTCTTTACGGTCATGAAATAATGGCAATGGTGTGTTGTTTGTTCATTAACGCATTTCAATGTAAAGGTGATATATTGTGGAGGGAGACTCAAAATCATTTACTCGATACTTCCTTTTTCTGTCCTTCATTGATAGTGACCCTTGGCCAGAGGGAAGTTATTCATGTGATGTCTTATTTTATCCTTCTGTGTCTCAATACCTCACAATGGATGTTTTCCTCTTCAGTCTTTGTTGCAGATTTCAATGTCATTTTTCTTTTTTAAAGCTATAATGTCCAGTGTGTCTAAAACAGTTTCTTAGAAACCTCGACCATCCTCTCACCTATGGCTAAGTTGTGAACTAAAGTGTTGCCTCTTCTATAATCATAACCTGTTTTAATAGTTTTTTTTCTGTACTGTCCAACAGCAGGTACTCTCTCTGTTGCAAAAGACAGCCTATGCCTTAGGAAATGTGAAATGCTGCTTGCCTCTCATCTTCAGAAATACTTTCTCTTCAGTGGTTGCTGCAACAAACATTGTTACTAACATTGACAGTAGTTTTAAACTTTGTATATATTCTTTGATGTAGTAAAATAAGATATGCCAGCAGTTCTACATCTTCTACCAGTTCACACTTTCCATTCATTGAGATTTCTCCTGCACTTCCTGCTTTGTCTTGCTGGGACTGTTTTTATGGAATTTCAAGTGCTTTCAAAAATTTGGAAAACATTTAAAGCATGGGCATTGGAGCATTCAATTGCTTGGCATTTGATATTTCTTAATCTCTTCAATCATAGCTATGGTAATGCTAATTAACTCTTCATGTTAGTCGAACTAGGCCATTTCATCTGCGATAGGAGGTGAGTCCTTGGTTTTTCATGGAGTGGAAATATAGAAGGAAGAAGTTGTCTTCTTTTGGGGCACATGGTTCTTCTTCCATGTGCCATCATCACAACTGATGTCTGAGTATGAGCTACATTCTGTAGGCATCTAGTCCTTGCCATCATCAATACATGTATTTGTATCTCTCAGCTACCTCTCGTCATCAATTATCTCTAGCAAATATTGAGTCGAAAGCATACTACAACTTGCTTTTCAAGATATTCTAGCCAATTACATCCAGTCATCATCATATTCATCAACGTTGCGACTAACACCTACACAAGCACCACTATGACCATCACCATTAATACTTTGGCTGTCATTATCATCCAAGCCATTAACATGGTTCCCCAACTTGGTACAGAGGAATCCGCTGAAAGTCAACTCTGGGACCCCCCAAAAAAGTGTTGACTTTAATCATTTCCAGGAAACAAGTCCAAAAATTCATGTTAAAAAAACTGGTGGTCTCCCTTTCATTACTTATTCTTATAGTGGTCTCCCTTTGCAGTGTCCCCTATCGTTAGTCATACGATATACAGCATACAAAAACAAACTGTTTGCGTTCACACCTGCAATTTTTGCTACATCTTTTCTTAGTGGTACCCTTTTTTGGTATGGGCTTGGGACCATCATTATTTTCATTCTGTTTTCAGCAAAAAAAAAATGTATAATGGCCTGATTAAAAAAGATTAATTTACTGGTTTGTTTTGGTGGTGTTGTGTATAACTTTTTTTTTATTTAAAGTTTAGATGTACGGGCTGCATGCTGCCCCAGGTCCTTCCCATTTTGTGGCACACCACTCACTTTGTTACACCTGTCAGGTATGGTCTTCTGTATGTTGCTCGACAACAGCTGCTTCAATTGCTGCTCCATGATGCAAATGTTAACTATCATGTCCTCAGCACAGCACCTTGTTGCTCTCCATATCTTCTTAAAAAATCTAATGCAAATCTAGCCCGTTGAGCAGAAACCATTTCCACCAGCACGCCTTTGTCATAATCATCATCTTTGTCTGTCTCTTCTTCATCTTCTTCCTCTTCCCTTTTCTGTTGCACATTATCTGCTAGACTTGCTATTATTGTCTCCTCACAGGTTGGGAGATCTGTGTCAACTCGGTCATAAGTTTCAGCAGACACCTCACCAGGGACCAGGTCCTTAAGCCTGTCAAACAGGTTCATGACTCCTGTGTCCTCTTTGTCTTCATGCTGTGTTGCAGTGCTTTCCTCTGCGGATGTCTCTTGTGCCAATGGTTTGAAACCTGCATGGCTAAAGCAGTTTACAATGGTCTGTTCTGTCACTTCATTCCAGGTCATCTTCAACATATGCAGGGCATCCAAAATTGTTAGCTGAAAACCCTTTAGGACTTAACTGTTGAAACAGTGCTGGCATCGACATCTGCAGACTATGACTCAATGTGAATCAAATACTTTTCTAAAGCATGTCTTCTGTAGCGGCGTTTTAGGGACTGGATAATGCCTTGATCACAGGGTTGGAGTTAGCTTGTAGTGTTCAGTGGCAAATGGCTTTTAGTCTGTCAGCAAGAGGATGCGCAGGAAGGTTGACAATGGTGAGGGCAATATTCATATCCTGCTAAAGAAAATGGGTATCAAATTTGCATATCCACTTTTCATCCATGCCTTCTTTTTTGTAAGAGATTCCAGTGGCAACTTTTTGACATTTTTGAAACACCTTGGATTTGTTGAGTGGCAGATAGTTATCAGTGGTAGTTTCTCCTTGACACTCATGTTAGCACCAACAAGAACTGGTATCCGCTCTCTCGTTAGCTTTCCTCCTATGCACGGCTCCTCTCTGAAGTCTAGGGTTTTATCAGACAGACATTTAAAGAAAAGACCTGTCTCTTCCGCATTGAATAAATTGTCTGGTCCATATTCTTTCAGAATTTCAGGGAGTGTCTTTCAGCCATTCATCCGTATGCGCCAAATCCACTGATTTTAATTCACCGCAGATAGCCTTAAAAACAACCCCTTTGTGCTTCTTAAATCTGTCCAGCCAACCAGAAGAAGGTATGAAATCCTTCAACTTCATTTTTCTAGCAATGTCCGTGGCTTTCTCCATTAAACTGTCCCAGAAAGAGGGGCACTCATTGCTCTGGCTTGCTTGACCCAGTGGTATAGGATTTCATCCGCGTCATCCATTTTTATTGTCTGCATCCGTATTGCAGCCAGTTGAAGCGAGAATGAGGCGCAGACTCCCTCAATTTGATGCCTGTTTTTCACCATCTCAGATGTAGTGCTTTTGTGCAAGCCGTACTTCTTTCCAATGTCTGTTATTGACATTGCTTTGAAGTCGACACCCTTTAAGACTTTGAGTTTAGTTTCAAGGTTAAAAACTTATTTTTTCCCCTACAGTTTGTAACAATAGGGGATAAAATAGTGTAGCAGAAGCTAAAGTTTGATCTTGATCAAGATTACGATCACTTCAACTAGCGTTGCGGAGCAAGTCAAAGCTTGGCTAGTGAATGGGTAAAACTAAAAGGCTATTAGTAGCACAATGAAGAGGAGCCTAGTGATGGAATGTGTGGGTTGTGTGCAGTTTTCTCAATAATTATGTGTGTGAGGCTGTGATTGGTCAAACTTTGACTGGCACTGGTCAGTTCTAGGCCCCTAAGTCATTGGAGGCTGAGAAAAAAAGTGCTATTGGTTTTAAGGTGGGAAGGGAGAAAACAATACACTGAGTGTAATGGGAGCTCACAATAAGTTAGGTTTATATCTAGACTCACACAGCCTCTATTCCACCCATGCCTTACGCATCCTATTACGCCTATGCATGCCAGCTTTTATGGGTTTTACCTTTTCTCATTCACCATGAGGTGTTGAAGCGAAAATGTCCGCAAGCCATTTACTTTATCAGAAAATTGGTTACTTAAACAAAGAAGGAAAAAAGTGGGACCACAACGTGGTGATGACGTTAAATATAATAAAAGCGAGAGTTGAATTTAAGCTTATTCTACTGTATTTTGCTTACTTTGGTCAAGATTGACTAAAATGTCTCCAGCTTCAAACAGGCATTCTCTATTAGACCAAGCAATTGGGACAAATCCCAGATTAATTGTACAGCATCATCTAAAGTGTTGAGCTTAGTCACAGATACATCAACACCACAAATACACACAACCCTTTTTAGTCACGACTGTGTTAGCTGTCATTATCTTTTCTAATTCTAACTGCATAATTATGATGACAGTACTTGATCAAAGTTCAAGACCACAGCTTCTTTGGACATATATATGGCCTTCAATAGATCAGCATTGTTTTGGAAAACAAAACTAAAAAGTCTGCCTACAGGTTTGTTCATATTCAAATTTAAAATGATTTTTTTCAATAACAATGGGCTCTTCAATGTCTGTAGGCATAAGGTATTTTACATTTTGAGGTTTTCCATCACATTTTATCACCACCTGCAAGCAAGAGGTCGACTGTCAATGTTTTCTATTGTGATATAATTTTAATCTTATGGTAGGCCTGATCTATCATTGCTATTGTGGTGCATTATTTGCCCTGTCCTCTGTATCGGAGGTTACCCTGGTGTTAACTTCCTTGCACATTCAACGCTGCGTTGGTCTAGAAAAGTTCTTTAACTACAATTGAAGTCACAAGCCAAAAAAGCAAAGAAAGACAGAGCATGCCTAAGGCATATGTAGCACAGCTTTTTTTGATAACTGGCTTAACAATAACATAGAACCATATTTTTTCCTGCATTAGCACATTAATTTTCAAAACAAACAGTTATGTCTTTGAGAAGATTTGAATTTATGAATAAAAGATGAAAATTGTAAATCATACCTCCAAACGTTGAGACTTCAATCAATAAATGAACAATTTCACATCAATCATAAGGGATTACTATTCAGAACTACATAAAACCATCAGTTATAAGCTAAAAAAGAATAAGCTATGGACGTGTTAAAATGACTGACAACGGGTGTGATAAAGCTATGAGACTGGGTTAAGATAAGCACTTTTCGTGTAAATTACATGTCATGTACGGCAAGTTAAGTCAGTCTCTTATGCTTGCTATCAAATCATTTTAATTTTAAAGAGAGACAAGCCACACAATACAGTTATCTGCACTATCAATTTATGATCAAGTGAAAACATGCAAGGCACAAGAAAAATCTAAATTGCATACCATTTTCTTTTCAATTAAATGCCACGAAAAAAGTTTTGGCTTATCAATGTGAACTGGAAGTTGGGTAAAGGCTCTGTGGTTTTATGGAACTGTTTTATACAAATCTTGCAAAACACAAATATTCAACACCAAGAAGTATGCGTGTGTTTCAGTTTCATGTAATCCAAGAATACTGGTATTATCTTATGCTCAAAGAGAAGGTAGCGAATGTGATACTACGCATCACAAAATATGCTACTGTCTCTGTGTAGCTCCAAAAAAAATGTAGCAGGTCAACAAGAAGGTAGCTTGATATTTATCCGCAAAAGAGAATCTCCTAACTATGTATCGATATATCAATTTCTTAGATTGTATAATTAAGCTATTCTGAGAATAGAGAGGTTCAACAAGGTAATTGCTGTTAGACTTTTTATTTTTATTTACTCGCTTCTAGCCTGTCGGCATAATCATCACAGTACCTAATTTTTGTTGATCTGCTTGAAGTATTTAAAAAATGTAAGTGTAGGATAAATTGTAGAACATGAATGTCAGATGCCTTGATTTAATGGTTAACTGAACCACATACAAAGGCTGTTTGAGCAGTCAAATCCTTAAAATGAGGGGGGAGAAATAAAGAAAGAATAAAAAGCTCATTGATGTACGAGATTAACAAAAATACCAGAGGATTCAGAAATGTTTTTTTTTTGTATTAAGGGAAGTATGCAACTGATTTTAAGTCAAAACATAATCATGAAAGTTTGGGAATGTTAGTAAGATAATATATGGCTAGTGAGTTAATCATTGGAATATTTTCTAATCTCAACTGACTTTTACAAAACTACTATCCACATCACATAGCTGCCAACCAGTACGTATAATACATATTTATTCTGTATTTGGGCTTTTGAGTACGTCCCTCCGTATTGGTGCTAAAAAGTACATATTTGGCAGTATCCCGCTCATGGGAAGTAAAAACACATGCTTGGTGGACCACTCATAGCTTGCAGCCATGGTGTCTTTGTCAAAGTTATGATAAGAGAAAATTATATAAAGTTTACAGTAACGTAAGTAATAGATAAGCTTGCAAATATTTCATTAAGCCTGTGTTAAAGTTAATATTGATAACTGTTCTAACTGGGCTACATCATCCACTAAGTTTGCAGCGATCAATTTTATTTATCTTGCTAAAAATTAATATTTGCCTTTTCAAAGGTTGGCAGCTATGACATCATACACTGTTTTGGTCTAATCGCTATAATTGTGGTACTTGCAGCATATTGTAACATCTTTGCTCTCATAGAAAATGTTTTTTTATGTTGATGAAATATTAAAAAAACAATAACTAATCTGAACTCTTCATTCAACTATCAATCATATCTTTTTTTAATCCCCTGCGGTCCCCTGGCCTCTGACAGAATTTTCAAGGCATTGCAAGCTCAGACCCTTACAGATTTCTCCAACAATAAACAGATAATAAAGGGTCACACCACCCAATGTCAGAACAATTTGGATCAAAGACATACACTTGTCTGGCTGAGAGTCTCCAATGGAAGAGGGAGGCCATCCTAAAGTTTCATAATCCAGAAGGGTAAATAATGAACTGATCAGTAGATCAAAATGTATCTACATATTAAGAGAGTTCTTAGTTCCTTCTTTATATATGGATATTTGACCAAGATAACAAAGAGAAGAGGTGGGAAGTCCCCTAAAGGATGATGAATTATTATTTTCCAGTGCTCTGCTGTTGTGTGATTGAAGCAGTTTAATTTTGATGCATGTCTCTGAAAAATACTTTTTTACTTCTGTGTTTGCTTTTCTTTTCAATAATCAAGTCCAAGAAGCCTGTGCTTCATACCACAACTAATGGAAAGCTTTTTGTGGTTTCAACAAATTTATGTTACTATATCATCACTTTACTATTCTATGGTGATAATGGCAAAAAAGGAAGACTGCTTTATTCTTTTGAGAGCTGTGAATGCTTTTCTGTCCTATGTAAAAGCCTGCTTGTGTATTCAATATACAGATGTAAATACATTTCTGCAGTTCTCTATAGCACTGGACAATATCATTATTATTATTATTATTATTATTATTATTATTATTATTATTATTGTTATTCTTACTAGTATTTTGTTTTGTAGTTGTTTTTCCTATATTTAAATTACTAATAACCGAAATGCTACAAACGCGCACAAAACTCTTTTGCTGTCTTGATATTTTTAGACAGAAGCACAGCATCCATGGGCATAATATGAAATGTGCAATCCGTTATAAAGAAAAGTATCTTCAAAGAATGCTTTCAAACCTTAAACTCAGATGCATTGTTTAATGGTGTACCACCTACTCTGTATTAGTGAAAGTGCCATAAGGTCTTAAAGTAGAAGACAATGTTTGAGTATTTGTTAAATCTTAACAATAATTAATTTCTCAAATTGTTTGCTCTTATGATGTCTCTGCAAAGAAAAGTTCCTAGAAGAGAATGGTTATTAAGTCTCTTAGTTAAAAGGATTTGAAAGTACCAAAGTTAAACATCTTGAGGGAAAAATGTCTCTTTTAGTTGATTTTTTGTAGGTTTATATGTCTCTCTGTTCAAAACTGCCAATTTTATTAAAGAAGTGATTTTGTTCATTAAGCAATTCAATGTAAGATAGTTGCGATGCAGTTGGCACCATGGGTGTTAGCAAACAGACTCTTCCAAAATTTTGGGATAAAAAAACTATCCATTTTTCTGTTGCAATTTTTATCTAATAAGAAAGTCCACAATTATAACTTCTAACGTTGAGCAAAAAGTTTAGATAGCTGAAGTTCCAAAAATAAAGCTTCCAAATGTAAGTGACCTTTCTGCACGTAACAATTGTTAGACTGGGAATTTAAACAGGTATTATTTACATTAATTTTTTTTTAATTTTTTATAACTAACCTTTTCTTTTTCAAGGCCTCAATAGGATTAGATCGGTTTGAGATTTGGATCCAGACTTGATTGCATGTCACCTCACTCATACCAGTATATAAACAGAGTTGAAAAATAAACAATGATGTAGACTTTGCTAGTACTTGAAGTGGATACACCTTATTTAAAAGGCTTACTTTTTGTATCAGTCACCATCATTTTAAGACACAAGGTTTAAGTATAAAAATTTTATGTTGAAATCCTTGTTAACCTTGTCGCCAAAAAATATTGAGAGGTTATCTGCATTATTTAAAAAAGTCAACTTAAAATCAATAGATTTGATTGTGACTACAGTGCTTACTTTATCCCATGTTAAATTTTACCTAGGTTTTTGCTGCAGCGCTTGAGATCTCTGACAATGGATTTGCTGGTTTACAATTATCAAGGTTTGAAATGATTTTTCTTGTCCATGTCTATTTACTGCAATTGTCCAGGTGTCCAGGCATATGAGGTCTATGCTGATAGTGCTTGGCTTGCGTCTGGTTTAAACCTCCTAAGAGAATTAAGATTAATATGTTCAGTCAACTTATCTAACACAGCAATTTCAGTCACTTTACCCAGCATCTACCTGTTCCAGTTTTGGAGATTTTCAACCATATTTCTCTTCTTTTGTTAAAATTGGTACATGTATACACATGATGTGTTTTGGGCTCTAAAATAGGAAGATAATTTGAACAGAATTTTTCTAGATAAGGGTGAGTTTTTTTATAAACTAATTTCATTGATATAAATAGGACAAGGCCAAATATTTTCTTTTCATCTTTAATTTCTGCTGTATTGACATAAACCTAGAAATTAAGATCATGGCACAAGAGCTTAATGTGTTCAACACCCTTTCTCAGTCTACCAGCGCCTCATCAGCCCATATCTCGGCCTTGGCACTGCTTGTTTGGTGATAACTATTGCTGCACGCCGGCACTGTACAACTTCTTAATTGCAAATAAGACTATGTGTGTCGGTACAGTTCTTCGAAACAGGCGAGATCTGCCTAAGTAAGTGATCAATTGGACACCAACGACTGGCCAGCTAGATTGTTGTTGAAGAAATCAGGTCCTAGTTTTAAAGTGGAAAGATTAGTGGGAGGTCAGCATGCTGGCCACCAAACAGCTACCTTGAGCGATCACACAACACCTACGGAAAAAAAATCAAAACCAGCCGGAGTGATTGATTACACTGTAAATATGTCTGGGGTTGATTTAAATGATCAAATCCTGTCATACAACCTGTTTCACCGTAAGACTGTAAAATGGTGGAAAACACTGGCCTTCCATTTGTTCACTCTCTGCATTGTGCAGGCCCATATCCTGCACAACAAAATAAGGAAGTGAAGATGCCAAACAGCACTTGGGATCGAAGGATTCATGCGCCTTCTCTGTAAGGCTCTGGCTCAAGAAGAGAGGATCCTAGCAGCAGCAGAAGCTAAAGAGCAAGGTGCTGCTGTTCGTATTGATAAGGTAGATAATAATAGGCTTAGAGGACGGCATTTCCTTGGTCCTTATGATGCACAGGAAAGAGAGGAAGAGGCTAGGCAGAAGCAAGGAACCTGTCATGTGTGCTATGCCAAGGATAGCAAATAGAGACAGATCCAAAGAAACTAAAATCTGCTCACAAGATATTTTATGAATGTCAGCAGTGCAACATCTCCCTTTGTGTTTACACATGTTTTGAACTGTATCACACAAAAGACGATTACACGGTTTAATTTTTTTTCCATGAAATGTTTCTTTAAGTAAAGTATTGTAATAGATCTTTAAAGAACTGATTATTATTTCTGCACAGGTTTTGAATTTTTTCTGTATCTGGTGGTGGATTTAATTTTCCTGTTTGATAGTGGTAGAGAATATAGAACGTAAATAATGCGTACAAAAAAAGTAAAACCAATACACATTCAACAAAAATAATCATAATTATTTGTAAAAATGACTCTTTGAATTACAAAAGAAAATCAAAACATTTGAAAAGCTAAAGAAAAGAACAGAATTTCAGGGAAGTTACCATCATCGTAATTTATATGATATATGCGACAGTCCATTTTTCCAACTGTATGGTTTTTATATTTTAAGGGGAGGAAAATAAGTCATGTAAACCTGTTTCAAAATTGACCTTGGTAACTGAGATGTTGCAGTGTTTATGTTTTTGGACATAAAGATAAGTTGTTTTTGTTTTAATTGTATGCTTGCTTTGTTGGTGCTTCCATTGGTTGAACATCTTTTTTTTTGCTTTTGATTATGTAATTAAAGAAAAAATCATGAAAAATACACCACTAATTGTATGTTGCATTATTTTGTATGAGTGAAAGGATAAAGAATTGAATTTTACAAATTAAAAAAACAGAGCTAGAATAACTTTAAAAACAAATTAGTTATAATTTTTTTTTAAATGGTAAAAAATCACGTGTCTACTGGGCTGAACAAGGCTTAAGCTTAAGTATCTCCATTGATTTAATAAAATAAAGTAAGGAAAGGAAAGTCTGAGGATAGTTTTATTTTTAAAGAAAGGGAATAAGTTTTGTCCCATATTGTAAGATGCATTTTTTAATAGACATGACGATTTCACTGATAATGTTTATTTAGCAAAGACTTCTCTCAAACTGTTTGTTTTCCTGTGATCAGTGCTATGTTCAGAAGCTGCGACTGATCTAGCATGACTGGGTAAAACCATAATGTAAGATCAGCACAGGGAGACGTAAGTTTCTATTTTTTACCGCACATCATAGAAAATTTACATAATACGTATAAAGAAATTTGACATATTGACGACTTGTCAACAATATTATGAAGACTCGTTAAATATATTAACAAAGGCAATGTGAAAGATGGCAAATTACTTTTACCTCACTAACCAGAAGTGAAAGGAATGAAGATCTTGGTTAAACAAGCCATCATTCCCCATTTGAGGCAAAATAAGCTCTGTTATTATTTATTTTCATTAAAAACAAAATGAATAAAAAAAATGGCTTGTGGTGAGCTCTGTAAGTTGTAGAACTTTAATTATGAATCTGTGATTGATTACCATACACAAATATTACTATACAGTATAATTTATCTCAAAAGATTTAAATCTAGATTGTTTTCCTGATTGAGAGGCACATTTAAGGATCACAAGGAGGAAAATGACAATGAAATGTTGATTTAGACTTTTTTTTTTAGTACTTATGTTATCTTTTTCGAACCAACAGGTGTTAGTCTGAAACTTTTAATTAAAATGTCAAAGCAAATTATTGTTGCATTTTTGTCTAAACGTGTCTTGCTTATATTTTTCCTCCTTTGGCATTCATTTGCATTTTCATATAAGTTCTTGCTGAAACTTAGGTTTCCCGCACAAGATTGATATAAATCTCAAAATATTTGAGATTTTAGCATTTGATGTTTTTGATCATCAACTTAGAATCTCTAGGTCAGCTTCATCAATTTTAAATTTTAATGCAAAATGACCATATCTTAAAAAATCAACCATGAACTCAAAAATAAATTTAATCCATTCCCATACAATTGGAACTATGAGGTTTCCACTGTACGAGACTTTAACAAGGCTACTTATTAATTCTTTACTGCATCCTGTTAAATTAAACTGGTGCCTTAATTTGAGTCCAATCAATGTTATCAGAAATCAATACGTCTGAGATATATCATTTTATGTTTCTAAAAGCTGTCAAATGCCATGGGTTGAGAAAGACATTTACATGTTTAAATCACGGAAAACAAACAAGTTCTATAATGAGGATCATTTTTTGATTATACGTATCCTAAAATCTAAATCCAACTTAAAAATGTAATCACATGTTTAATAGCAAAGGATAGGATCCATTAATCGAATTGAATAATTCGGTGTTCAGTAATTTCAATGTAAAGAGACAACTCTGAGATCAATGCATGTGTCAAAACATAATTTTATGCATTCAAGATACAAGATAACAACCAAAGTCTCTCTTTGATCCTTGGTGAACATGGCAGTTTAAAAAAAATTAAATGATTTCACAGGTTTTTCCTATGCTATTCAAAAAACATTAAACAAAAAATTGTATTATGTCAAATTTCAATTAAGATAAAAAAAAGAACCAGCAATTTCTAACAATTTGAGAACTATATTTTTGTTAACATTAATCTGTGATTAACCTAACGTATTAGTCACAGTAGTAACACAACAATTAGAAATGTAACTCAAATCATATCTGAAATTATAGCATGCACATTTGTTTGGAACTTATAAGTATTGATTTGCACATTGCGCTGCAGAAAACTAAAGAAAAAGAAATTAAGTTGATGAACAAACTATTGTCTTGCATCTCTTCATAGAGTGGGAGGAGGCATACATAGTACTAGTGTCTTTTAATAATAAACTAAAGCTACAAATAACAATGTTCGCCTCCACATAAGCATAGAAAAAAAGAAGTTGTGTGATCATTAAACACTCATTAGGAAGTTCAGAGTCTGAATAAATGTTTGAACATTATTGTATTAATATGCTGATCAAGATACACGCTAAAAAATAAAACATTTGAATTTTTTTTGATTGAAAAAAACATACAATATAAAATTCTATATTTTAATCAAGAATAAAATTTTGGAACCAATTTTTGTAAGTCTTTACTTTTTTCTCCGGTAAATCGCAATCAATCAAAATGAGACTTGACTTCATTATACTCTACCTTTGCTTTCAATAAACAACTGTTTCTAAAAAGTAAATCATGAAAAACACAGCCCTTAGCTGCACAAAATACTGTGTGTACTTAGTTCTTCCATTTTGTGTTTCTCTACTAAGATGTTATATTATACCATCAAATTAAACCACATTGAAGATAACTTAGTGCCTCCCAATTTTCTGTTTTTGAATGAAAAATTTGATTTACGTCCCTCTTGAACAGACCTATCCCCTTTAAATGTCATAGGGTAGAAAATACATGTAATCAGTAAAGGCACATCTCAGAGCTGGCAGTAATCAATGTTTTCTAACATAAGGTGAGCCACAGCAGAAAGTTTATGTGGTGAGCCTCTTAATCAGCAACATTCAATACTTGAAAAAAAAAAGAAGAGCTGAATGACTGGCAATGAGTGACATGTTTAATGTCATGTGAAGACAATAAACAACTCACATAGGGCCATTTAGCTCTTCCTTGTTGGACAAGTAGTAATAAAATAGCCTCATCTCATACACATAACACTGTTACACATAATATTTACTCTACAAGACTCAAATCTTGTATATAGCCTTAAAAAGTATCTACTGAGTAAAACGGCTCAGTTTTTCTGTTAAATTTATGCCATGTATATGAGGAAGTGGCTTACTGAATCCCAGATTTAATCTGCTTGCATTTTGGAAAGTTTTTTTAGTTTTCTAGTAATGAAACAGTATAGGGCAAACAAAATACAAAAGATGAAAATCAGATAATCAATTCTGGGCCAACAAAATGATTACAATGAGTACAATAATGGTCAACAGAACAAAAAAGGTAGCGGTTTCCTATGTTTTTATGAACTCAACAAACAGTATTACAAGACGCTGATAGAGCTAACAGATTAGTTCATGTGATAGTGAACTAACAATAAAAATAAACTTTTAAAATGACAATTCCATGTCCTTTTGCGGGGTCCCCCAAACATTTACTCTTGAAATTATTTTGGTTTAACTACAGGGATCTCAACTCAAAATCTTGAAAACCACTGAACTTTTCGCAGAAGCGCGCAACACAGAAAAAAAAAACCCAGCGCACCGGGGAGCAAAATATTTGAGTGTCATATAATTACAAAGGATTATTAATTCCTTATTTTATATGTCTCAAACATTAAAAGAGAAAGAAATCTGAGAAAAATAAACACACAAAAAAAATCTGGAAGACCACAGATTCAAGGAAGTGATTGATTGCGGAACCTCGGAAAAGGCAAAAATCATGGAATTCCAGAAAATCCACAGGAAATTGAGATCCCTGTAACTAGCAGAATGCATTGCCAGCAACCACAATGCAATGGCTTGACCGCTGCTGTGGGCACTTTCAAATCCTCTCAGTTTCACGCATATGTGAATTGAATGGTGCAGAAATGTATTTAATCATTGTATAAACAACATTATCACCAATAAACAATTATAGTCTCATTTAATATTTCTAAACAATCAAGTTTTCTTCTGCTGTAGGCCTACCTATTATTCTGTGACAATTTGTGTATCAATTTCCATAAATGTTAGAAGTGCTTGAAATTTGCACATTTCACATCTCAATACTTTCTGAAAGTGTCAATGCTAACTAACTAGATTAACTTCAGATTTCTATTAAATTATATTGACAACAAATTTATGATATTTGTACAACAGAGCAACTGTTCATTATGAAGGTATCAGTAACAACATGAATGTTATTAACATAAACATTTGATATTGAATCGTTTAAAAGATGATCATCAAACTATAAAGATATAAACCCTGATACATATACATTGTAATAAATTAAATGTTCTGCATTTTCTTGAGGATTTTTAGAAAATATCAAAGCAGGAGAGCAAAAAATAAATGGATATTTTAGAGTGAAAGAGCACCCAGAAGTATGATTGAAGCATTATTATATAGCCTAAATCCATGCAGAGATGAAAGCATAAAAGTTCTCCAACATGCTATATCAAGCCTATACACCTTTCTAAACCCACTCAGGAGCAGTTGTTGGAGGCAGAGCTCATTATTTTTGGTGTGCAACTGACCAGACCAGAATAAAACCTTTGAATCTAAGTTTGATCTCCTGATCCTGGGGCCAAACATCTAGCTGAACGCATTTATTATACAATGTAAACCTAAGCAAACTGATTATTCGCAAGGAAGGTTTCTTATTAAAACATCTTTTGTTTCTTCAAGACCTTGTTCAGTGAGCTTCTTTCTTGTAAAGCAAAATTTTTCGTCTGAATAAAGAATGCCAAACACAAAATAAGACATTGATTGAAAACATATCAGTTTAACTTGTAGGCTATTATAAAAAAAATCAAACAATAGCCATGTTAGATCTAGAAAACAGTAATATCAATTTCATAAAAGTACACTTGAAAAGATTATCCAAGGCAAAAAAAAATTATGATTATGAAATCAAATTCAAAGCTCGAATGAAATTACCAACAAAATCCTTAATAGGGGCGGGCTTTATTAGTATTTCATAAGATACTAGATGAGTGGGACATCAAGGTTAAACTGGTATTATTTCTGGTGATTGCTTTGTTTAGTGCCTTTGCTTGTCACTGAAGGCGTTTTATTGTTGTCAAAAGACTGTTTTCATTTATTTCTATATGTATTATTAAAATATATATATGCATGAGGCATGCGGAGATAACTGGTCCGATTAAAAGTGATATCATCTAGCCCTTATGCCTGATCTACCATGCAGATGCTTAAATGTATACCACAGTCTTGTTCTTTAATTTTTCTACTCTCATATAGTGTCTGTTTCTTTCAAATCCGTTGTGAGAGTTTTATTAACCATTGCGCAGAGTGTGTTTCATGAAGTAAAAAAAAGTGAGTGCATATTTTAATTAATATTAATCAAATTTTGCAATCAACCATTTTTATTTTTTTAATGGCTCCAATTCGTTTTTTTTTTTTTTTTTGAAGATTTGAACATTGAAAACTGTATCCTGAAATGTAAAAAAAAACAGCATTGTGCAGCTTTGAACTGAGGCTTTCCATGTTATCTTCTTGAAGTGAGAATAGAGTTGTTATAGAAAATTTTCGCCAGTTCTATATTATGAAAAATATGTGTTAGTTTCATAGGGTCTAAATGTTACACATTTGAAGTAAACATAGCTATACAGTTATGGATAGTTTTACTTTTATTTTTTTTCAGTAAGATAAACTATTTTGTCCTACCTTTTTGCTTCATGTGGGCATGTGTTAAAACCTCTCTTCATTTGTTTTTGTCACTTAGCAGGCAAAGTGGAACATTCACAACAGAACTATACTGACAGACTGTGCAGCAGAAGATGCTTGAATTTAGTGCAAATAAGAAAAGGGAAAAAGTCTAGAGATGCTAAGGATCAAAACAATATTGTTAGACTAGCTTTTCGTGGCGGAAGCTTTATAGGAAATCTTTGCCTAGGTTACTTAACCCAAAAAATCTGCAATCAACTAACAAAGACAGCAAAAGACACAGTGGTCACAAAAACGCAACAAGAATCTCTCATCATCAAAGTAATCTAGTTAGAATTGAAGTATGACTAGATCAACGACAGCTTTAGGGATGTACATGTAGCAATCTCACACTGGTAACCAGTTTCTTCAACAGACATAGATAAGGCAGATGAAGTCAGTAAATGAAGCACTTCAGAAATGTATTTCCAAACAAAACAACCCCTAAGCATCATATTTTAGAGAAACATTGTATGAGCTGGATGAGTGCCCATAGGTTTGGTATGGGATTTCATGGGGAGCAGGGTGGGGAAATGTTTCACTCTACGATAGCACAGGGCAAGAGGTATGAGACGTGAGAGACAAAGACAGCTTTCACTATGGAGACATCAATTTTGCAGACCACCCAAAGCTTACTAAGAATAAGATGGTAACACAACCAAAATTTTGCAGGCCTTATCATTAATGTTAACTGACCTTTGAATTGATTCTTGTGTATATAATTTGTACCTTGTGGCAAGAGCATTCACTCGTTCTAGCATTATTAACTGGATTTGGCAACAGAAGACATGTTCAATGCTGCAATTCTTTTACCGGAATAAAAATCTTCCACAATATACACCGACTTGTTTAAACGTTTTTCCAAATGTGTAATTCCTGAAGGTGAAAGATTCTTGCTCACTTGAGTACTGCATTTGTTTAATTGAGATGGCAGCATCATTTTTTTCTTAGCCTTAGGGTCATTCTTTTCATTTTCACTACTGAGCATCAGTTCTCTTCCTTTATGACTTTCGAAATGAGATTTTCTCCAAGCTTTCATGAAACCGCTATTCCTCTTTCTTCTGGGTGTGCAACCATTACCATCATTCAAATTTGAGGACAGAATTTTTTCAGCAGCAAATGATTCTGTTTGAATATAGTCATTTCCATGTTCTCTTGTTTTAGTTTCAAAAGCAACGTCCACTGGCCCTTGAATTTCTTCTGCTGTATGAAGAGAGCTTTTAAAGTGAGTCAATGTTTCTGGCCAGAACACGTCTGTGAGGCACCTTATTGTTTGACATTGAGCTAAACCCTCTTTAATCTCGACATTCTTCCTGCTTATCATTTTCCTTGTATTGCGGAAATCATTAGTCAGCCTGCACAACAAAAGTGGGGAAAAAAATTCAGTTAGCACCAAATCCCATCTTGTTGTCAAGTAAAATAACTTGAAAAAAAGAGAGTGATAAAACAAAATCCTTGAGTGGTTTAATAAAAATTACATTAAAGATAGCATAATACTTCACAGTTGTCCTAATTGTCTTTTATCTGTTGTCCCTTCTGTTAAACAAAATCAAATTAATCATTTAATGTGTGTAAACAGCATTGGTGCCTGATAGTCTTGCAAACATGATAGGCCTAGTCTTTGTCTATTGGTGAAATGTATCACCCTCTATTATCTATAGCTTTTGTTCACACAAACTTGTAATCAAAAGTGAACACAGGAATAATGAAGTACCATTGAAAAATCTTGGACATACATAGGGGACCAAAGAGAGCTCATGCCATTTAAATAAGATATAGATAACTTCATAGTGCTTTTACATCAAATTGTATTATTATTGATTGGTAGGACTTCCGATTGGGTATGTTGGTTAGTAGCCCTACATTAAAATATGATATAGGAGATATGATGCTGTAGTTATTTTTTTTTAATTGGTAATTCATTTTAGAGAATGATGTAAACTTGCTTGAGACATTGATAAGTTATTTATTGGCCTGTTAAAATTTTGAATTGAGAGTGTTCTCAGCTTATTAGTCCTCCATTTCTTAGATAGAAGCCCTCTTTAGTATAAAAGAGGTACTTTACCCATTCGGAAGTCCTTCCAAAATTTTGTACAAGACAGAAAAGGGTGAACAATAATTATAAATCTTTATGTTGGACTTCCGATTGGGTAGGTTGGTAGATTAAGATGTGAATTAGAATTTAGGATATATTATGATGCCATAGTTTTTTGCTTTTTTTATTAATCATGAATTCTTTGTTAAAGGAAAGATAAAATAAGTTAATGAGCATAAATAACTTTCTAAGGAGTTAAATTTCTTTTTTCTTTATTATCCATACGAAGACCAATCTTTGTATATGGCCCTATCAAATACAGCCCTATATAGTATGATAGAGGTACCATATTCATTCTGAAGTTCTTCCAATACACAACTGATCAAATAACAATGATTACAATTAATTTAATTCCCCTGGTAAATTAGGAAATCTAGGAAAGTCTTTTTTTGGTCTGTCTAATCTCTGAAAGACAGAATATATATATATATGGCCCCCAAATGTTCTTGTATAACAGCAGTTTTCCCCTTGCACTGTGTAATAGGCCTATACAAAAAAAAGGAGGCTGATAAAAGTGATATATATATATATATATATATATATCGGTTTGCAATACACTAATACTAGTGAAAGCGATTGCTGGTCTAACAATAATTATTGTCAGTTGCCATCATTGTAATAATTCATGATAACTCATTTCAATTTTTTTTTAAAAATGGGAAAGAGTACCTTTTAGGTACGGACGGTTTTTTACATAGAAGACAGTAGCAACCCTATAGTGTGTTTCCTACTTGGAACTTAGTGTTATAAATGATTTGTAAATTTGTCCGTGCCTAAAAGGAACTCTTTCTAAAAATGTTATCAGAAGTGAACACACAATGTAACATTACAAAACAAGTTGATCTAGAAGATCCAGATCTGATAGGCTACTCAAGAGCAAGACATTCCCATAATAGATCTAGATCTAGATCTAGGTCCAGACTTTTATGAGCTAACGTAGATCTAAATCTAGTCTAGGTACATCTTTTTGTATAAAGTCCTCTTTGCAAATAAAGCGTGGCCAATTCACTGACAGTGAGCCAAGACTCAGTCGGATTTTCACTTTTGAAAGCCAGACGCCATCGCATGGTGTTCGAAGATTTTCAGGAATGAAGACATTAGAAACAATAGAAAGCCGTTTGAAAAGGTTGTTGACTTCAAGGATGGGAGAGTAGAGGCGTCTCCAAGACACCCATTGTCAAGGCAACGCAGTAAACCGTGAGCTAATTGGGATATCACAGATAAAAAGGGGGAGATGACATCTCGATCTACATGAGGTTTAAAAAAAAGACGAAAGATATTGCCAGAGACTGTGAGCTGACTTGATAGTCAAGGCTTAGGTTAGGTCTATTTAAATGGTTCTTTCTGTTAATGTGGGAAAAATATGAGAGAAATAAACATGTAGAACAGATTTGCTGATATCTAGAAGAAAAAAGAGGGGGGTGGGGGAAGGATGGACCTGTCTCAGATTTAAGTTCTTCGAGCCTCTTTTTATTTATTTATTTATTATTTTTTTATTTCATTATTTTTTTTTTATCTATAAATTAAGTACTGTGATGCAATTTTTTTTTAACAATACTTAATATTTTCACCAAAAAAAAAAAAATTGTACAATCATGACAAATTAATCAAATCGTCTGTATTTCGTTTTGATTATTAAAAAAAAAAAACGTTTCAAAAAATAGAATAAAAGATGAAAGCTGATAATGAGTCATCTTTAGAGAAATGATACGTTAGTGTGTTGCAGAAGCATCTGGATAAATCACTTAGACACGTTGTTATTATCTATAGAGCTTGGGCTTATAGAGAGCACACTGCATTCACTGAACTTCCTCTTTTCGAGCTGTATTTCCTGAAATCATTCAAATTTAGGCAAAGCGTTTTAAGATCAGTATTTATAGCAATGAAATATTGGAGATAAATAAAATGTACTCTACATTTCATACCGGTACGTTGGGCGCTTACATATATTGATTTCAAAGAATTCTTAAAAAAAAACAAAAAACAAGGATTCCAGTTCTCTGAGCAAAACAAGAGTAAGATAAGAGTAAGGTCAGAGTGAGGTAAGAGTAGGGTAAGACTAGGGTTAGAGTAACGTAAGAGTAAGATAAGAGTAGGAAGAAAAGTCTTGATTGGTTAATTCGAAAGATGATAAAAGTGAACACGTCTTCAACACAGAAGGCAATATGAATGAACACAATTTGAACCCAAGTTAGCGTCTTAATCAATCAAAGTTTCAATAGTGGTGAACTAGAGAAATAATAAAGCCCGATACAAAACAAGAGCGTTAATGAACCCAGTGAGGTATTTTTCGTAATTGTAAAAAAAAAATTAAATTATAACGTTGACGTTTCAGGAAAAAATGTGTGGCAATCAAGAATTTTGGAATAATATTATTAGAAGTTGATGTTTGCTGGGATATTCGAGATATCCCAAAACTTTCAACTTGATTAAAAAGATATAATGACCTTTTCAAGATATAAGTTTTAAAAGAATGTTGCCGTACAGTCATAGTTTGAAAAAAAATTGGAAAAAAGAACAGAAAACACAAATCGATGTGACGCAAAGAATTAATTCGTTGTCATGGTTATCTTACAAACTTAGAGAGTGTAGAAATAACCCACTTGTCTCCAACACATCTTCCGTTACAGTGGTCATTCTTATAAATCAGTTTCAAAATAAAATGGATCGCTGTTGCTTCTCAAGTTGAGATTGAAAGGTCTGTTAAGACGAAGCGATGTGCAGCTAGCTTCAAATCTCAAGCAACGCGAATGGTGACGTCAGGGTATTTGTCGCTAGCTGCACACCGCTTCGTCTAAACAGACCTCAAGATGCACCTTCATGACCTTAATGGATTTGTTGCAAAAGTTTTTAGACAAAAAGAAATGGTGGATTTTCGGATTCCGGACTTTGGCGGCCTCAAACGAAGAGAAGATCTTTAATTCTGTTCGTTAATTATTTTTAGAGTAAAAGAATTAAACCGCTGCGCATCCAAACAAAAACTCTTTGTAATATCTGCGATTGTCCCAAGCTAAATCTACGCGTTGTCTACAAGAACGAAGATGGTTGTGAATATATACCGTCCGCCCTCTTATCTGCCCTGACCTTTATCGGGGGTTTAAGTCCTGCATCCTAGATAGGCGAGTTTGGGACCTTATCGGCCTGACGGAGGCTCAAGTTTGATGAACAAAAGGGATTTGTTCTTCGCGTTATGGACGGATTTTTTGTCATGCGACAAAGAAACTTTATGTTCAACTTTAATAACTTTCAAATTTTTCTCCTATCTAGAAACCATATAATTGGCTCAATATAATTCAATATATTTTTCTGAAATGGAAACATTTACTAGAGGTAATCTGTACAACAGACACTGGTGTTTCTCTCCACTATTTTTAGGATATGGCTGCTGGTTACCTGGTTTCTTAGAAAGCATAGAAATAGGCCGTGCATGTAGGTAGCAGCACATACATGAATCATACCATAGCAAGTAAGGTACTATTATTTAAGATTAACTATTTAGATGCGATAACCATAGACGTGATGGTTCCTTAAATAGGCCCAAACTTGTCCAGAATCAAGCTTAGAATTGAAAAATAACATGTTCTCAATTAGATGTAATTTTAAGTCTGAGCAGAATTCTTAAACAAATAGCATTCACATGATTTTGCGCATGCGATTTTCATAAGATCTCACAGCAAAGCCTCAAAACCTGTTAGAATTCCCAATTTGAGAACCCGATCAGAGGACGGTGAAAAAAAAACATCAATAAAAAACCAATAAACAAATGAACAAAAGAAGAAAAGAAAAAAAAACCACTAGTATTGTCTTAAACTCTCTAGCTCAAGCAAGATTAGAAAAAGGTGACTTCCACATAGAGACCGAGATGGCCAATTTTCCTTTCAGATAAGGACATGTAGTTTTGATGTTGGAACATGTGCTACCTCTTCTGGTTCCTGTCTTTGATATTAATGATGTTAGAGAGCCTAGAACGAGGTGAGTAAAGAATAAGATAGGTCATGTTACACAATTATATCAAGATTTATATTTACATGAGGAATGACTATGCTCTTTGCAAACCATTAAAACTCTCAGAACCGTGAAATCTAATGAATGTTAGAATAATGTCGTATATAAAATATATTTAAACGAATTTATGAGTCTTGTAAACATTCTACATCCGTTATTTTGTTTAGAATAATTCGTAAAGAACGAAGCCACCGGGGGCATTAAATGTGGTTCAAATTTGAATAGGCCTATCAACTGTGGTCTATTAAGTCGTTGGATGCCCCACCTGAGAAGACTTAGTGAGAACTAAGATCTAGATCTAGACATTCCAAAAGAGTCAGTGCGGCACTTGGGATAGTTAACCATACACTTTAGGCATAAGGCACCACTGGAGAAGTAACCAACTAAAGCGAAATTACCACATTATTATGTCCCTTGTTTTTATCAACTAACCATGTGTCTACAAAAGCAACTCTTCACCCTTCCCACCATTGCCCAAGTTACCGCCGCTTTGGCTCTCTGATCCTGTATCACGATCTCCACAGTCTACACGCACTGGCTGCCGCTCCTGCCCCCTTTCCCCGTCTCTTTTTTATTATCTTCCCCCTGCATATCAATACTTTGCTATCCCCTACCCCATTATTACCCAAGATATAAGAATACCAAGACGGTACAGCTGGCTTACTTCCGCCTGCTGCTGCCAAGCCCTAGCAACGAGGCTGTGCGCGTATCGTCAATGTAAACAATAGCTCAACTGTCAGCCGCTGGTAGAGGGAGTGTCTCAACAACGCTACTTATTTATCACAACTCGCGGATGCTGCTTTTGTTTCTTATTGGAAACATTGAGTCATATTAGAAAGCGCTTTGAATTTTCATTTAATGTGTTGCTAACGCAAATACTTAGTGAGCCTACATGATATAGAGATATAAATCTTGCAAATGTCACTTCTTAAACCACGATTTGGAAATAAGTAAGACGCCAGCATTAGATGATCCCTGCTTCGAATTTCATCTTGAGATGACAGAATTAGATCTTTATGTTGCAGTGGGTGTAGATGTAACAACAAAGTTAAACAATTTGAAAAGACTAATCGGTTGTGCTGTGCTATCAACTGTAAAATGGTCGGTACAAGCAGGCATATTTATCTGCCTTTAGATTTCCTCGAGATGAGAACAGATCTGGCAGTGGGGGCTAAATTGTCATCGTTAAGGTTTGATGAAGCGATCCGCTTAAGAACTTTTTTTAATCAAAAGTTCTACGTTTTCTCCATTTTTATGATTTAGAATTTGTATCAAAGAAGAAGAAAAAATGGTTCCAGACTTGGCAAAGCCATAATTATCGACTCTATTTAATACTCTTAACCCATAACCACTGATGACACCAAAAAAAACTGCACACCCTTTCCCCCCCCCCCCCCCCTTTTTTTTTTTCCCTCCCAAAAAAAAATTAAAATTAAAACTAATAATAATAATAACAATAATAATAATAATAATAATAATAATAATAATAATAATAATAATAATAATAATAATAATAATAATAATAATAATGTGGCTGGAGAAATAGTAAAACCTTCAACTTCATCTCAAAGCAATTTCCAGTGCGACCAGTTACGTCTTGCAGTAACGAAGGAAAAACCCAATCAGATCAGCTCTGAAAAAAAAAATCAATTAAACTAAAAAGAAAAATTTAATCTCAAAGATATTCAAACCCGTACAAAAGTTTTCCTCAAAACACACTGCAAAACAAGAAGTGGTTATCATTATCTCTCAGTGCTTCAAACAAGGCTCTATTAAGAATTATAGATGCAAAATAATTACATTGCATTATAAATTCAACCTTTTAACTTATAGCAACTTCATATATCTCACTTCTCTGAACGAAGAGAAAAAAAAATAAAAGACAAAGGTTATGCAGATAGAGCACTGCTTTGCCCGATAATTTTACAATCGAAAAGCCTAAATCTAGGAAGCGCGTAGCATGACTCAGCATTTTCTACGCGCACAGCCTGCACAGACGTGGCGGGTTCAGCGGACAAGGCTTTGTGTGGGATTGTCCCGTCTCGTCATCTTCAGTCTCAGGTATTACTATGGCATAATGTAGCCTCTAACCAAGGTGCCCAACAACTACACACTTCAAACATTTGTTAACAGCCTACTGGGGACCTTTTGTTTGAATTTAAACTACATAGTTTCTAAGCAGAAAAGCATTCCATAGTGGATTTGCCATTACTTGTAGTTCGTTGAACCCAAAGACTGATCTAAGATTACTTGGTTTGATGCAAGGTATTTTAAGAGAGTCAAAGAACGAGGGAAAAAAAAAACAAAAAGAACCGGGGATTTTCACTGTTCGTTAAATTCAAGGTGTTCTTTGAATCCGAGTTAGTTGGATTCGAGGTGAATTGTATTTAAAGAAAAAAAGACCTGATTCCAGAGGCAAAGGTCCACAGTTGAATCTTCACATTGATGTTGATATCTTTGCTGCCACTGGCTACTTGTAACAGCATTTTTTATGCTTTTTAAAAAAGGTAATACTGATCGTTAATGTAGTTTACGATGTTTTAAATAATTAAATATAAACACTTTTTAAGAAAGATGCTTGACGACATTTGCTATTCACAAGACAAACAAATATTATAGCGTCTGAGAGACACCTCTCCAATTCCTAAATTTTAGGACTCAAATATTGCTCCAGAGATCTCGAGAATATTTTTTTTTGTAAATTGCCGTCTTTTACTGTTCTAAGAATAAGATGGTCGAAAACCTGGCTTTGTACTTTTTTCATGCGCCGGACTGCTACGGAGTTCTTGATAATGTCGGAGGCTTTTGCGTTGCGCATTTAACAAGGCAATCATTAACCAGTTTCTTTAAGTCTTACCCAAAAAAATCGTTAAACAAAGACAACTGTCGATGAGAAATTATTAATATGACGTATTTATCATAGCATTAAAAAAAAAACAAAAACTCTTTGAACAAAATAGTTACAGACATCAAGAGTAGGATCTAAATAATCAGAAAATTACTACTTTCCTTAATGAATGCTATGATTTCGATTTAAATAGGCCGAACTCGACCGACAAACTGTGTGAAACAATTTATTGACGTTGTTTGCAAGGCACGGTGTACGAAGGAGTCAAGTGATCCATACGAAAAGACTTTGAAGATAATTTTAAAGCTTCATAGAATAAAGAAAGACTGACTTGTTGTGGCCAAGAAAATACCAACAAGACATGTGTTAAAGAAATTTGATACACTGCGCTATCTTAAAATAAGAGGTGGGGGGAGAGAATCTGGTTGGTAGTAGGAGTAGGTGGTAGGTGTGAACTAAAATGGGACAGTACGAAAGAGTGGGTTTGAAACATACCAGGGACAAATTCGGGGGCTTTTTTTTCCTTTTTGTGGTTTACAGGTGCAGGTTCAATTTCAAAAGTGTAACATAGTATTGTACGCTTCTAGTTTGAAAAAAAAGATTCCGACATAAAATATTTTCCATGTGTTCTACAGGCGATGCTGCCAAGTGGTGCAAAAAGAACTACCGACTAGGTTGGTGTGACGAACCTGATTAGTTCAATTACATTGAGATATATCGTTTGTTGACATGAAATCAATGTTTATCCTTTTACTAGTTGGAGTGAGAGGTAGTGTTTTATAACTTCAATATATTCTGTTTGTTATTGTTGTTGTTGTTGTTGTTGTTGTTGTTGTTGTTGTTGTTGTTGTTGTTGTTGTTGTTGTTGTTGTTGTTGTTGTTCTTCTTCTTCTTCTTCTTCTTCTTCTTCTTCTTCTTCTTCTTCTTCTTCTTCTTCTTCTTCTTCTTCTTCTTCTTCTTTCTTCTTCTTTGTTTTTATATTCTTCTCCCTCTTCTTCTTCTTCATCCTTTTCTTCTTCTCCATCTTCTTCTTCTTCTTCTTCTTCTTCTTCTTCTTCTTCTTCTTCTTCTTCTTCTTCTTCTTCTTCTTCTTCTTCTTCTTCTTCTTCTTCTTCTTCTTCTTCTTCTTCTTCTTCTTCTTCTTCTTCTTCTTCTTCTTCTTCTTCTTCTTCTTCTTCTTCTTCTTCTTCTTCTTCTTCTTCTTATTATTATTATTATTATCATTATTATTATTATTATTATTATTATTATTATTATTATTATTATTATTATTATTATTATTATTATTATTATTATTATTATTATTATCATCATTAGTAGTAGTATCATCAGTAGTAGTAGTAGTAGTAGTAGTAGTAGTAGTAGTAGTTAGTGTTGTTGTTGTTGTTGTTCTTCTTCTTCTTCTTCTTCTTCTTCTTCTTCTAATTGTTATTATTATTATTATTATTATTATTATTATTATTATTATTATTATTATTATTAGTAGTAGTAGTAGTAGTAGTAGTAGTAGTAGTAGTAGTAGTAGTAGTAGTAGTAGTAGTAGTAGTAGTATTGTTGTTGTTGTTGTTCTCCTTCTTCTTCTTCTACTACTACTACTACTACTACAGTAGTAGTAGTAGTAGCTAGTAGTAGCTACTGCTACTGCTGCTGCTGCTGCTGCTAGTAGTAGTATTGTTATTGCTGCTGCTGCTGCTGCTGCTGCTGCTGTTGCTGCTGCTGCTGCTTGTTGCTGCTGCTGCTGCTGCTGCTGCTGCTGCTGCTACTGCTACTACTACTACTACTACTACTACTACTACTACTACTACTACTACTACTACTACTACTACTACTACTACTACTACTACTACTACTACATTACTTTTTCTACTCCTAATACTGTTGCAAATGCTCTTGCTGTTGCTGCTTTCAAATTATATTACAGGAGCCAAACACTTGCTTTGTATAGTTTTTTTTTTTTTTTTTTTTTTTACAGTAAGACATTTTATGAACTTCATTTTTGGTAACAAAAGACCTATTTGTTCCTTCTTTCCTTTTTTAAAATCGGCCTTAATTTTTTTAATCGTCTAACATTACTAAATCTTTGTCCTTTTTTTTTACAGATACCACCACGAAACCGATAATTATCATTACAGTAGAGAAAAATCTTTTTTCTGAAGAGTTTTTGATGACGTGCTTTAGCAATGTTACAGATACTGAAGATCTTTACATCGAATTGAAACGTGAGAGACAACCTAGCTATAGACTCTCTACCTCACCCTATACTCGTGCTGTTCACAAGAGAGGTACAGTTACTTTATTTTCGTGTGTTTCAAATCAAGTATGGAACAATGATTGTAGCCATGTCCCTTGATTAAGGCAAGCAGTAATGATGTATTGCCTTGACCCCAGATTCTTTTTTTACAATAATATACAATATTTTTTTTTTTGGAGAGGGGGGGAGGAGTGACAGTCAGATTAAGTAATGTTTATCTATTAACCGAATATGTTATATGAGAAGTGAAAGAGTTATAATAACTAAACATGCAATTGATGTAGGGAGAGAAATATGAAAAAAAAAAGATAAAGGAAATAGAGATTTGAAGAGATTCATTTGTCTTGAATACAAATCAGAAAGCCACATAAAAGTACACAAGAGAATCCTCTTTTTATAGACGCATGGCCAGCTCTGCCATCAGATACTTCGAAATATTGTTTGAAATGAGGCTTCATGAAGTATGAGCCAAGTCACCTAAATATACAAATCTTTTGATGCTAGTAGTAGTAGTAGTAGTAGTAGTAGTAGTAGTAGTAGTAGTAGTAGTAGTAGTAGTAGTAGTAGTAGTAGTAGTAGTAGTAGTAGTAGTAGTAGTAGTAGTAGTAGTAGTAGTAGTAGTAGTAGTAGTAGTAGTAGTAGTAGTAGTAGTACTAGTAGTACTAGTAGTAGTAGTAGTAGTAGTAGTAGTAGTAGTAGTAGTAGTAGTAGTAGTAGTAGTAGTAGTAGTAGTAGTGGTGGTGGTGGTAGTGGTGGTGGTAGTAGTAGTAGTAGTAGTAGTAGTAGTAGTAGTAGTAGTAGTAGTAGTAGTAGTAGTAGTAGTAGTAGTAGTAGTAGTAGTAGTAGTAGTAGTAGTAGTAGTAGTAGTGGTAGTAGTAGTAAGGTAGTAGTAGTGTAGTAGTAGTAGTAGTAGTAGTAGTAGTAGTAGTAGTAGTAGTAGTAGTAGTAGTAGTAGTAGTAGTTGTAGTTGTAGTAGTAGTAAAAATAGTAGTATTAGTAGTAGTAGTAGTAGTAGTAGTAGTAGTAGTAGTAGTAGTAGTAGTAGTAGTAGTAGTAGTAGTAGTAGTAGTAGTAGTAGTAGTAGTAGTAGCAGAAGTGTGGTTTATAGAGATCTATTTCATTCAGCTTTAATGTTTACTACAGGATTGAATAATGGCCATAGAGTATTATCTTTGGTTCAGCCCATAAGTCCTTGCAAGAAGAATGTTAAACTAACGGAGCTTTGCCAAGTACACAAACGACATATTTCACTTGGACACTTAATGCAAAAGTTAATTAAATCAATGAGTCGCTCTAATCTTTGAAACGCTGCTGTAGGAATCAGCAAAAAAGAAAACAAAAAAAAACAAAAAAAAAAACAAAACAAAATGAAAAATGTAAAAATTGTTAGACCTACAGTATGGTAGAAATAAAGAGCTTTCTTTTGTACATAGGTCTTTATTAAATGACTTACATCTTAAACTCCATTAACATATTCCGTTTTGTCTCTTGCAGTGGGAAAGGAAGGGATCTGCTACCAGATTTCTGAAATCAAATGGCAGATTTTGGAGAGCCAAATAAAATTTGGCGACAACGTGTCATGCTGCAGAGACGAGACGCTGTGTACTTATGTAGCTCTTTTGCCCTTTGGTATTCATACTGATATAGCTTAAAACTGACAGTAGAATCAAACCCCAGTTGGCTGAAATAATACTATGACAATGATGCTAAAATTACAAGCGATTGTAGCTGATATATTTTATAACAGTTTTTTTTTCTAATTAAATATGAATTATACTAAATTTTAACATTTCAGCCCCAAAAACAATTGTTGGACCTGTGTATCTTTCAAGGGCCAACCTATCAACTATAAATATTGATTGTAGCTCTTTTTTGATCATCATGAAAATTCAGCCTCTTCTATAGAAAGTTATTTTTAATGATAGAGGAAAACGAATTTGGTTCAATATCATTTGGCGTCTGTTATAATTGTGTTAAAACTAAAAATGAAGAGACAAAATAAACTACATTTGTTACTAATAGCAGCAACATCATCACTACCACCAAAAGTACTAGTGGTGGTATTTATTTACTGGTAGAAGTAGTAGTAGTAGTGGTAGTGGTAGTAGTAGTAGTAGTAGTAGTAGTAGTAGTAGTAGTAGTAGTAGTAGTAGTAGTAGTAGTAGTAGTAGTAGTAGTAGTAGTAGTAGTAGTAGTAGTAGTAGTAGTAGTAGTAGTAATAGAAGTAATAGTAGTAGTAGTAATAGTAGTGGTAGTAGTTGTAGTAGTAAATGAATTACAAAAATAATTTAAAAAATCAGACTTTGAAAACTGGTAAATGAATCTGTAAAGAAAAGAATATCTTTTTTCTATCATATCTGATTGCAGGTCTCAAAGAGGCCGAAAACAGCAATTGCTCTATTTCAGGTAAGCTCCTTTGAACTTTCAACTTAAGCCAGACCGTTTTCGTTACACATTTTTGCAATGTTGAATTTAAGGTTTTAGTCTGTGTTCCTGTCTGGTTTTTCCCCCCGATTATGAATATAAATTTGAAGACTTAGTAACAATATTCCGTGTATGTAAGATATTTTAGAGGTATTTTGTTTCTTCTAAATCTAGCCATAAATGGACTGGCCAGACTTTTCAAGATCTTTGTAGTTTATGAAGTGGTTTAGAATTTCGATGTAATAATATAAACAATCTTTTAATTTTTGTTTCATATGAGGCATATAATGACCTGTCTGAGGTAAAATTTCGGAAAGAAGCAGTTGTAGCATGACTTAACATTTTATTCTTTAAGATGAGCTCTGATCAGTAGAAGTAGCTGTAGCATCAAACAGATTGTTAAGCCTCTAGACAATGATGTGATTTATTGCATGGCATCTGCTGGTTTTTTTAACTTTTTTTTTTTTGTAACAAGCTGTAAAAGTTTGAAAACAAACTAACTATGTTGTTTTGTTTTTTGATATCTAGCTAATATCAGATGACCTTTTTTTATATTTTATTATTTTTTTTCTTCATTTTAAACCTGAGTGAGTGCTGTAGCCTAGCTAGATAGCTGCGCCATTTTGATAGTTACACAAGCTTGCTAGATTGTTGGCATGATAGTTTTGTTGTTGATGTCGTTTATATTAGTTGTTAGTAAACTATATATATATATATATATTATATGCGTAAGCGCTAGGCCCTACGGCTAAATGACGCTATCACGCCTGGCATCATGGGTGCCAAGTCGAGGCATCCTACGTCACATGGGATCAGTGGATGAGTAATAATTCCTGCTTCCAAAATTCCAGAGTTCTGGGACGAATTTCCCTGTCAGACGCCTGGTTTCCAGGAATATCCTGCTGGAGGGGGAACTTGCCTGCTCTTTGCGTTGCAGTTTTCAAGCGATTGGAATGATTCCAGAGCAATGTGTCGCAACCACTACAGTTCGGACCTTATTCGGCTAGACAGTGACGACCTAGAGGATGTCGTCGACGGTAAACGTCTGTCTCTGTCATATCTTCTGTTTGTCGTTGTCGCGCTGTCATATCTTCTGTTTGTCGTTGTCGCGCTGTCAAATCTTCTGTTTGTCGTTGTCGCGCTGTCATATCTTCTGTTTGTCGTTGTCGCGCTGTCATATCTTCTGTTTGTCGTTGTCGCGCTGTCATATCTTCTGTTTGTCGTTGTCGCGCTGTCATATCTTCTGTTTGTCGTTGTCGCGCTGTCAAATCTTCTGTTTGTCGTTGTCGCGCTGTCAAATCTTCTGTTTGTCGTTGTCGCGCTGTCATATCTTCTGTTTGTCGTTGTCGCGCTGTCATATCTTCTGTTTGTCGTTGTCGCGCTGTCGTATCTTCAGTTTGTCGTTGTCGCGCTGTCGTATCTTCTGTTTGTCGTTGTCGCGCTGTCGTATCTTTAGTTTGTCGCTGTCGCGCTGTCATATCTTCTGTTTGTCGTTGTCGCGCTGTCATATCTTCTGTTTGTCGTTGTCGCGTTGTTATATCTTCTGTTTGTCGTTGTCGCGCTGTCATATCTTCTGTTTGTCGTTGTCGCGCTGTCATATCTTCTGTTTGTCGTTGTCGCGCTGTCATATCTTCTGTTTGTCGTTGTCGCGCTGTCAAATCTTCTGTTTGTCGTTGTCGCGCTGTCAAATCTTCTGTTTGTCGTTGTCGCGCTGTCAAATCTTTTGCTTGTCGTTGTCGCGCTGTCAAATCTTCTGTTTGTCGTTGTCGCGCTGTCAAATCTTCTGTTTGTCGTTGTCGCGCTGTCATATCTTCTGTTTGTCGTTGTCGCGCTGTCAAATCTTCTGTTTGTCGTTGTCGCGCTGTCATATCTTCTGTTTGTCGTTGTCGCGCTGTCGTATCTTCAGTTTGTAAGGACTTTAAAGACTGTATTGAGTTACCGTGCATGGCTGAAGTTTACAATTGTTCTAGATCTAGTCACATTCCGTATAACTCATGCAAAACAAATTTAGAGCGGTAAGTTAACAAAATGTTTCTACGGTTCCTTAATGGCAATTGATGGATATCCTAGGTGTACAGCAGTATAGAGGTACGAAACGCGTGCTAAAGAAACACAAGAGGTGTTGACATTCGCAACCGCCGCCCGCGGAAGAAGAGGCGACGATGACAATTTTATTGTTCTTAAAATACTGACCAATCAAATCATTACTACTTTCCTGCACAGAAGGGCATGTTTGCCAAGAAGCTTTTTTTTTTTTTTTCCAGTTTTCGCTCCGTTAATGTGAAATGGCATGTTCTTTTATAAAAAACAAATAAAAATAAAATTGTGTTAAAAGCGTCGTCGGCTTTGGAATGTGTAAACCGCTGAGAACAGTCTTTTAAATAAAATTTGATTCGTCATGCAAAATGTAGCAAAACTGGTTTTTATTAACTAATTAAAAAAAAAAATTAAAATGGAATGTCATTTGAGAGGGGGGGAGGGGGGGTGAAGAGGGAGGGGGCGGGCAAGTCCACAACCTTTTTTTTTTTTTTTATACCCCGAGGGACAATGATATCGACAGATTATTATTTAGAAATCTTTATCACTGTACATTGCGTGGTTTTGGAAGAGATAGAGGAGACAGTAATCGAAGTAGCCTTCTATTTTATAGATAGTACTTCCAACAATGCTGTTGGCGGGTGGAGGGGAAGAGGGGAGGAAAAGGAGGGGGAGGGGACAGGAGAATTTCTTAGAATTTGCTAATACAATTAGGGCTTTCCTACAGAGCTCAGAACGTTTTTATACATCATCACAAGTAGTGGGCAATGAGGTATTTCTACAAATAGCATGAAGTGGCTAGAGAGCTAGGAATGTGTTGATATAAGTATTTCTAAAAATAGCATGAAGTGGGGAGAAAGCACAGACTATGTTGATATAAATATTTCTATAAAAAGCAGGAAGTGGCTAGAGACTTCGGAATTCTCTCGTCAATTATTTCTACAAACACCAGGCAGTGACGAGAGAGAGAGAGAGAGAGAGAGAGAGAGAGAGAGAGAGAGAGAGAGAGAGAGAGAGAGAGAGAGAGAGAGAGAGAGAGAGAGAGAGAGAGAGAGAGAGAGAGAGAGAGAGAGAGAGAGAGAGAGAGAGAGAGAGAGAGAGAGAGAGAGAGAGAGAGAGAGAGAGAGAGAGAGAGAGAGAGAGAGAGAGAGAGAGAGAGAGAGAGAGAGAGAGAGAGAGAGAGAGAGAGATCAGAATACCCCGTTTATCAAGTATCACTACAAAGACCAGATATAGACCTCAGAAAATGTTTAAGTCAAGTATTTCTACAAATGAAGAGACTTTAATAGTCCATCAATCTCCAAAAAAAAGCCTTACACGCTAACAAGGTTAAGCCTTATGCATAAACGTTAAAATATAAAATGTTTGTTTCATGTCCTAGATGGCTTTTGCCTCAGAAAATAGTGATAAGTCAATGGAAGCCATTAAGAATCTCACCTGCAATTAATTTATGTAATTTTGGTTTTGAAGGCGCAAGTTTTCTTTAATCAAGTTATTAATAAAGGATAAAAGGATCTACTCTATTCTTATGATCCTCTAGAACACATTTCAATGTACTGTCCTCTAATTTTAAGCGCATCTCCTACTTTAAGACAGGAAACGTGTTTGGTGTTACCAATATTTTTCTTAAGCTATGGATTGCGCGGTTACGGAGCATAAAAAAATAAATAAAAAAAAAAAAAAAAACCAGTGAAAGATTCAAAATATTTCTTTCTGTTTCTTCGAAGCTCAATCATTCCCTTAAAAATCTGTTCGAGCTGATATCTTCAGAGCTTCTCTTTCAGTAGATCAAACTCCACAGACCAAGAAATAATACGCCTGGTTAGCTTCTCAGAAGCTCTACTTTATCCATATGGGGGGGGGGGAGGGTAAAAGGAGAAAAAAGAACTAATATAGATAGTGCTCGGACCGTATCAACCTAACGTTGCTTATTTTTTAACCGCGCGCTTCTCGACCTCCACAGAGCAGCTAGCTATGAGTTCTGACGGGATCTATATCGGCTTGCACGATGGCATAGGCTCGGATTTCGGCTGGCTGGATGATAACCAAACGGTAACTCATATTTCAAGCATTTTTTTTCCCTTAAGAGCCAAGCTTAGCTCAATGCAACTTCATAAATGACACCATAACGCGATAACCAGTTTAAAAAAAAAAAATTATGAAAAGTAAGTGTGGAGGCAAATTACTCAAATATTCCAACCAATAAATCGAATTGACCTCCGTATAAATTTTTTATGAGGCACATAGGATGTAACATTTACGAAAAAAAAAAAATCGAGAAATATGCATAACATAGGGCATCAAGGCTAGTTATGTTTTTGTTTCCTATGTTATCTGAATTGCTTCAAGAACATTTAAACGCCAAATAAGATGGACTGCGCGTTTAAAGGCATGCAATGTTTTTTATTGCAAACACTAAGAACCATAACT